>VWZO01003003.1:1003443-1317989 GCA_013396975.1 Bucco capensis | reverse complement strand
GTGCACAGCATCAAAACTATAACAGGCACGCGCTGCCCGCTATCCCGCCCAGGCCCTCCCGGGACGATATGCCAGAACCCAGGGCTTTGCTGCGTACAGTCCCTCTGGCTCCGGCGAAACCTCCCTCTTTGACCCCGCGCTAGCAAAGGCACTGGAACTTTGGTGATGGCCTTTTGGATGAAATGCCAGTGGTTTTGGGATCAGCGATCCCCAGCAGGGTTTTACATTTTGGATAAAAATCCACCCTCCTCATCCACACAGCATGTGCTGAGCAACTCTCTCCCCTCCCACACAGGATTTGGTTTCTGCTGTCACACTGCTCATGCTCTGTCCTTGTCAGCTAGTTTTTGACCCACCTCACGCTGCACTTCACTAACACATACTTCATCAGCTTGTCTATGGGCTGTCATGAGATATAATGTCATAAGCCTTACTAAAGTTGAGACAGAGCACATTTACTGCTCACCCCTCAAGCCATACAGCTCGTTGTCTCATTGTGGAAGACTTTCAGGTTGTACTAGTTGTCCTGCAAACGTTCTCTCAGTTTGGAAACTCAAGGTGTTGCACTGCATGGATCCAATTTACTACTGAATTTCTGTTGTGGTAATATTTCATTTCTCGCTGCCTCCAGCACATACTCTGGACACTAGACTTCTCTGTATAGCTCCTCAAAATGAGACCTCTTCATTCAAATTTGACATCTATGACTGTCAAATCCAAAAGGCAACTATCAAAAAAATAGAAGAGACTTGTCTCCATCTATTTCAGTAGATTTATTAAAATTTGGGATGCTTGTGTCTGTTCCAACCAGCACAGAGAAATAGTTCTACTCACGGTCAATACAAGCAACTCACATAAAAATTCCCAACGGGGATTTATTTTTAATTGTCATTAAAAAGTACACTTTTCTCACAAATTAAGTGCTGCAAACCCTTTGAACAGATTAGTAATTAATGACCAGAAAGGTTAAACATGACAGCAGAGCCTAACCTGTATTTGTCTTCCTCCATAAAGTATTCGGTGTCCCCTATATAGGGAATTCTTCCCAGGAAAGTCCACTTTGAAAGACCTTTACTAATCCAAGAAGAGTAAGCACTCTATACTGCTAAACAGACATAGGATTGGGTTTTGTTTTTTTTTTAATTGTACACATTTTAGAAGTATTGTTTGTAAAGGCAAACATGTGTCATCTTCAAGTAAATTTTGATTTACTTTTAAAACTTCTTTTAGTTTTTCCTCTCTTGACCGGGGAGTTGAGAAATTGTGTGTCTGTAAACCGATCCCCACGCCTCAATTTGCTGTAAACAAAAGACAAAACAAAACAACGTATGAATATCACCAAGCACCTATGGAACTACAATAATTATGCAATTATAACAACAATTCCAAATGGTAAATACTCTCAATGAAAACTTGACACACTATTATGGGGAAATCTTGAAACTGCCTTTACCTCGTGTATTCTACTAATACCCACACAACACTGCGTAATAAATTAAAAGAATACTTAAAAAACTCCCAACAAACCAAACAAAAAAACCCTACCAACTCTGTGGCAAAAACCTCTTGAAATATTTTCAGAAGTAACCAACTTAAAGGTGCAGTGGGATTTAGATCTACTCACCTATGGGCAAATATATTCATTTTCTTAATGGAAGTTTGGCTTTAAAATCCTCTCTTAAATTTTAACAGTTACCACACAATTTATGTCTGTCTTTTAACAACCTCGGAAATTCTGTGCCACTAAATTTGCTAAGAACAGTAAGAGGCAAAGAGCTAATTATCAGATTAATATATCTTACGCTCAAATAATTTCTTAGGTACAGAAAGTTAAAGCAAAATGACTGAATTACAAAATATTAGTGCACAAATTACCTTGCCACTTGACAAGGAGATGATGATGGCTTTAAGGCTACATTTAAAGGTAACATTTCAAATTATCCACCTCTCAAGGGGTTTATATCATGATCAACATTAAGAATTCACCACTAGTCACCACCAGCATAAAATGCTGTATTATATGCCATATTTAAATGTTGAGACTTGACTGACTGTGGCACTGGGAAACAATGCCACACTAACAGCAAGAGTTTTATAGCCACACTGAAGTATCTTGGCAAAAGAGGTTTGTGAAAAAGACAGTTCACCTGTTTATTTGGGGGGTTTAACAGCAAATCTTTACTGGGGATAGTTACGTAGTCCAAAAACAAACAAAAAGCCCTAATTTATGCCTACCTACCTGTTTAGACTGGGTTCTTTATAGCACACAGTGGCTCTCTGTCGTCTCGACGGTGCTGCTGAGTTTCCTTCTGCAGTTTTGGGGGTTTTAGGTAAGGTGGTGGGAGATGGCATGCTAGCATTTGTCAAATCACCCAAAGCCTTTCTTCCTGTGAATTGCAGCAGTGCATACACATCACTTTAAAAATGGTTTCTTGAATCATTAAGTAAACTTTCGATTGCAGCTAGCTGCCTAAGACTCCTGAGAGTTATTGCATTTAAAAAGTAAAACTGCACACAGATCATGGCCTCGCTTGCAGAGGGAGGGCATACATATATAAATCTGAAGATGCAACGTGTAGAAGAGTTCTCTAGTAGTGCATTTTCCAGCTTCATGCCTCCTCTGTGCATAAAATGAGCACAGCAAGGCAATTAAGTGAGGCCCCTGCTCTTCAAAACTGAATGCTACCAAAGTATTTGCAATACCAGGTCAAGTTTTAGATTTGCTGCATCCAGATGAGAACATTTGCAATCTTCTTTTTCAAACAACCCAAATTTAAAACTCCCTTATCTTCCTTTCTTGAGTTTAAATGCTCTCCCTTGAGGCCTCTGTGGCAGCAAATAGATGCTATTGACCTCACAGAGGAAATTCACACACGGGATGAATGATGAACTTTTTGTTGTGCCTTTCTTAAGACTAATATATTTTTACGTAAATATACAGTTCTTCCCTGGAGTTCTGCTAACTCTGCTTCTGAGAGGCATACTAAGGTGACTTTGGGCTGGTGGCAACAAGTCCCTGCTGATTTATAAAGACAAAGGAAAAAGCATTGTCTTTTGAAGGAGTTCATTTCAAAAAGCAATGTTCATTTGGTTTAAATGAGAGGGTTTAAAGAGGTTTAAATAAGAGGGCCTCCAGATGGATGAAAAATGTTCAAGTTTAGGCTGCCTCACAAATCAGTCTTGATTTGTAGTAGTTTTAAATCAAAAATAAGCTGTTATTCTGAGTCTGCATGATTTAGGAAGGCTGGATGCATTTATGGTCACATAAATCTAACTATATAGAGACTTTCAAGGTGTATTTCCAAGTACACCTTAAGGTGTGATCAGAAGACCTAGCATCATCAGAAAGGATGGCATTTCCTTGCTTTATTTTAATTCCTTGCATGTAGGATGAAAAATGAACTGGTTTCTTTTGAACTATGCTTAAATGGATGAAGACCAAATGATTGCCTTCCTTTTTATGTCAGTAGTCTGTGATGCTGCTGATCACAAGGGTTTACTAATTAAAGCTAATAAAATCATGAGACCCTTTTTTCTGCCTTTCAAAGAAGGAGAAGATGCAATTGCAAATTGACAGAACACCTCACATGATAGTCTAATTCTGCCAGTATTCCTATTCTGTGGTCATGTGAAATAGGAGAAAGTTCTGGCAGTTGTGTCCCAGCATACAAGTGAAGCCAAGGCAAGATTTGCTTGATAGTTCAAGCAAAATTTATGAAGGGAACAGTGTAGTTCACTCTTCTTTCCCTTGTACAAAAATAAAAGCTCAAGCTATTTTATCTATCTCCAATCAAATTCCTTGAAAAATTAATACATACTCTCATCTAATTGATTCTCAAGAATGTAGACTACTTACATCTGCCCAATGAAGGGTCATCTTAGAATATATCAAAAAGCAACATGGATATTAGTTACTACAAATAAAAAAAAATATGGTGACTGAAAGGTAACACAGAAGATGAATAATTGTAGTGATTTTCAGTCTTAACTGTTTTCCACTCTTGCTCTGTCCACTCTAAGCAAGCAATATGAGTAAGATAGCGTTAAGAGAGGATACCTTGCCACTGTTTCAGGCACAACCAAATTAAAAATGCCATTTTTATTGTTCACCTACACACTTACCCTGAGAAGGCGTCCAAGTCTTTCTGCAGGTCTCTTTAGAAACATGATCTGGTTTCTGTTCTGCTTTTCCAGCATCCAATGCTTTATGATGATCATTCTTCCAGTTCATGGAAGCGCTGCAGTTAGCAAGACCTGGGAGCTCCACATTGGAAAGATTTTCCTGGAAAAAGGTATCTATGTTTAACAGCATGCTTTTAGAACATTCCAATTCTGGTTTTTGAACCATAGGCTTTAATTTGCTTATAAAGGAATCTATCTCATGAGGGACTTCCTGGCCATCCAAAATATTCTGCCCCACTCCCCAATCAATATGCCTGAAATAATATGTTTATCCAGCTCTGGTCTCAGTCATATCAAAACTAAACCTCTGTTTGTGCTTTACCTGCTTATCAGGAGAATTACTAATGCGAGGGGTTTTATGTGCCACTGATAAGGCATCTAATTTCTTCAACACACTAGCAGCAGCAGCAGCTTCTTTAGCTTGTGGTATATTTGTAGCTACACCATTCTGTGTAACTGAAGTCACCTGCATTGGCCGAGCTTCAGTTGTTTTATTTCCACAAACAGCCTCCACATTCAGTGCATCCTTATTTTTTAATTCCTCATTTTTACCAAGTGAGAACTGTGGGATACTGTTATTAGAGGAGTTTGACTCTATTTTTTTTATTTCGCTTTCTGTGTCTTCAAATGTTTCCGAGAAAGTTTCTTTATTTGCCTCCTGTTTTCTTGGACTCATTAAGTTAACCTGGCGTGTCCTCTGACTATCTTCAGCTTTAGTTGGACAATTTTGTGCTCGATCATATTTGCTGGCATTTATCAAACTCTGTTTCCCTACAGAATTTCCTGTAGGTAGCTGTTCAGGCTGACTCTGGACTAGTTGAGTGTGTGAGTCAGGCATTTCTGGAACTTCACTATTGTCAGCCCTAGTGTGCCTTTCTTCTGAACCTACCTCAGCCTTGCTTTTAATTTTCTTTTTGTCCTTCTTAGAATATTTTGCTTTTCTGAAATTGGCTAATATTTTATCAGAACTGGCATTACTGTTTCTATTTTGGTGTAGTTTATCTTTGGCTCTCACTGTAACTGTAAGGAGTTCTCCTGCATCGCTGGCAGTCAACTCCATATCAGCATCATAAACAGTTTCTTCAAGCTTCACCTTGGCAGTAAAAGGCAGCTCCTTAACATCTGTATTACTTCCACTGCTGAATTTGAGAGATGAAGGAATAATACGAGACAAGTCCCTCAAACTTCCCTGCACATTCACATCATTGGTGTTACTGCTGCTGCCGATACCGTGAGGAGGCAGATTATTAGAGCTTCTTTGTTTATTGAAGTCCTTTATATTAACTAATGAAGTTTCGTGTGTTTCTAACAGATGAAGTATTGCCTGTTTCTTTCTTTCCGTCACTTTTCCAAAGAATGGCAACCAACTATGGTTAAATTGTTTTGTGAGCTCCTCAGGCCATCGTAGAGATGCTGTACTGTTGACGTGAGTCAGGGAGCCACTAGTGCAAGTCAGGTCTGTGCATAACTCATTTTCTGCAAAGAGAAAAATTTCAGCAGCTTGGGGAAAGAAACACTAGAGCACAGCTATCAGAACAAGGCAGATGACTACTAAAGGTTCGATCAGAAGCATGGAAAATTACAAACTACTTTTTTTTTTCTTTTTGAACTGAATACATATATTCTATGGTTGGGCTTTAAAAATTCAGTTACATAGAACTAATTTCCTGTTTTACCAAAGCTGGACTTTTGAAATTGGGTGTAAATAAAACTGTATTTTTCTATAACTACTTCAGTTATTATTTGGTTATCTCAGCGAAGTTTTATTGTGTTCACATTCCTTTTGTTATACTTTAGCTGTGTTACTTCAATGAACATACAAGCGATTGTCAGTGGCTTTAATAGTTCATTACAGTTTTTTTGAATCTTACTGTTACCCTCCTCACATCAGGTAATGGATTGTTAAATAATTCTCAGATAGCTCTGAAAGCGAAATCATAGAATAGTTCAAGTTGGAAGGGACCTGGGGGATCATTGAGTCCAACTCCTAGTCCTTCACTGGACACCTCAAGAATCACAGCACTGTCCAAGTGCTTCTGGAACTCAGGCAGGCTTGGTGCCCTCACCACTTGCCAAGCAAGGCTGTTCCAGAGCCCTACCACCCTCTGGGAGAAAAACCTTTTCCTGATATCTTGCCTAAACCTCCTCTGACTCAACTTCATTCTGTTTCCAGTGTCCACAAGAGTGAAGAGATCATCTACACATCATACCTTTAAAAAATCTATTTTTGTCAGCAGTTGTTTCCATAGGGTTTGTTCCAAATAACTTTTGATTATTTGTACCAGAAGGCAATGATAATGGAAATTTGACTTGACCTGAACGCATTTCCTTTGGCAAAGTAGTGGCACACTCATAAGAATTTGTTACTTCACAAACAGAAGGGCTATCTTGCTGGTTTGCATTAGCTCTTGCAAGTAAAGGAAGCTTCACTGGCAATTCTACAGTTCTAGAAAGAGGAAATTATACTGTGAAAATTTTTATAACATTTTATGCCGTGACATTCAATTGTTTAAAACATATCCATAATAATGCATAAATGCAGAAAACAAGAACTCAAGTATGAAATCGGGTTCTATCTTAAAGGCAACTATATTTGATAATGTTTATAATAATAATACAATTTGGATCAAATAGGATAGAGAATCCTGCTTTGTGCTGGTAACAGCCCATGAAGAAAGACTCAAGTTATTCCAACAAGAAGATGATCTACCACTCTATATAGTTCCAAGTTCCAAATTAGACAGTAAATGGTTTCTCATTACCTCAAAAATACCTAGGGCAATACACAAAGACTAGTTGTAGAAAGTCCACAGGCATTTACCACATTTAATATCACCACCTACCTAGAAGACTGACACGTGTGCTTGAACCAGTCATCAGCAGCACTACTTGGACTCACTGACAGAGGAAGAGAACTCTGAAGATTGTTTCAAAAGAACAACAGCGGGGAAGTAGAAACAGTTCAATATTCTCTTATGTTTTAAATATCAGAATACACACAGAAAAAAAAAACAAACATAAAAAAACCCAACCAAAAGAAACCTACCACAACCCTCAAATGGGCAAAAAAATCCATAAGTGCTGGGAAGAAGTTCCAAAAACATCTTACCTCGGAAAGACTACTTATTTCTATTGCAGTTATGAGGTTTTCACTCAAAAATATTCCTATTTCTAGAAGAGTTTTATTCTGCATGTAAAAGAAAAAATAATTAAAAAAAAAAAAGTATTTTAAGTGGCTTCTAGCTTAAGAAAAGATGAGATACAAGGGTCAATCTATGTTTAATTTTTGTTTGTTGGAGTTTTTTGTTCTGTTTTTTGAACACTCGATTGAGCCCAAACAGATTTTTAATACCTTCCCAATGCCTACAAAGGTGAAGCTGATTCCAAAATAGCTATGGCGAGAAACTTACACTGATGGGCAAAAGAGTACATACCAAAAAATCCCTATGAAACAAAAATCGAATGTGAACACTGTACTGTCTGTCAGATGACTGAACACTTCACAAATTGAGATGTTTTAAACCACAATTTTAAGAAGCAATATTCAGTTTCAAGAACAGATAGAAGCTTGGTTTAGCTCATCTAAGTTTATATATTATTTGAGCATACCAAACAGTTTAGTTTTCGACGAAGCAAGGTATTATGAATCTGCAGCTTTTCCACTTCCTTCTGAAGAAAAATATTCCCATTCTTTAGCTTCCGAGAATTTTCTTTCTCCACATTCAAAGCCACAGCCAATGCTTTATTATTTTGTTTCAAAGATACTTTAAACATAGATGAGTTATCTAAAGGAGATAAAATGGTATTATTTTCAACAGCTTCAGTTCCAGGCCCTCTCTGCATGAACGACACTATATAGGAACATTTTTTATCTCTAGGTTTTGGTGGAGCAACAGCAAAGCCTAAGATTTTCTAACAGGAAACTGTTAACTGTCATTCTGAGGACTACTCTGGCATCTTCATTTCATGCACAGATTCTGCTCTAGTCTGGATTATGAATCTCCACAGTGCAGTACTGGAAGCTTATTTTTTGCTGAAAATATTTTTGCCATAAAGCTGCAGTAATTTCAAAAACATACATACAAACTACAAAAATTCTTGCTGCACCAATCCCAGAAAGAGAAGCAAGAGTCAACATTCACTAAACTGTACTGCCTGAACTAGAGAGCTCTGAAATTGCAGTGCTTCACTACATTTATAGTTTCCCTATCTTTTGCATAAGAGGATCTGAGATGCTCCAAAGTGTTGGTTTTGCCAGAGCCAAAGCCAAAACCCAACCATCTACTGTGACAAAACTATGTTCGAATTTAATCCTGACTCATGAGAAAACAACATACCTTCTGGCAAGTGATTAAATCAGCAGATTAAAATTTGCAGTTTCCCTTGATTCAGTAAATGACTCCATGAAGAATTTTATACAAATCCCATTTTGCCAACTAGGTATTTTACTATAGCAAATACATTACAAAAGATCATTGATTTTACCCATTTTGCTACCTCAAGCACTAAAAATAATAACTTACAATCGTGTGTTTTAACTTTTGTCCTAAAACTCTCCACAAATCACCTTTCATGTTTTTAACCACAAATCATATTAAATATCATTATTACTCCTTTTAAAGTCATACATTCTAAGTATGGGTTAGTTTTAACAGGACTTACTTTTTAATTTAGTTTTGATTTTAGACACTAAAGAAGCATTCCATTTGGCAGTTTGTGATGTTCCACCCTTCTTATTCCTGCATCCTTTAACAGCATCTGAGGTGAACACGTTAGATGATTTAGCAGATCCTTGTTTATTCATCATCCAAATGAACCTGTATGCTGCCAAGAGCAATGCCCCAAGAAATTGTTAAAAGTGAGAAAGAGAAGGTTTAGGTTTCATTACCTCTAATCAGGATTTGTTATCTCTGAGGCTGGGAAAATTGCTTCAGTCTTTACCTTCGTTCAGTTAGCTCCAACAGGTTAATGAATTGTTCCTCGAGACTTCCAGGCCACGTTAACATAGATGTGGTAAAATATTTAACTATAACATGAAGGCTAAAAGGATAGCAGATGTTTGAGGGAAAGGACGAGATAAAAGTTATCTATCCAGGGAAAACCCGCAAGGTTCCATCACTTCCCGAGATCGCCAGGCCAGCTTGTGCGCTGCCACAACGAACTTTAAATTGAAGACTTAACTAAACCGCATTCTAAAAGCTGTACCTTCCACTCAACTGGGCGAGTCACACACGCATGCCGGGGCAGTGTCCCCGCACACCGCTTCCAAGCCTCTCCTGCCGCCCGCCCTCACAGGCCAGAGGCCTCTCCCCGCCCCAGGGGCGCCAAGAGCCTTCGGGCGGGAGGCGCTCCCCGCGCCGCGCGCGCCTGCGTCCCCAGAGAGAGGCCTGGCGGGAGCACGCGCGGGCAAGGCACGGCGAGCGCGGCCTGCAGCTCCCCACCTGAGCTGCGGCCGCGGTCTGGCTCCTTTGAGCGGTTACCGCGAATTAAATCACTGCATGACACCTGGATAAAGCGACACAGGAAAACAAGAAGAGAGGACGGACTCTCCAGAGAATCAGTAACGTTCTCTGCTTCACAATTCCAAGGTAAAACGCATGGCCAGGTCCTAACAGCCCATCTAGCTGGACTTACACCATAACCAACAGGCATCTTTGGGGATGCTTTCTTGATGAAAGGCTCTGTAGCAGCTTTGCCTGCACGTTCAAATCTCCCCTGTTCAAACAGGTCACATAGACTCTTACATGCTGTCACAGACAGGGAGAAATCCCTGTCATTCCTGCTCAGTGTAAAGTTTTAATTTCTTTCTGGCTGAGCATTAGTTAGTAATAGATGAAATGATAAAAAAACAGATCCACACCATTCATTAGCATCAGGTACTAAAACTAGAATATATGCAAATGTCCTTTCTTAATCCCCTGGTTTGATTGGCAAATTTCATATAGCTCACCTATTACAATTAGCATCAGGTACTAAAACTAGAATATATGCAAATTAGCACTCTTTAATCACTCCCTTAAATCCTAGGAGTTGATGATGTAATCATAGCAGCTAAAGACTTCAACTCTTCCCATCCCTGCAATACAGCAACAGCTTAAACAATGCTCTCTTTTACATGCAAGCCTTGCATGCTAGGAATGACCTGGTGTAGTTCCCTGTTTGGCTTCAAATTTCACTTGAGATTACATTTGATTCCTTCCAGATGTTTGGGTTTGTTTTGGGGTGGGGTTTTTTGTTGTTGTTGGTTTGGGTTTGGTTTTTTTGTTGTTGTGGGGTTTGTTTTTTTTTAAGTTTTACAAATTCAACCTAAAATTCAACAGGTAAGATGTACTTGGCTAATTTTTTTTTTTTTGGAAAGAAAGGAGAATATTATTACTTATTATTTAAAATCCCAGGACTTAGAAGGTAATTCTCATTAACTGATTGGAAATTAACTCCTATTTCCAGCTATAGCCATGTTAGTCCTGACAGCCATCTATGCTCTCTTAGTAAGCTATTGTTCCACATATTTTCCACATATTTCACATTCTCCCTTACTCCTTTCTTTTTGAAAAATAAATTTCTAGGCCTTTCAGTTTCTCTTCCTATTAGGAATTTGCCACATCTTTAAGGATTTTTGCTGCCCTTCCTTGAATTTTTCCTAGTTCTACAACATTCTCTGTTAACATCACATAAGAAATACAGCACATTATTCTAGACAAACTGCATCCTTCAGTTACATCAAAGAGCTCACCAGTACAGTTAAGAAAATTCAATATGAAAGCTTATTCAAATAAAAACTAACGATACTGTATTGTTACTGATAGGATGCATTGTGTGTTTTATGGTGTGTTGTTTTTTTTGTTTTTTCCAGGCTTTGTTAGATTTCTCTGATTCTTATGATTTAGTTTGCACCAAGCTTACAGTTTGGGTCCTGCACTATCTCATCATTTCTGGAGCAAGCTGTGCAAGTAAAATTATTAGTGTGTATGCCACTAAAAGTGATGGGACTGATGCAATTAAAAAGGAGCTAGCAACAAAAATTCATAGTAAAAGCATCTACAAAAGGTAAGCTGACTGTCAAACACATGAAAGCACTATGAAGTGAGAATGAACACTCACTTATTAGAATACCTAAATATTATTATGGGTAACATAATATAGCAGAGCTGTACTCTCAGTCTGTCTAAGGGATTCTTTCCAGCTTTAAAAACAGCTGGCTAAGACAATGGTCACATTAATTTAATAGTCACATGAAATAAACAAAAGACCCAAAAAAATAAGCACAGCTACAAGACTTTGAGAGTCCACAGAAGGTTGCTAGCATGCAGTTGCTCTAAGTTCTCATTCTGTTTAAAACCACTTCCTAATTTAGGACAATACTCACAGCACAGACAGGGAAGGAATCCTCATCCAGAAAAAGTTCCAGAAATAGTGACAAAGTTGGTTGTGATTGATGGAATTGTAAAGCTGGAAATAATGTCCAGTATTTCTGGAGCTATTACCCAGTAGCTGAGTTGATGAGGATGATGGATGCTTTCAGTGCCTGGGGAGGGAGAGGTAAAGTATTAATTTCTTTCAGTAGGACTTTTTACTTTTTAACAGAAAAATACTTGCCAATTAACCGTAACAAAAACCTCTGCATGTATGTTCACTCCCTCAGTAAATAATAGTGAATAACATTGTAAAACTTCCCCAAGAGATGGTCCAGTGAGGTGACATGAGTTGCCACACATGAATAGATGCAGTGAGAGCCACCACATGCCAAGAGCTGATAGCTGGTAGCATTAGGCACTCCAGTGGAAAGCCCAGAAGCATGCTGGCTGTAAGCCACATTCATGTCAGCATAGTTTCATGGCTGAAATTCAACATAATAAAATACATGCATTCCTTTAGTCAGGTGTATATGCATTGTGAAGTATCCTGTTGACAAAACACTTGTTCTCCGAGTAGGTACTTTGGGCATGTTTTTTAATCGCCATGAATCTTGCATGTTCACTATAAAAATAGCTATGGCCTTACCTACCCCAAACCTTTTAACATGTGGAAGGAAAACAGAATTTTATCTTCTCTCTGGGAGACAAATAGCTGAAAATCGGTGAAACTTTACAGTCCAAGGATGAGTCATCCTGGTTAACAGACTCAGGTTTTTGAGGTCTGGAACAAGAAGCAGAGATTATCCAAGTCTGAGTTTCCTGCAGGTTGAAACTTCCTCAGAATTGTACAAGAAAGGTTTCTTGTAGTTTCCTTAGCATCTCATCTAACTCAACTAACAAGGGAACGGCTAGGCCTGCGCTTGCACTGACAAACTGTGACACTCCACACGTACATGCCAGATAAGGAAACTACTGAAGGTGAGATACAGTTGTATAGCTGGGATTAGAAGCATTGTCAAGTGACTATAGTTTACTTTGAATCTTTGTAAAATTATCACTCATTACACAAAAGATTGAGTTCAGAAAGCTACTCCAATTTAGTAATTGAATGATTACTAGTATCTAATAGCTGTATTCTAAAGACTGACATAGGTTACCACCAGGGCAGTTTGATGCATTAGTTTGTTTTTTTTTCTCACAAACACTGTCAATTTCCTGGTTCTCGCTTTCACACCACTGCCTTTCCAAACCATCAATGATATGGCATCACAAAGTTAAGGAAAACAAATAAGACTCCAAGTAAAACCTCTAGACAATTACTCCTCTGTCATTACACATGGGCTTGTAATGCAGAGCACCTAATACCACAAAGCTGCAATTCCAACAGATGTCATTCCATTTGTACATTTAGAGAGTGGAGAAGTCATTTGCGCTTGATCTAAGCAAGCAGACATTATGTCAAGTGATAGGCACGTTCCCACTGATCCTCAGGAAGTTTTCATCAGACATGTTTGTAGCTGAAGAGCCATGGAAACACAAAAGCTACACTCTTTCCTTCTTTCAGACTGTTTATTTCCCTAGCAGCTTTTCCAGAGCAGGAAAGTAGTCTGTTAAACCAGCTTACATTAAATTGCTTAGATAATAAACATGATGTAGTTCAAATCTTATCACGGCTAAGAAAAAATGCTGACATTACCCTGGAGTAAGCAGATGCCATCTACTTTCTTCCTAATCCGTGAAGGACAAATTCTCACCCGATAAAAACAGGAGGCCAGTTGTACCATGAAAACAGGAGTGAAGCTCCGTCCTGCCAAGCGTGGTTAGAAGTACAACTCTGAAAACACTGTGGTAAGAAAGCCCCTCAAAAATCTAGATGAATCTGGGTAACAGCAAAGCAGTAGAAACAGGTAGGGCTGTTACACTTACAGAATTTTTTTTTTTCCAAAAAAATCTGTCTGTTTATACCAGATTATTTTGCAAACTTATGGTGTCACCTGATGAGCTACATAGCGTGTCCGGTTTGCATGAAGGATTTGGCCCTTCTCAAAGTTATCCCCTTGCTATATAGATATACAGATTTATCTATTCACTCATTCTAGTCTCTGGTACAACACAGATGAACATTTTCATACAGTTTGTTTTAGTAGTTTGCCATAATGAAATAGCTGTATTGCCCTTGCATTTCTGGCCAATTTCTGTTATATCCTCACAGGGGTAACCGGCAGCAGTACTGCAGCTGGGGACCTCTGGATCCCACGGTGCCTCTGCTGGAGTCACAAGTCCATGAGCGGGAAGGATGCAGCCCAGTCACTCACAGGAGCTGCCATCCCTACCAGCTCACAGCAGGGGCCTTCAGAGTGCTACCAGATCAGGGTTTCCCTTCCAGAATTACTAGTTTCTCTTTCGGGGTGATATTTTCAAACACATTTAAGAGGTGGTTGTTTTTTCCAAACATGCCTAAATAATGCAAGTTTTCCCAATAGCCTGGCTGGTTAAGTTACCTTCTCCTTTTGTTTGGCCCTTTCTTTTGCCAAGTTCTGCTCACTGAGTTTAAGCTTACACAGAAGATAAAAGAGACCCAACCTCCTTTAACTACAGCCCTTTAAAGTGCATTTCTACTTTGGAAAGAGTGAGAAATGCAGCAGGGGTGCCACGTTTGTGCTCTGAGGGATGCCAAAGAGCTGCATTTGCCTTGCAAAGTGAGGATGATTTTTAAAAAACTAGGGCTGGTGTCAACACCAAGCCTTGTCCTGCCCTTAATTCCCCTCACTCAGCCCTGTACGGATCCCTTACATGTCCCTGCCCACTGCAGGGGTGTTGGACTAGATGACCTGCAGAGGTCCCTTCCATTCTATGATATGATTCTAGGATATAAAAGGAGTACTACACATATCTAGCTCTCCAATTGCAAGATAAAGCAGAGTTCTGTTGAAGATATGCCTGAGAGCATTTGATTACTTATAAGTATCATGACGAGAGAAACACTCCTGAGAGTGGCAGATGGCAGTCCGAGCATACAGAGAAGCAGGAACAAAAGATGAAGAGATAGATACCTTTCTACACTTCAGAGCATAGCCACAAAATGTGTACTGTGACACTGCCCACCACCCTGCTGCTGTCTGCTGTGTTCCTTCCCAGAAGCAGCCCAGCCAAATCCATGCTTGCCTCTCATCCAAGAAAACATCTGAAGGGAAATGCTGTCTCTCACCTGCTTGTCCTGGGTCTGTCACCCAAGCCTCAAAGGTTAGCTGCTACTGAAGAGCACGAGGTGCTCCTGCTGTGCTGAGTCACCACTTACCTTACAGATTTTATTTAGTTGCAGAAACAAGCTTATGAGAAGCTGACTTAAGGGATAAAATCACTTATAAAGCTACATCAATTTCACAAATTACGTAAGGACAATACAGTAAAATTCCTGTGTAATATATGAGTGCAAATCATAATCTGTCTCTTACAGACCAAGTAACAGATGAAACTAAGATACATTTTGAAAAGCTACCTATCTGATACGTGTGCACCACAGAGTCTGGAATTTCAGAAATTCCACTGACTCACAACATTCAGCTGGAAAGTGAGCTAGGTAATGAACCAGGACAGAAGCAGTTCTTCAATCCAGCAACGTTAGCAATAGCAAATAATAACCTACGAATAAACTCTTAAAGAGTCCTGCTCTTAGTGACTCAGGGGGAGTCAAGTCTTACTGAACTCATGCATCTTGCTGCTTCTGACACTTCACTCATGAGTTCACTTGATCCCACGTCTGGATTCTGACACCTTACCACATTGAACAGTAACATCATCAAGCATGCCCAGGATGGAGGTGGCTCCCAGGAAAAGGTTCCATTTCCATGCACTGGTGCCATTAAAATCCATCCAGCTAAAAGCAGGAACCTCGTGCAACCCAAACTCAGCTGAAGGCCTCCCACTGATACCAGCTGAATTCACCAAATACAGTTTGAATAAGGTCACAAAGGTCAGGCACTGCAAAGCAGCAAACATCAGAATATTTTAGAAATAAGATTTTAATTTTTTGGAAGAAACAGTTTTTCTGAAATACAGAATCAAAACACTAAGACTTTTATTGTAAAAAACTTGGAAGGATGTAGTACCTGCTCAAATATGCACCACCACCCCCCATTCTGCTGCATGTTGCTGCAACAAATTTCTTAGTCATTGCTCCCACTATGGTCAGATGGTTCCTACAGCAAAAATATAGAAAAATAATTTCAAGTCTAGAACACCTGCAACTTTTCATATACAAAAAAAAATAAATCCAACTAGTCGTAGAAAAGTAGCTGATAAGGATGGAGACCAGGGCTGTGCGTCTGAACAGGCATGACTAGACATATTCCAAACTTAAGAAATGAGCATTTTTCCTCAGCCTCATAAAAATAGTTTGTCAATGAAAAATACCAATATGCCATACATTTAATACAATTTATACAAGATCTCAGGTTATGGAATAAAAGGCTAAAATCAGATGTAGTGCTTTTTCAGATGTTCTGGTATCCAACAATACTCTGTGTATACAGTATGCATGCATGTCCTTGTATACACACACACAAAGGAAGGTGTATGGAGTTTTACTGAGAAATTCTACAGGATGACCTGATTCCATTGCAGACCATAGCATACAGACTTCCTGGGATCCTGCTCTGAGAACCAATAATGTTGACTGATAAAACCACGTATCTACAACAGGATTTTGCTATTATAAATTTAATTATAAATTTATTTTTCCACTCTAGATTTCATTTTTCTATGAAGTAAATGCTGCTTTGGTAATATTCTGTACTGTCATGACAAATGAACGGTGAACATACTGGGCAAAGCCTTGAAAGTAAGAACTGATTTTGATCATTAGGAAGCAGTAAAGATACTGACAAGTTTTAAGCAGCTACAGATTTAAAATGACTATGTTCCGACTTATTCACCCACAAGCATCTCGATCAAGAAACTAAAATGAAGAGAGAACATTTCTCTGCTTGCCGTCACCGTGACATTTTAAGCCACCAAAGTCACAGCTGGCACTGAGAGAACAGTGGCATCAGCAGAGACCTCCATCCTTGCAGGACACAGATTGCACTGGGGTGCCCTGCCGGGGAAAGGCCTGGCGTCTGCCGGCTCTGCCGCAGGAGGCTTTCGTCGCGTCTTCTCTGAATGTGTCAGGTTCTCTGTGATCCTTGTACTCGGGGACCACTCTTGACTTTTTGTAGCTCCTTTATTTTTAGATCTGAAGCTGCCGTGCTGCTGCCTTCTGTGTTCAGACCTGGAAGCACCCTTGACGTTACTGTGATCTGCCTCGTTACTGGCACCTTGTGACTTAAGAGAACCGTTGAGTCGGATGCTTTGGTGCTGGGGGTTGAATCTTCGTCTCTGGCTAGAAGGCCCATTCTACCCAGAAAGAATATGGGATAACTGTTAGGTTATCTGAATCCTTCCAACAGAACAAGAAATACAGCAGTCAGAATTAACTAGTATTGCAGAATAAAATTTCCAGTATAACTAGGAGAGGGAAAACACTACACAACGTTGATTTGCTACCAGAGCTTTCTATCTGTGACACTTCAAAAACAAACTACGAGTAACATGCTGCATCTGAGTAGCCTGGAAATAGAGATGGCAGGTTCAGGAGAGATGCCAAATGAAAATCTGTAAGCTATAGTATAAGCTGTTATTATTCAGCTTCTGAAACATTATGCTTTTGAACCTGGCAGGATTCTGCTTTCAATGTCTACCTAACAGTCATGCTTCAACAGCACATCAAGCGATCGTTTGCCAAGGATCAGGAATCAAACTTTCTCCATCGTGGAGGGCAATTGGCTATTATGGAGATTGTTCTTTTTCTGTCTGCTAACTGCCTCTAGCCACTTCTGAACATCATACAGTGGTCTTCTCTGGTATTTCCACCTTGCATGTTTGCACTGCTTTGAAAATGAAGCTGGCAAATACATACTTGCATACTTGAAAACCAGTATTTGATTTTGTGTTAACAAATTTCAGTGCTGTGTATTTTTCTGGAATTTCAGAAATAACTTAGTTCAGTTTGCAACTGGCTTCTTACCTGCTTAGTTGTCACAGCTCCTTGGGAAGAAGATTCTGTAGGATTGGAAGGAAGATGACTTTGTACTTTGCTGGCTGCTTTATGATCAGAGTTCTTGGTGTTGCTGGAGGATTTCCGGCCGCGCGTATTTTGCTTGCCAGAGGCATGTGAGGTCATTGAAAACAAGAGTGAAACACATGGTGTTCTTGAGGAGTAGTTGTTCTTTGGGTGAGAAACTATTAAAAAAGAAGTAGTATTCTCTGTTATCAGTTCAACAATCAACATCTACACATGAGGCTGTATTCTTACTCTGCTTACAGTTTCATAGAATTGTCAGGGTTGGAAGGGACCTTAAAGCTCATCTAGCTCCAACCCCCCTGCCATGGGCAGGGACACTTCACCACTAGATCAGGTTGCTCAGAACCCCAGCCAGCCTGGCCTGCAACACTGCCAGGGATGGGACTGCCACCACCTCTCTGGGCAACCTGGCACAGTGTCTCCCCACCCTCATGGTGAAGAACTTCCTCCCAATATCCAACCTAAAATCTCCCCTCCTCAAGCTTATATCCATTCCCCCTAGTCCTAGCACTGCCTGACATCCTATAAAGTCCTTCCCAGCCCTCTTGTAGCCCCTGCAGATCCTGGAAGGCCACAAGAACGTCTCCTCGGAGCCTTCTTTTTTCCAGACCGAATAATCCCAACTCTCTGAGCCTGTCCTCAGAGGAGAGGTGCTCCATCCCTTGGTCGTCCTCATGGCCCTGCTCTGGACACCTTCCAGTGGAGCACTGCTCCAGCCTAACTCCAAATGGTGAGGTAAACTGGATAACTACGGTTGGAATCAGCCCATAGCTTTTTACTTCTGTAAAGCTGCTGCGTCGTGAGGCACTTCTGCAGATGGAAGAGCTGAAGTGGTGCAACCACACTAAACCTGGATGGAGGCTGCCAGAAGGCTCCGGTCAGCCAAGAAACTTCCCAACATTCATGGCACCTATTGCTTTGCTTGTGAACCTTTCAGCAGCTGAGCTGAACACACGTGCTGTCAGGACTGCCCACACATGGCTGTCCTATGTCAGCAGTGTTCCTAACAGGAGTCTTCAGGCAACAAAGGGAGGAAGCGAGTGGTATGCCAGTAACTCTCTTAGCTGCCTGAGGTCAAAGGGAGTCATGCCTGCAGATGCCGCAAACTGAATTCAATTCCCAAGTATTCTTAGATCACAGAAGGCTGAAGAGGCTGGTGTTTGCTGTGTACATGTCTACTAGCTCCACGAAAGCATCCTTCCTAAATGGTTTTTTTTTTTAGGAATAATAAAAAAAGTCTAGTATTCATTGCTCATCTCGGTATACTCCTGATCTCTACTTAGTCCTTGGAAAGCACCCAGAGAGTTGCTCATCTCAGGTCACTGAGGGCAGCACAGAGCTATGTTCTTCAGATGGCCACTGCACTATCAGTCATTGCTAAGATGGCACTGCCTCCCTGCAAAGAGCTGCTCTTTTGAGTTCACTGACCTGATTTCAACACTTCTCCATCAAACTGCACTGAAGCAATGCTTTACTGAAATGACCTACAAATAACTTCCAGCTGCAGTTAATTCTGCAGGTTAATTATCTATGGAAGTAGTTCAACGAGTTTAAAAAAAGTAGTCTATGGTTGTGTCAAGAGCACTTGTAGGTTGTATTAGTCAAGATAATCTTGACAGAATTTTCAATCTTTTAAGCTCCAGGGTATGAGGTAGGGGACTGAACAATTAGATGTACTACTGGGAGGCTTATACCTTCCCAGTATCGAAACATCTTGGGTTAGCTTCAGTAAGAGAGAGGATACGGACTTAGATGGATCCTCAAAGGGTTCTGTAAAAGCAATTCTTACAGCCTAATGAATTAAACTGGTTACACCCCAAAGGAGTCAGTTCTTCAGCTATGCAGTCAGCAGATCAGCTTGGCAGACTGTGTGGCACTTTTTCTGTAACTTCTTTAAAACACTAATTATTTTCCCTCCAGAAATGGTTTTCCTTCTGCCAAGATGCACTAGTTCATCTGAAAAAAAGTGAACGTTTTTTTTCTCCCGAGCGATGACACTGATGGGAAATCATCAGGCAGGTAACACTGAGGGCAAAGCATGACAAAGGTGAGGAAGAGGCTATCTCCTGTTTTGCAACAAGGACACGAGACTTGCAGCAGGATACGAACCTGAATTTCCAAGCAGAAGGGCAAATGATCCAGAAGCAGGAGCACCTGGGACTACCTTTAACTCCTGAAACCCCTGGTGAACATGCTTATAAAGCTGGAGAGTTACTTTTGCATAGGAGAGAGCCGAATTGGTCTCATAACATGATGCTCACACAGAAGAACCCTCTGATTTACTAGCTATTCATCACTTACTGAGTCAGTCTTCCCCAGAACTGATGTTCAGTTCTACATGGAAAACTCCAACTGATCCAAGTAAGACGTGCAAATCTCTGTCCCCGAGGGCACTGTGCACATGCAGATGGACTGTGCAGCACACAGAGTGACTCTGGGGTGTTGCATACAGTGAAGTTGACTTGTGCAGGTTCCCCAAGCCTGTTGTATCCAGATGCATCGCTCGTGTCAGGCTCACAACATGCACACATGCCTTACTCCTGCTGACATTTCTCAACAGGTATGTGGAATGCTGTATTCCAAGAACTTTGTTGTGACAAATCACCAGCACTTACTTTCTCCACAGAGCTGAATTTGGGTCTTCAGCTGTTCTGTATCACAGGAAAATCGAGCAGACCTGCCCAGCTCTTCATCATATTTCCGTTCACTCACAAAGTGCTGCAAAAACAGAGAAGTGAACAGTGATTTGCATTCTGAGCAGAAGACAGTATATGCATGGTACAGAAACCAATTTAATACTCACCTTTAGTTCACTTCAAGGCTCAGTGAACTCCTGGCCCTGCCCTGCACACAGGATCTCTATGCAGAACCAAGGATTTCCCCCTCCTTACCAAAGTACATGTCTCACAGTGCAGCACTGGGTGGATGACTCCCACACGTGGGCAGTGGGTCATTTGATCAGAGTGCATGTGTTTGATCACTGAACCTGAAGCTATCAGGTTTGCTTGTTAACTGAGTCTGAAAACTGATACACAAACAGCAAAACTCCCCATGGCTACACTGACAAAGGGATAGCTTACACTTCTCTGGTGGCACCTGTACACTGCTCAGAGATGCCGTAAGGCTTTAGGAACATCCAGCTCGTTACCCTTTGGCCCACAGCAGGAATGAACAGCCTAGGTACAGGAAGATGAGAGCTCTTTCTTGGCGTTTATGCCAACAGCTAAAATACCCAAGCAGACGCAATGCCTGACCTTAATTTCAGCCCTGAGTTCAGACAGTTGTGCTTCAGCCATCTGACTGGCTAGGTCTGTCAGTCTCTTCAGCTCCTCAGCTTTCTTCTGCCGAGCAGTCAGGATTTCCACTGCCAAATACCAATAGTCAGTAATTAATGCTAGGAAGGTAAATTGCTCTCTAATTCAGTACTCTTTAGGCAATAGCACTGCACATGACAGGTGAGACGAGCACACACCTCTCAGACCCCCAACTTCAACTGAACCTCCCATGTGCACTGATTAAGTCAATCAGGGTATTTAACTGAACTGCCCGATATTAAAAAACAATCTGGAAATGGGACAGCTGTCAGGAAATTGAAGTTAAACCAATCCTTCAACATCTAGACTAAACGGGGAAGAGACATGTTATTTTGAGTTCCCCAGTGCTGTGTTTTTAAGTACAAAATCAGGGAGCCCTCCATGGAGACATGGAAAGAAGCATTACACTGAGTCAACAGCCTGTTTCTGAAGACATGTTGGATTTTGTTCACAGCAAGGGCATTTCAGGTCTTCTGAAACAAAATCAGTTCATGTATAGTTTATGTTGAAATCACCACATTACAGAGCTGCTTTCAAGCACAGAATATACACAGTTGCCACTTCTACTGCAAAGTAGTATCACAGAGGCCACCAGCCTTGATGAAAAAATACTAGATGTTCACTACTGCCCATCTTGCTTATTTTAAAAAAAGGAAGAGGCTAGTAGTTATGTTCTTACAGGAAAAGATTAATCATGAATGACAAAGCAAGTAACTTTGTTTCTCAACCCATTAACAGATGGCTCCTTCCTTAGAAAGTATCAGAGACTCACAGAACAGTTTGGGTTGAGGGGACCTTCCAAGGTCATCTAGTCCAACCTCCCCGCAATGAGCAGGGACATCTTCCACTACATCACTTGCTCAGAGCCCTGTCCAACCTGGCCTGGAATGTTTTCAGGGATGGAGCACCCCCCAAACCATACAAGAGAGGAGCATGTGTCACACAGCACAGGGAAGGCAGAGGGTGGCTACAGCTCCTCTTGGTAAACCTGTGCCTACATCATCATGCTAAGAACAAGGGTGTATCTCTAGCTGATCTGTTAACACCCTTGTATGGAACACAGTCTACATATCTACGACACTTTCACCACAGTAAATGAAGTTTACTAGCTGTTTTTCTTTGTCCAGTCCTTCTGCTTTATTGCCTATTCTGGGTAAGGCTAATCTTGTTTCTCCCCAAGCTCAGCACCCCTTTGCTGAGGTGACTGCCCACAGCACACCATCTCACCTCACCCTGGCAGCTCACCTTGGTAGGAGATGCCAGTCAAATGCCCATTTGTCAGAAAAACCTGAAACTATCACCTGGGCAAATGTGCCCAGTACTGGCAGTCACACTACCCCCTGGAAAATGATCCTCCAGCACAGCAAAGAGATGGCAAAACAAGGAATCACCTAAATGTCAGTTAGCACATACAGCCCTGGAACAACTTCTTGCCTCAAGGTCTGAAGGCACTTGAGAAGCCTACAACAGCCTGGAGAGGCAGCAGAAAGGACACTGCCAAAGAGAGGCAGAGAGGCATCCAGTGTCACGTGTGGAGTTGGCGTGAAAGCAGGGAAACAGAAGTTGCCACGTGCAAACGCAGCACTTCCCATGCCTGTAGATAATAGGTTGACTTTCCACAGAAATTACTACTATATTTGGCCAAGATTAACAATGGGGCCCTGTGATATCATCAGTCTGTCTTCATGCATTTGGGGCCATGTCCATGCCTACTGCTCTCAGTGGGAATTGTACCACTGGTTTTCCTGGCAGTGAGTGCATGTCCTGCAGCTGCTGATGCCTACCTTGTCTCTGCAGATAACTAAAATGCTGCTGCTTTGTTTCTGTCTCCAGTTCCTTCTCAGAATACCACAAACCACCAAATCCACATCTACTCCATGTTAGCACTAGAAAAGGTAGCAGGTAAAATTCCAAAGGCAAGCTGATGCCAATCTTTGCTGTAACAACTCGGACTTCTTGGTTTCCACACGTATACAACTGCAAGAGACTTAGCTAGCCACAGAGGATCTAGGTGTTTTTAAAACAACAATAAGGTAACCAACATGATTTTGTGAACTAAGGGAGAGATCTAAATGCAAATGAAGCATTCCAGAACGTTACATGTATTTGTGACTCTCCTTGGGAAGACCTTAAATCCACAAATCACTAGAAGGATTTTGTGCATACACAGCAGTTATATTTTCGTCTGCCAGGCCAAATATTCTAACAATACTTCAGTCACTCTTCAGTTCCTTGCTTAGCACTCTCTATTGAAACACATCCCTTTGATTTCTGGGCCCTGAAATATCTTATCTGACCTGGGCTAAGAGATCCTGTGGTATCCTAACACATGGCTCATCTTGCTTTTTCCCAATCCAAATCATATATACACCTTACCTATATGAAAACCCAGAGAGAACATGAAAGGCTGGAATCAGATGAATTCCCACAGATTATTACAAAAACAGAGTCAAGTAAACATCTGTTTTTCCATTTTTTTATGGTTCTATTTCAAAAGCTTAATTGCTATCCTTTAAAGCTATGCAAGGCCACACAATAACCTATTCCCCCTGTAACTTCAAGTATTCCAACTCCAATGTAATATAAGCAAACAGTGATTAAGAAATGGAAACAAAGTAACTGAGAAACCACAGAAATAGGAAGAAAAAAGTGATTAAAAAGCTCTGTTAAGTAAGCAGGAAGAATAAATAATTAAATCTAACTTCATATGAACTTTTGGTTTACCCAAGTTTCCTCATTACCTTAATAATATTGAAATTCTGATGTGCAATTCTTGTTTAAAACCATACAGAAACTATCCCAGAAGATCAATTGTATACATATAGAAAGGAGGATGCTGGAATGCTGCTAAGCAAATTGATGTACTGTGTCATTTCCTGCCAAGCAAAGCAAATCTTTCCAAAAGTTCCCTCTGTGGTTTTTTTGTTGGGTTTTTTTTTTTTACTTACTGGCTTCTTCTTTAACTTTATCAATTTCTGCCATTAATGACACTTCTTTGTCTACGATGCTAAAAAAGGAAAAAAAAAGAAAGAAAAAAAGCCACAATTTATTCCATGCTACAACTCCATCAAAATCAAAAGCTATAACTACACAAAGACTTCAGACCTTAGTTATAGGCAGGATTGAAATGAATAAGACTTCAAACACGGCAGCTGAGGAGCGAGCTAAGCAAACTGACTGCTGAAGGTGAGTGACAGGAGTGTGTGCTGAGCGACAGCAGCAACCCGCTGGCCTGCCCACGTGTCTGCACAGATGTGCAAGTCACTGGTGTTCACCTCCTCAGCACTGCCTGGGCACAGAGTCCTCAAATGCCTTCGAGAGTCTGTTTCCTAATCAAGCCAGATACATCACTGCTGCTACCCATCTTAATACAGCTTAGGTCTCAGGGCACTATGAAGACTAAAACACAATCAAAGCTGTGTGGAAAGCTTTCTGTTCCTTAGAGATGTTATTGCAAAATAAGTCAGGGTACATAAGGAAATGGTTTGTGATGTAAATAAGCATCTCCACGACAGAGGTCAGCTTCCTTGCTCCCATGCTCTCCAGGACTGGGAAGGTGTGGTTCTGCTTTTCCCTAGTGTTCCTAAAGGTCTCACAGGTCTCTGGTACAACCACCCTTGACAGTGCTTTGACTGGGTGGGTGTGCAGAGAGCAGACCGAGTGCTCCTATCTCCACCCAGTAGCACTGCTCCATGCAGCAACACCACTGCAGCATGCTCTCCAGTGCACAGTCACTCCATTCTCCCCTCACTACGTTCTTCTTGTGTTCATGTTTAACAAACACCACCAATTGTAATGGTTTATGTTTGCATATCAAGCAGATGGGAGGCAAATCCCCCAAATTAGGTCAAACACCAGGAGCAAATCCAGGCAGACAGTCAAGGGAACAGTGGAGTTTTCAACCCTTTCAGTAAAATCATCCTGAAATGTAAGCTTTTGTAGCTAGTGAAGACACTGAATTGTATGTGAACTAGCTTCCACCAGAAGGAAGATACTACAGAAAACATTTGTCTAGAAGGACCTTAGCAAGAAAGGAATGATCCTACAGAGCTCAGTGGGCAGCAATGCACTAGAGCAGACAGAGGAGAGGACTGCCGAGTTGTTGGTTCAGATCTACAGACACCTCAAGGAAAAGGTTCTGCTAATTTCCTTGCTCTCCAGTAACGCTGTTTCTCTTGGGTCTCCTGTGTTAGGAACCACTTATTCTTTAGCCGAAATTCTGAGGAGGTCATCTCCTTGTCAATTTTTTCTCCACACTAACATTCCATCAGGCTTCAGGCATTCCTTTCTCCTTCCCTCCAGCATCAGCACTTGAGTCTATTCCATATCCCATCTGAGACTCCTGGGACACACGACTCGGCACCATCGTTTCCCTCTCCTAATGTACCTGCATCCACAGCCTAATCATCAGTCCACAGGATCCTGCTGTAGTAGCACTTGTTAGTCCTGCTATACAGGTCCAGGTTTTTATGGTGCATTTATAACACTCACTGGAGCAAACACTGGCACTCAAATCCCCTCTCCCAGATCTGAAATCAAGGGATTCTTACACTCCATAACTGATGGAGCCAAAGCTGTTAAGACTACTACCCCTTCCTTTGTCTCCCTTTGCCACACCTCTCTTCTGAAAGGAATGACTCTGTTCTTCTCTTACCCCTCACATTTCAGAATCATGACCTGAGTACCAAACTCTACCTATCAGCATCGTATTGGAGTTCAGTGCAGGTGAGTATCTGTACTACTCAAGACTGATTTTAATATCCAGACAAAATTCCAAAGGGAAGTTCAGAAAGGAGACCATTTTGTTGAAGGCACACAGCAAGGCAGAGGCTTAATGGAGAGGAGATGCAAATAGGTCAGGACAATACAGCCAGTGCTCGTGCTGTAGAGATACAAGATGCAGGAGGAGAGACAGCAGCTCTCTGGGATTCCTTTTGCCAGAGCAATTCCCAAGGCAAGAATCAAAGTGTCCTGTTCCTGGTCAGACAGACAGTACTTGTGCCTCCTGCTTCTGCAGGCTGGCAGAATTCACACCAGTATACAATGGCAGAAGAGCTGCGAACATCCAACTGCAGTAAGCTGCTGGCACAGCAATGATAAAGGTAAATGATGCCCACAGCTGCCTCATTTCACAGGTTCATACACAGAACAAATCTTGAATTCCTTCTGACATTAGTGGAAACAAATTAATCTTCCTCTAGTTTACTGCATGAAATCTAGTGCTTGCACAGTGAGAAAAAGAAAAGATATTTTCAGTCAGCTGCAATACCTCAAAATCCCACTAAAATGATTAAAGTTATTAGTGCCTCTTCAGAAGAGCTGCTAGGCTGGCTGATTTATAGCTTTACTGATGAGAATCACGAGGGTTCCAGAGGACCAGAATCTTCTCTTTCCTTCTGCCTCTTCTAGGCATTATGATAAAGCTATTCTGCCTGAAGAGATGGGGAAACAAGACCACCAAGCTGACGTGGAGGTACACGTGCTGGCACAACTCACTAAGGTATGCCACAGAGGTTACAGTCACCAGTGTAATTCCAGACCCTGTTCAACCCCCCAAAACACAAGTTTTCTCCTCAGAGTGCTCAAAAAGCTTCACTCTCCCCTGAGCCAGCTTTGTGTGCAGTTTGAGGTTGAATGTTGTTTTGGAGAGCGAGCCACACATGGCATTCTGAACAACTGCAGCAGGGCCCTGCAGCTGGAACAGGGAAAGGGCTGGGATCACAGGCATCCTCCCAGGGCTTGGCTCAGCAGGTAAGACACTAGGACACTGAGGCACAATTCAAGGCCTTTTCTTTTCTTGATGAGGAAGGGAGTAGTTGGACACTGCTGGGAGTCTCAACACAACACACCACTCTTCAGTGACTTGGCTCTGTCAGCAGGCTTTGGAAGAGACCCCAGGAGCTCCTTAAGGTTGAGCTGGTCAGAAGTCTAGCAACAAACTCAGGTGAGTTTGAGGGACATTAGTACTGTCACTGTGTCTGCTGTAGCTGTATCTGAGCTGAGATGATGTGCCAATTCATGGAGTCCTGATAAGCTCAGCACTGACTCTTCTCCTTCTAGCATGAACATGTTTGACCCACAGGTGGTGTGAAAAGACAAGTGATGAGAACCTCTAAGCCAACTGTATATTTCACAGAAAAACCCCCAACACAATCCAAAAACCAGAACTGCCCCTGTCTAACTTTCAGCACGGGGAATTAGAATGATGTCATGAGAATGTAAATAAACCCCAGTCACCTGTAATGGGTGATGACAAGCTTTATAGGATTACTGCATAGCCATGCTACTCAGAGAGAAGTGATACTTCATGTTTTCTCTACATGAATAAACCCACAGTTGTTGCTGCATTATGTATTTTGCAGTGCCTCAGTAGATTCTCTCCTTCCAGCACTAGTTCAATACTATTTAAATGGCCATGGTGCTGGAGGGCTGTTATTTGATCACTGTACCAGCACATGCACAATGTTTACACAGCAAAGCAGACTACATGAATTTTCATTCTGACTGCAAATACAGCCTGACAATAAGCAGATAAACAAAAGACAGAGTAAATCACTTTCAATGAAATCCTTCCTTCCACAGCCTACCATCTGGTGAAAGTAAAAATGCCCAAAGGCTTTCAGTTATTTGAGTTTGTGTTATTCTTTACCTTCACTATTCTTATCCTCTAGCAGCCAGCTAGCACAGCAGGGGCTGGTAAAGCCTCAGCTGCTGGAGCTCTTCAGGAGGCAGCCAAGCCCAAGCCCCTTTCCTGCTGCTGCAGCTCTGCAAGCAAGCAGCCAGCCTGAGGCCAGAGTTGGTCACTCAGGTGTCCCCAGACCCTCCAGGAGCAGGGGCAGGGCCCAGGAGGCCTCAGCAAAAGCACTGGTACCCGAAAATCCAGCTGCAGCTGAGCGAACGTAAATGCTTGTGAGACCATCTTCTCCTCCTCTGCACCAGCAAGGCTAGGGATTGGATGGCCTGACTGATGGGCAAACAAGTACCACAACACACTGCAAGAGGATGTGAAAAGCTGTGCTTTAGAGACATAAGGACCACCAAAGGTCAGCTGGTGGACAGGCACAGAGAGAAAGCTAATGAGGACTGCCTGGAAACGCAGACAGAGACAGCATAGGAGCTCTGTTCAGTGAAAGCAATACCAGTCCTGGCCCTTCCAGCCACCTGCCCATGCTCTGAACGACCACATGGCTAGCACAAACAGGCAGCTTGTCCTCTGGTGCCACTCCTTCTGGGCTGTGGGCAACAGAAAATCATCATCTTCACAGGTTGCCAAACAGGGCTCCCAGAAAGGGGATGACCATGTTCACTCACTGCTCTGCAACTGTGAGCATGGGCAGCACTGCTCATCACCCAGCACTGAGCACAGACACAACTGTGCTCTTTTAAACGAGGACTTCTTCCCACATTCAACCACTCCCCTGCTTTCATTTTAACTTAGAAGACAACACAACTGCTTTATCTTCCCAAATGTACCGTACATGCTTTCTTAGTTGTTCCTGAACTTATTTGGGTATATTCTTAAATTGTTACTATTGCCAAACTACATTTTTCCAGCATTATGCCAATTTTATCCAGCCTATGGTGAAGCTATCAAGTGCTTATTGTTGACTCAAAAAAAAATCACCAACCGTGTTGGTTTTCATGCTCTTAATAAAGCATTGGACATGCCAATGTGTTGGAGATGCAAAGAGCAGAGGAAGCTTGTGTTTCCTTGGTCCAGTTCTGCATGCAGTGTAATTAAACCTGGCCCTTACTGTTTTTTTCTACAGACTGTTTTCCATTCACGGCTGGAAGCAGACCTCATGGGCAAGGAGCAGATGTCTCCTTTTAGTTCTCCATATGACTCTGTGGATGGCCAATATGTGACAATTATTTTCTGGCAAGAGGTGTTAAGGGGAACTGTGGCTCCTTTTGTGCTCTACACATTTCGCTCCCATTTCCTGGGGCTCTCTTTTTATCCCCAAGATCATTACTCAGTCTCCTGGTGGAAAAGTGAGAACACAATTGCAGCACATGGGTTTTAACCTTGGCAACAAATGTCTCAAGCACACTCCAGTGAGAGTGGAGTTCACCTAGCTTCTCTGAGCTTCTTCCCCTGCTATCTAAGCACTACTTGGTATTCTTCTTGTCCTTGCTCTACACTGCTGTGACACATGGCTACACTCTGACAGGTTTCAAGCCCAAGCACTAAGTGGAGCTATTCATTTATCTCCACAGTCATGGTTTCACATGCTATCTGGATACATGATGCTATCTTTGCACTTCTGTGTCCTCTCTGTGATTTGCAACATCATGGAAAGACTTAAAAAAAAAAGACAACTATTAGGAAACTACATCCCAATCCAAAAGATTACTGACAGGTTGGATTCTGACCTTGTTAGTAAATGCAAAAAGCAGGACACAAAAACGGTCTTTCATCCTATTGCCAAAGAAAGAAACATAGAAACAAGCCCAAGAAGGAGAACAGAAAGTGGTACGTGCTTCAGCATGCAGCTGCAATGCAAGATTAAAGCTTCTGACTTCATTCAGCTTCACTCAGACCCCTTAGGTGGTGACAGCTGCGTGGAACAGGAACCAGTTCAGCTCCCATTTAGGTTATGGCATTAAGCTCATTCAAGGGCTCTCTGCAGTTCTGACCACAGACTTGGTTGCTGTTGCACATCTCAACTAGTCCACTTGCTCCAGCAGCAACGAGCACAACTTGCAAAAAGCTCTGGAATCACTGTCACAAAGACCACCAGATATTGTCACACCCTTGACTTGGTCTCCTGCACAGCATTCTGGGAGCTACAGGAGAGCTGAACTGCTTCCTTCTCCCGTGGTAAGCAAGCTGACTGCGTCACAGGGAAAGCCCCAGGCCCAAAGAGGGGGATCAGTAAGTAAGAGGCTGAGTGCTCACTGAATTACCTTATCCTCCCACTACCACTAATGATGCTTTGATCGACTCAGATGCAAGGAAACTGCCATGCAAGCAACACAGATGAAACCATTCAGCCCAGGGATACAGTATCTTGAAGGTATGAGGTAGTCTGAAGCTGTACCTATCACTGCAGTGTTCTGGTGAGTTCTACTCAGATTCAGTGATTCTACAGCAGCTGGCAGGAAGTTGTTTGTAAACGAAGCACTAAAGACAGCTCTTTCCATCTCTTTCAATTCACAGGAGATATCCCCAAACTGTTTTTAATTTTAGCAGAGAGGGTGTAAAGTCATGCATTTTATTGTTTAAACCCAATTTTCCCTTCGTTCATTTGAAGAAAGACCTAGACACTAGGCTTAGGAGCTGGCAAAAGCCATGCAGCCTGCACTAAGTTTCCACAGACGTGTCCTGACATCACACTGTCCTTGGGGCAACATCATGTCATGTGCCTAGAGCATTCAGAGCACAGACCTGTTCTGTTTCAGAGCTTCTGCCACATTCCAGGAATTCAGGTGCTGCAGCTGGCAGCAGGGAAAACCAAACTAAGCCTATTCTAAACCTTCCAGGCTGTTTTTCATCCTTGTAAGTCTCCTTGGATTTACACACTCTTTTGGGGTCATTTTGTCTTTTCCCCTTAAGTAACATTTTAGCAGTAGGCAATAAAGTTTTCATGTTTTTCAGGCTGAATCACAACTATATGAAAAGGGAAGGATCTCAGCTCTGAATCTACTAACACATTGCCCTTCTCCCCACATTCTGACAGAGTTCTCAGCCTCCTCAATGAGCACAGCAACTATCATGTAAAGATCAGATTGATTGGCACTGCCTGCAGGAGTAGACACACAAGTGACACCTCTGAGTGAGAACAGCAAATGAGACCCAGCTATAAGTGCACTCACAAAAAAAGGTCAGAGTCTTCTTAGCAGAAACCATACACATTTTGTAAGTTTGCTAAAATCTTAAAAAAAAACCCCAATCCTGAGAACTGCCCCCAAAAGTGCTTACTTTACTGTAACACTGTATAATACACAGGGTTTGTGGCATCTCTGCTTAACCAAAGGCCAGGCACAACTCCAACAGAAAATATTTTTCTATGACTACATACCAAATATGCAACTTAACTACTACATCAATTATTTCTGCTACAAATGTTCAAAGTTTGTGTAAGTGCAAGATCAGGAACAAAAAAAAAATCAGAAAAAAAAGAAGAGATAAAAGAATGAGGAAAAATAATAAAACAGAGATGAGAACTGGAAAGGAAGTGACAAATGAGAAAGTTAGAATGCTGGGACAAGAACCAGAGATGATGGGAAATGAGACAGTGAAGGACTGGCTTCCAAAGAAGTAGTACAGGAAGCGAAAGAGAAATCAGAAAACCCCAGACAGGATTTTTGGAAGAGCTTTCATTTCCCTCTGATATGCTGCTACTGAACTTGATACCAAAGAACTAGGTCAAGATGGATCACTTATGACAAAACCCAACCAAACAACAGTAATTTTGTCCCCCTCTACATATTCCTGTACACATACTCCTGGACATCTATCCCTTGCTGGCTGGTGTGCAGTTCCTGCATAGCACCCTGCATTTTCTGAAGAGCAAGGTGCAGGAGAGCCCTCCCCAGCAGCACCAGGGGCCTGGGGTGGTGCTGGTGGAGCTCAGGCTGGTTCACCTACCAGCTGTGTAACTCTGCAAAAGCAGCTTTGATCTTCTTCACCGAGTTATCCACCTCCTCTTTGATCATCATGCGGTACCTGGTCAGAGAAACAGTGCAGCGCTGCAAGTCTTTCACTGATTTTTCAATGTTTGGCCCTGGAACAGAAAGAAGAAGAAAAAAAAAAAGGCACCTAAGTCAGAAAGCTGGCTTTGGCTTTTCTGAGTGAGGGAGCAGCAACAGCTCAGTCTATCTGCCCAGATGAGGATGAAGGCCTTAAACCCAGTTTTTCCAAAACCCTTCTGCGGTGCTCTTCAGTTTCTAAACAGGTTTGCTCAAATTCATTCCCCTAATCAGTGCTAAAACAGCACCATTCATTTAAAACACCAATTTACATTTAATCATGTAATTAAATTATGTATTTAAATTTTAAAATTGCATTTAATACCGTGTTAAACCAAGCATAAATTGTCCTACTCATTTTTGTTACGCTGAACACGATTCTGCTCTCACTTCCCAACACATCTCTTCTTGCCCTGTGTGGGTTTGTTCACCTCAGCACAGAGCAACCAGGGATCCATTTTACCTCTTTTTTTCACTGATTCATCTCTCTTTGTGTCAAGCTGGGTTGTAGCACTGGGTGATTTCACTGAGGAAGATTGTGACTTTGGTCTGCCTACGTTACACTGGAGCTGAATTGATGACTGAAGAGACTCATGCTGTTCTACTCCATTCATAGTCTTTGGGTTTAATTCCACAGGTACTTTCTGCTGTTCTCCTTCTTTGTCTGCAAGAAAACATTCAGGTAGAAAACAGGGAGTTAAAAGGATTCAGAAAGATATGAAGCCTTATTTTTGATTCTGAATGACTTTGTTCATACACTAGAAAAATCAAGTAAAAATACCTGATAACACAGGAAGCACAATACCCATTGTAATCTTTGCCCAAATATCAGAGAAAAGAACTAGAGAGGAAGTCTGCTGCGGAAAGCAGGAGACTTCAATGTTGACATATCTGTTTGTATGCCTATCTCACACAAAAAGCCTGCAGCATTTTGCAAGCACCCATTAAAACATTCCTACCTGAAATACTTACTTTGCCTGGCTACAGATTTCGACCAAAAGCAGCTGCTGAAGGGGACCAAGCAGGATATGAAACAAAGTCAAAGGCTCTGGGTTCAACAGCTTCAGACATAACAATGCCTGAATGAGCCTCTCTGGATGCCACAGGAGGACCTGGCTTACACTTTTTTCAAGACTGACAAGTTTGTCAAGAATGACAGTTTGTTCTGACAATGCTCTTTATGCATGGCTTTGCTCAGCTGACGTCATGTGGGGTCTGGAGAAAAGGGGCTTGGCAGGTTAATAACACAAAGGTCCTGCCCCTTCCCTGGGAGGGAAACTCAGTGGAGATCTCCTGCCACTAGCCTAACTCAGGGGAGAAAAGGAAAAGAAAAAATGGGCTAGAAAAAAGAAAAAATGCCTCGTCTAGACAAGGCAATGAAGAAATCTTGTAACCTGCTACAAGCTCAGGCTGATCACACAGCTTGGCTCGAGACTTTACTGCTTCTGTCACCATTTTATACCCAAGCCATTATCTAACCTCGTATTCTTCTGGTTTTATATTTGTAATATTCTGTATCAGCTGGACCTTTAAGTATACTTTGATCTGTTTGTCTCTAGAAAAAAAGACATTTTGCAAGGACACATATTGCAAGGTGAACTGTGCTCAGATAGAGATCGACAAGCATGACTTCAATAACTATTATGTGCATTCTTTTGCACAAACACCTCTCCAACTTCTTTTTATTATGTTCTACTACATGGCAATAAAAATACTACTATTCTCATGTAAACAGGAGCTTGCCTATTGCCAGTTCAAGAGGTGTCTGTGCCAGATGAACTGACCTGTCATTTCTGGACAGACCAGCACTGACTCTGCAAAACCTGAGCCCTTGTTCTTCGGAGATGTCGTTTCCAGTTTCTGAGTGGCAGAATGACTGCAGGAGTTGTCCTTAGAGCATCCATTAAGATGGCAATCACACTTTCCATGGGGCTCTTGAAATGCTTTCTCAGGTCCACCATTCCTGTTCTTAGGATCCTTACTGACTTGTTGCTGTTTAGATTTGCTTCTTTTTTTCCTGTTATTCTAAGCAGAGAAATATTGAAACGACAGAGACAGCATTCATTTGCATCTCCTATCAACTCAAAACCAGGCTGAAGACATAGCAAGATGCATTTGCTCTCACACATTTTGTCTATGTATGCCCATGAAGTCAACCCTGCTGGCAAAGTCGACACAGTACTGGCCAAAATCAAAGTACTACATTCGACTTACAGACAGCTGATAAATGGTCTGAACGCTCTGATCCTCAAGAGCGAGTTCTTACCTTCTTTTTCCCTGTCATATTCCATTCCTTTAGAACCTGAACTGCACTGCCTAGAGAAAGGAAAGAGAGAACATTTCAACAGAAGTTCAGCTATGAGAAAGAACAACTGTGTTCAAGAACAGTTTCTCATCTCCTAGCTGAGCAGCATTTCCATTTGCTGTAAATGCTCGTGTGTGTGAAGAATATAACAGGTGCTGCTCTCTTCCTCCTTTCTGGCTACTTGTTGGGCATGATTAGGCTCTACACAGTGGATGGAACACTGAAGAGGAGCCTCTCAACTTCAGCAGAACAAGATAGATTTTGAGCCATCAGAGAATGAAAACTTCATCATGCAGTGGAATCCCTCACACCTTAGTGAAGAAGGTACACTGTACTCACCATCCATGAAAGCTTGGACAGCCTTATCCACATTGTTATCAAACTGCTGCAACACCAGAACTATCTCATTATTGCTTTTGTTTGGAACGACCGATCGGATTGCATTGATCTGGAAGGGGAGGGAAGAGGAGAGTCAGCAGACAGGCTTCAGACAGCAAGGGACCTCTGTGGCAATGCCACTGCACACAAATGCCTGTCAGACATGCCTCGTGCTTGCAAGCATGCAGCGAAGGGTCCCCATGAAGCAACACCCATCCTCTCCTTTCCTGGCCCAGCCAAATAATGAGAACATTTTCCTCAAAGGACCAAATCCTAGAGCTGGTAGCCAGTAAGCCTAGAGCCAAATCCTGCCTCAGTCACAGTGGAGAACTAGTGAACTAAACTGACACAATTTGGCCTTCTGCTTCTTTCCTAAATGTTCTATTCGCTGCTGCATGGCTTGACAAGACCTATCCCCTATACAAACTTAGGGAGCACACAACTCCTTCACAACAAGGCTGCTCCATCAAAGCTATGATGGGTGGTTTTTTGACACCTGAGAACAGTCATATGCATGAAAACAGCCACAGGCTAAAAGGAAACAGGATCATTTTTAAAAGGCCTAGTGGCTGCTCAGCATCATTTCAGTTTGTCATTCCATATTTATGTGACCAGGAAGTTTGTGTAACAAAACTCTGCACAAAGGGCATGGGAAGCCAAATGCTTCCTTCAGGAAACTCTGCTGATGGATGAGGTGTTACAGCCACTGATGATTCTGGCACACTGTGCTTCAATCTCACAGCATATTCTCTTGCTGTACTGTCTCCAGTATCCACCTATACCAAATGGTAATTCAGTCCACTGAGCTTTAAATAAAGTGTTCCTACTGCAAGCATGTTGATGGTTTACTTTCATGTGCCCCTGTAATCCATCTGAAAGTAAATAGTTAGATGAAACTCAATTACTACAACGCTTTAATGCTCCACAAGCTTTACTGGGCTGTACCAAAATAAAAATACTTGCTTCAACTTCATTAGCAAAACTAACAAAAGCCTATGGCAGTACTCTGAAAAAAAGAGCATGGGTGCCATAAACAGTCTAGTTGTTCCAAATCAGCTTTTGAGCTCGTGTGTTAAGTTATCCAGCATGTATTTACTATTAGAAACTTGTTATGCACTGCAAATGTTTATCAGGCCTGCTCTGCCATCCTTCTGTGGGAATATACCCTTATTTAGAGTGTACTTTATTTACTGCATCACAGCATTGTCTCTCTGATTTCTGGCTGTGAAGCGCTGGTGGTCTTTTTATTGTACTGTGAAATGCAGTTGTGAAAAAAAATCATCACAGCCTGTGACACACAAAGGTAGATCTGTTTAAGAGAATTAGGCTGGCTTAGAGTTTGCCTTGGCTGTCCATTTAGATGAACAATAATCTTTGCCGAGTCCCTTCAAGGGACTCTCTCCATTACTGGAGACACCAGAAGGCGATTCAGGGCACAGATTTATGACCAAAAAACCTCACTTTGCTGTAGTATGTTCACTGCACTTCTCAACCCCTCTATTTCCTTGTTGCATACACTAACAAAAGCCACGATAACTTTCAAGCTCTGTTAGTGTACCGTGGCTGAGGGCTCTGACTCATGATGCCTGCTGCACTTCACTTCAGAACCACAGAAGGTCCATACTTGCTTCAGCTAAATCCACACAGGATCAAGCTTTCTGGAAGATGCTTTCTAGATGAGCTCAACTCAAGCCACAGCCACAAGTTAGAGGGCAATGGAGTCAAATGGCTTGCCTGCTTCCCAAGGACCCTTTCCAAAGGCCTATCCAGTAAATTGTCTCATGTGGTCACCCTATGGCTGGGGAAGGCTTGCCCCCAGGCTAGGTCCAAACAGTCCCTTTATGCCAGAGGTTCTGGAATACAGAATTCTGAATTCAGGCAAGTGGAATGCCTGAGCCAGAGGCTCTTGTTGCCAGAAACTACCCAGAAAATCTCCTCAAAATCTGCTCAAATTTCTCTCTTCTCAGGGAGGGGAGTAGCACGTATAGCTCTCTACACACTGCAGGCATTCAAGTGAAAGCCAACAAACAAACAGGATGTGCAGGGAAAGCTTTATTCATCTCCTGATTGTGGGCACTGGCATGCTATTGACTGATAAAGATGCAACAAGTATGAAGCGAGCTGGGGCTTCATAACAATAGCAGTGGCCAAAGACACTAGGGCAGAGCAGGCTGCAAGCCACAGCCCATTCTATGTCCAAACTGGTAGCTGCCAAACGCTTCCACCAGGTGGATTACATCTTCATATTCTCACAAAAACTTCCCCTCTTCTCTCACAATCATGTGGATCATCTCTCTGCCTACTCAAGATTGCATCATCTCCTTGTGGCAACTGCTTACAGGAAAAACAGTAAAAGGAAGCATCTAGTGTGTTCTAATCATCTTTAAGTACAAGCATGGGAATTTCACCTGGCTTCTGGGTCCTTCTTTGCTATGAAAAGTCTGGAAGCCTCAAAGAAGCATCCGGAAAAAAGCAAAGCAAGTCCAAAAGCACAGGATGGATCAGGCAACTAGCCACACACTGCAGTCTGGAAACCTATTCAAGACATTAAGGAGAACATCTGTGGGGTGGATACCACTGACATACAAGAACTCGACCAGACTATCCAGACTACATCATCTACTGAAGACTGTTTGCCCTGCGTGGTCTTTGTTAGGAAATGTTTGATTTATAGGAAAAAACAGAATTAAAAGCTCAAGTGTGCTTTATCCAACTAGTACTATGACGACATATGAAACGGTTACGGACACCTTGTAGTTGTGGAGGTAACCCCAAACAAGCAAGATGATGATCCTAGGAAGAATACTTGCCAAAAGAGAGAAAAGGAATCAGGCCTATGACCTACACTGTGGACACAGTCCCATTTTAGCTGGACCACATAAAGATTCGATTTAGGGAACGTTAATGTACTGTAGAGCTCAACAGTTCTACTGCCAAGCCCCAACAACATCCTTTGTGGACTACTGTACAAAACATACTTTTGTTTATCTCTCCATTTAGAAAAGAAGGTAACATCAGATTGCAAAGTAAAGCATCCAGGACTTAGGAAATTCCAAACTGGGAGTTGGACTTGTGGGTCCCTTCCAACTCAGGTTGTTCTAAATTTCAAGGTCTCTAACAGTCCTTTCAAAGTCTTAGTTTCAAAAATGTTGAGCTTCTGTGTGAAGCTCAGGTCTGTCTCCACATGCCAAACTTGTCCCTTGTATTTCTGGCAAGGGACACAGTGATGCCAAAGCCAAGGAGAAGGGTGGAGAACCTTCTGGCAGCACAAGCCTAACACAAACACCCTTGTGCAGCTGAAGATCACAAGAGACCTATCACAGCCTGAGATGAAGGGAGGCACTCCCTTTAAAAAAAGAACACCCTGAAGGATAAAAGTACAAGATGCAGTCACTCTGCATTAATACCCAATAGTCTGCAGGAACAAACTCACAGCAGTCTACTGTATTAGATTTATTTTGGGAGGGGAGAAGGGGGAGGCCAGGCATGGCCAGGCAGACTACAGAGAAATCAGCTATTGCAACAATTTTGTGAATCACCCTTTCTTGAGAGATTCCCAGTGAACGTCTGTCATGCTCTGGATGCTAGACAAGCATTCTGGGACAGGAATTCACTAACATACCTCCTGAACCACAGAGAACTGCTGTACATGTCAGCCTTAGCTGAGAAGTCGTCACTGGCAGCAGTTGAATTCCTGGGCTCCCTCTCCTGCAGCCTGACCAGAAAGCACATTTTCTTTGTTTGCTACTCAGGCTACTTGCTCACAATTTCAGCTTACAAAAGCTAAAGCCATCACAGATCTAATACAGCAAGCTGTGATCTTGAAAACCACTAATGTTCAGCCAAGAACACGGAAGGCAGAACCCACATCCACCTCCCTTTCAATCCATGATCCAGAGACCTACGTTGCAAGAAAGCATTTTACTGCTGTGGGCCTAGCTGTTCTTTGCATAAGGCTGACATTAGTTCAAAGTTTAGAAGACTTTTAACCCATTTTCTGAGCTGAAGTCCTAAGCACATACTTTGCTATAAATGCTTGCTCAAGCCCTGCTAAACTTGCTGCCAAGGTTGTGTCTCATCAGGACCAGAATTTCAGTCATGAGGTCAATTTTATCAGTCTCTTACACAAATGGCTTCAGACTGCCTAGAAGTGATATCAACACTGAGAAAGGCTCCAAGTTCCCTCAGATAAACTCCCTCAAAGTAAAATCCCCAAGGCCTGATCAGATGGAGCTGACTCTGTTCCTCAGGGTTGCTGTTACTCTACAGGACAAATTTTTGGCTTGCTTTAATAAAAAAAAGGATTCAGTACCAAGTCACTTCTGAAGAGCACGCCACACAGGAGAGGAGGACACTGAAATGCTAACTTCTCATGGTATCTTATTCAAAGCCCTCATGAACACCAAGAGCACCAGACTTTCCTCCAGAAGAAAAACAGCCTGGCTGCAAGTTGTGACAGCAGATTACCTACTCCCTATCCAGAAGGAGGCAGACATTGCTGTGTATTCCTCAGAGTCCTTTAGGTTCTCTGTCAAAGTTTCAAATGGTTCCCAGGCAATGGTAACAACAAGGGATCAATCGCTGCCTGTTTGCTGCTTCACTCCATCTGTTCCCCCTTGGCACCATCTCAAAGAGGATGTTTCTGGCGAATAAGTTACATATCCGGGGTTCAGAGAATTTGTTTATATATTCCTGACACAGTGACAAATCAAAGGTCTTTGCTGAAAGCTCACGGCTGTTCTCAATGGCTGAACACAGCTGCTCTAATCCCCTTCAACTAACTTACTGCCATGGTCACTCCTGCAGACACAAAGAAGTCTTACTTAGGCTTGGTTAGGAGCGCTTAGAGAGATTCACCTTCACTGGGCACTAAACTCTGAGATCAACAGATTTTCTCCACGTTTGGAGCTAAATTTGTTTCCAGGGATGGTTATCAAAGAACACACAGACATTTCACTACTTTACTTTGACTGCATGTCAGTAGCACATCTTTGTGCACACATCTACACTGCATGTACGCGCTGCACCCGGCAGCAGCGCAGGCCACGCTGAACTAGCTTAGACTCCAGTTGGGCTTGACCTAAATCCTGCAAGAGGAGCAGGGAAGGAAAGCTGTGTGCACAACTCTGCTGCTTTCCATCATCTAGGAATTCAGCATTAACAGATGTCCTGCCCACATGAAGCAGGGAAACACATTTTTACAGTGCTTCATGGCTGAATTTTTGAAGGTTTAGAAACCCCCTGCACAAACAAATTTCATGAGTGCAATCTGCTGCATTAAGAGCCTATTGTTTCTTACAGCAGAGACATTGTTCCAGAAGCTTTACTAACCAAATTCATCACGACACATTGTTCTCTGAAAGAACTTGAGTAATGACAGCACTAGGTATAGACCTGAATCTATAATAGCCTTAACCCAAGTGAAATGGCTCATCGAGTGACCCAAGTGCATTCTGATCAACTTTGCTAGTCTTTGGACCAAGCCTGACTACTTCAACATATAGGTCATGAACAGCTGCAAAGGTTAACTTGAAGGAGACTCAGAAAAAACACAGATGGGAATCTCTCTGCCTTTGTAATATATGACTTTACATTTACACACTACCTCTGTTCCTTCCACCCTGAACCCTACTGTTTCCTTGCATGTTGGCTATCACTTATGAAAACCACAGGTATGGTGTAATGTAAACAAAACTGTGAAACTCTCCAAAACACATCTGAGTAAAATTTCCTTCTTGCAGTTTATGGAATTAACCTGTCCATCTACTGCCACAGCTCTGACACTTGAAATGGCAAATGAAAAAGCAAGCCTTTCAGGAGAACTTGGGCAAAAACTTCACTCCTAACAGAGCTCCAAGAGGAGGATTTTCATCTGAATGAGTATTTTGCTAATTCCCACTGACACCAGATCTCACTTGTTCAAAGATGCTTAGACACACACACAAAAAAGGTAGGTCCAACACAGGTCCTGAAGTTTGAACGGTTCCCAGTTTTTCTTTGGATCAAACCCAAAATCACACCCCAGAGCTGAATGGCTGTCCTAGGGAGTGCCTGATATTCACTCCTCTCTCGTTAAACTAAGAGGGTCTAATTGTCACAACGTGCACAGGAATCACAAAGGAGTAAAAGAAGTCTATCTAACGAAACATTGTCTCTTCGCAGAGAAGCTAAAACGTTCCTCATGAACCAAGATCTTCATACCAATCCTATCAACACCTGCCAGTGTACTTCACTTGATGCACAGGCAAAGCACAGCACAGTTTAAGTATGTGAATGGTGTTTGAGAGAGCACGGATGAAATACGTGTGCAAACATCATTTTGGTTTGCACTGTACTCTTACTTGAACCTACCTTTTCCTTGATATTTACAGGAGAATTGACTTCTGCCATGTCTCTTCAGGTGAGAAGATTGTCTCTGAAAGGAGAAAAAAAACCAAAGAGGTTCATTTGGAGGTTTTAAACCCAAGCTGTCAAAGCCACACCTATAAAGCCTTCTGACATGTGCTCACCTGTCAGCGTTAGAGGAACACGAGAGCGCTTCATGTCCTGCACAGCAGTGCTCAACCTTGCCAAGACAGCCCAAAGTTCATACTTCACTCAGATGGGTTCTGCACACACATTTCACTCATAATTGAGTCTGGCTAGAAGGGCTATCATACTTCTCTCTGCCATGTCTCTTGGATCCTATTCATTATTACTTGATACCTCTGAGGCTTTAAACAGGACGAACACCTTAGACTCAACAGATCCTCTTTTCTCGTTCACAAGCATCCTTGATTTTTGCCAGGAAATTTGTCTGCAGATCCTGTCTTTAAAAGCAGCTAAATGTGCCAGGAGGTGACGAGTGCTGCATGGCTGGCTGGCTTGTTGGTTTTTCCTAACTCACTCAGAGGCTTTAGCTGCACAGCTCCTACTGAAACTAACAGAGTCTGTACACTGAAATCTCCAAGACTGCTCTAAAAACTTGGGCACACAAATGGAATTTGCATGTGATTAAATAATTCTTTGCATTTGAATTCAATTTGCTGATTAAACCCTACTACAGCACTTAGCCAAATTTACTCTGTGGACTATGCTCTGACTCCGTTGAAACTCAGGCATAAAAACTGCACAGCCCACCCTGCCAGATGTGACCTGTGTCTCCTTGGCCTATGCTCCAGCTGTGGCTATGATCAGTGCTCCACTGACGAGCGCTGTGCTGATTCAGACACCTTGCAACTGAAAGCTGTTTCAAGAAGACTCTGCAAGCCACAGAAACTATACCCCTTGCTTTCCCTTTTTCCTTCTTTCAAGATCAAGAACTAAGAGAAACCCAGCTTTTACAAACAGACTCATTCCTCTACACTTGAGACTCTTCACTAATATGCATATTACAGCTGTCAAAATGAAGATGCTAAAAGTGAGCTGGAGATATTTTTCACTCACCTTCTGCAAGGACAAATAATTGAAATAACCTGCCTAAAACACTAGCTCAGTGTTGGAAGGGTTTCCCATCTGTAGGTTTATAGTCTCCTAGAACACAAAAATGACATGTTTCCTCATCTCCCCACTGCAACTGTTCCCTTTTATACTTCTCTGGTCCCCTCAGCACAACAGGAATCCCAGGTCTAACTGACTCGAGCCTTGCCAATGCTTCTCTGTGATTCTCTGATCCCTATCCACTTCAGTTGTCTGCTGCCCCTTGTGCTAACCCAGTCCTTCCTCTCACATGTCCCACGACTAACCTTTTCACAGTTTCACACAGCACCCCAAAAATCCCTCTGACATGCTCTCTTTCAGTGCCCTCCTCTTCCCTTTAAAAAGTCAGGCAATCCATGACTATGTCCATAAAGCAGATCAATGCTAGAAGGTGGATTTTTTTTAGTTTTAATTTTAATTAGGGACCATTGACTCATTTTCTTCACCCCAAATCCCCCCAGCTCCAAAAAGCCTGCATCCGGATGCAAACAGTAAAAAAGAAAAAGCAATCCCAATTTCAGAGCCAACTTCCAAAAACAGTAAGATGCAAATGCTAAGTATCTATTGAGCTTGTAGCAGTCTGCACCATGCTTTCATCTTCTCCACGCCTACTTCCTCTGCAGAATTCCATCTCATCTTTAAGTGAGATTCCTATCTGCCCACACCTCTTCTATTACACTGTCTTGCCTGCAGGCCTCCACATGCCCTAGGTAAAGGCAAAACCAGCAACCATCAGAGACACATGGCCTCCAGGTGAAAACAGCATGCAGGAAATAAAAGGTCTCACTGATTCCACATGGAGGTCTGGATTCCTACAGAAGAGGCTTATGCTGCCCCATTGCTTATTGCCTCCTCTCCAAGGATTTCTGAAGTGACTGACATTACAGTGTGAGAAAGGAGGAGATGTCTCTTGAGATCTACAGCCTTGCAGTCTCTGCTTGCTTGAAAAGCAACAGTGAGGCATAAGAGTTTGGCAAATATGCAGTGGAGCACCAGGAACTCAGTTATGTTACTGCACACTATAAAGAATCCAGACCCAAGACCACAGACCTATCTGCCATAGAGAGAAAAGGGACAGAGGTGAGAGTGGGACATGACAGGAAGGATGGGTCAGGATCCTCTGAAGCCTGTCTCTACCCCTCTCAGCTTTCTGCCAAGGACAGGATGGTTCTAGGCAGGTCTCACTGTAACAGCCATGTCCAAGCACACTGTCACAACAAAACAGGCACCAGTAAGTTCAGTACCTCATGCTGCTACACCATATTGCTCTTTGATCTTGTTGTGCTCTCCTCTTCGTAAGCAGAGATGATGCTATTAATAAAAACCAGGGAGAGTCTGCGTTTCTCCTCTCCTCTCAGCTAGCTCACTTTTCATTGCTGATGCTTCAGGCTGAACTCTAAAGCCATCTTTGCCACCTCCTTTCATTTTCCCATGAAATATGCAGCCCCTCCACTTACTGTGTGTGTTAAAAAACAACCAAGAGCTCTGTGGACGAGTTGGCAAGTTCATGGCAAGCCTGGGGAGTGGAAGAACTTGACCAGAGCTCGGAGAGAGCTCCCTAAAATGAAGTGCTTTAGATAAAAACTGATGAATCCTGACACTTAACTGGAGGCAAACAGACCTAAAGAAGCCTTAAAGCAGCTAAGCCTCAGATGACTACTGTATTTTCAAGCATACACGGGCATCCTTGGAGTCAGTTATGCATATGGTCGAAGGCAAATACTGGATTTAAATGTGCCAGAGCAGTCTGACCCTTTCGAAAAAGAACACTGAAATTAAAAGCAGCCTTTCATTTTCTAAGACCAAGTCATTCCATTTAGGTCCTTTGAAGAAGATGCATGTCCTTCCTTGAACAGTATTTTAATTTTTTTTTAGCTATATGGACAGACATATCTATGTACAAAAATCAGTGTACACAAAATCTCTAAAAAATGCTTACAATTTCCTCTATCAAAATGACCTGATGCGTACCCATGATAAACAGACCAGCAGCATTCCCATGTTAACAGTACCCACACAGTCACATGCTACACTGGAAGCAATAACACTGACATTTTGGTATTCCCAGATTTACAACCAATGCTAGCCTTCCTCTCCTCCCCCAGCCTCCTACTCTCCAGAAACACATCAGCTTTCTATGTTAACAAAAGGTATTCCTGGAAACAACAGCAGCAGCCGAGGCACATAAATAAGTTAACCTATAATTACCTCTTGTTCATACAGTCCTTCAGCCTAGTTGCTATCAAACATTAAAACAAGTGACTATAGTTTACTGGACTTTAAACTGCACTTTTTTTCGGAGGGGAAAAATCCTAAGAAACCAATGATTCTTTTCAGCTGACACCCATAGCACCCAGGTACATCAATATTAACTGTAACAGTGCTGTCAATCAATACAGACTATGTACTGCCAAAAACATGCAGAAGCACCTTAACCAGCCTCCCCTCCCCAAGAGTCAGGAGACAAGGCCCGAGAACTTCTCTGCCTCTGCAGGTCACGAGAAGAAAAGATTCTGTTTGTCTGCTGAACATTCTAAAGTAAATCTATGGATGCTTTATTTTCCCAAAGACAGGCAAGATCACTTACACTCTACAGGACACATACATGCTCTAGAGCATTTCTCAGCTCATCTGTTTTGGACTATCTTGGGCATGTCACAACCCATGAATTGATGAAGTCTGTTGGCTTCCGTCCACAATTTCCACACAGAAACATTTAACACAGCTCTGTGGAATTAAGGCACATACTAACTGCTCCACAGAATCTCGTGTTCAAGGCTATCAAATCAAGCTCTTGTCTGCAGTTACCTGCTGAAACTGTCAGAGTGCTGAAGGATGCCATCCCTGCTCTTCTCAGGCACACATGGATGGATAACAGCACATTTCAGCTAAGTGCACAGAAAAGCAGGGTTTGTATGGCAACTTCACAGTGGCCCTGTTAAAGCTCTCTTCCCACTTGATGTTAATTAGCAACAGCACTTAGAAGCCCCTATCTATTGCAGGTAGCAAGCCAAATTCTCAGGGTCTCCAGCTTGTTCTAAGCATTCTGTAAGCAGTATGACCTGGCAGACAATAAACTGGGCTGGCCAGGAATTTTCCAACCCAACAGGGTTTTACTGGGGTGGCTGGAGTTACCTCATAACTGAATCATTTCTGAACATCTGCTGAAGACTGCTTCTCTAATTTCCCCCATTCCCTATAAGCCAGTTTTCCTTCAGCAGAGAGCCCAAATGATAGCAAAACTCTGGATAAGCAGAGTGCAGCCTACCAAAGCAAGAAGTTACCATGGCTTATGCAGTCACAGAAAGGCTGACTGCAGTGCTTATTGTCAAGTAAGGCCCTGCATCATGCATGCCTTTCCTTCACTCTTCCAGGGACACAGCAAGGAAAGGCAAAGGCAATTCATGAACAGCTAATCTTTAAGTGACTGACTGACTACCTTTTCATGAGCCCATGCACAAAGTTATCATGCCCAAAGTGCAGTTCTGGCAGTCACTTGCACAGATTGCTTACTCTGGGCAGAACCACGCAGTCAAAAGCACCACAAATTCACATCTCCAGCCACAGAGCAAAACACACAGGGCTGGCTCTGCAGGCAGCAGGGGAGAGCTGCACTACATGCTGCAGTTAACACAGCTCTCTCTCTGGCCTTCACAGAACCAAGGATTCTAGATGGATAACTAGCTGCTCCACATCTAGACTCTCCTCTCCAATACCAAAGAGGGAGAAAACAACAACAACAAAAAACCAAAACAAAGAAAAGGCCCATGTATGAGAAGCAATTTACACAGGATGAGATTCAGCTCCACTGGCTATCTTCCCCAAATATGCAGAGTTCCCAACAATATTGACACAGGTAGAGTTGTTCCAAGGGCTGAACTTCATCCATCATCTTTCCAGGGGTTCTGCTCATTAACTGAGACTAGACAGTCTAGCCACCTTGCTCACAATCAGAGCTCAGCAAACAGGGATGCTCTGGCTCTTTTGAAACTGCCTGAACTGCACAGCTGGAGTCGAAACACAAGAACTCTTTCAGCACTTTATCCCTACACACCCTCCTTTTGGACAGGACACACATTACTGCCTTGGTCCTCCATTCTAGCACAACACCATCCTATTGCCCTCAGAGAAGGGCTTTGCTCTTCTGCTCCTGAGGATAAAGAGATCCACAATTCTTCCAACAGTAACAGAGCAGTACAAACGTGCTGAGAAGATCTCTTCAGGAACTCAAGAGTCATCTTTAATCTCAATGACTTCCCCAGAAAATTATGTAAAAGCTCAACCTGCTTTCAGTTGCAGACTTTGATAGTGATCAAAGTGATCAGGTTAAATCTGATCTGAACTATGTCTTCAGCCCTTTGCATCACACAGCTGTCAGTTATTTTTCACTGACAGCAGCATACCTGATCAAAAATAAGGGTTGCAGGGAAGAGGGACACTAAACAGTAAAGGAATGCATTGAATGTTTTTTGCACAAGTGAACTAAGATTTCATGCATACGTTGGGTATTTCTTTTACTTTTCAATTTCCTAGGATATTCACATAATTCTCTATCTTAATGTTTTCATTTTGAAGGATTTTATCTGTCCTGACTGACGGTAAAAGGATGAATTCCATCCCAGCAGACTTGCAGAGTTGATCAAGGCACAAAATGACTATTTCTACAGGCAGTAACAAGATGCACTCATAGGCTGTTACAGAACTGGACCCTTCTGAGGGTCTTGCTCCGTGTCAACATCAGACCTTTCCTCAGCATTGCTCTAGCAAGGAACACATCCTATTTGCATATGCAAGAGAACATTTTCAATCAGGAAAATTCTGTTCTCAAGATCATACAACAGGGTTTTGCTCTCTGATCATTCTGAGTCTGACTGGGATGGAGTCAGCACTCTTCCCAGCAGCTCCCATGGGGCTGGGTTGCATGTGTGGCTGCAGCAGTGCTGATAACACCCCAGTGTTTTGGCTGCTGCTGAGCTGTGCTCACAGCCTGCCAAGGCTTTCTCTCTTTCCCACTACACTCCCACAGCTGAGGGTGGGCAAGAGGCTGCAGAGAACACAGCTGGGACAGCTGAGCCAGACAGGCCTAAGGGATAGTGCAGACCATGGATCCTCAAGCTTGGCAATAGGAACTGGGGTAGAGAAAGCAAAAAGGTTCAGTCTACTGCTGCCAAAGCAGCTGCTTAGAGACTGGCTGGCTATCAGCCTGCCTGTGGGACGTGGTGTGCAGTCTCCTTTGCTCAGCTGCTTTTCATCCCCCTTTTCTTCACCCATTCAAATATTGGAGGTTTTTCATGTTCAGGTTTCTCATCAAACCTCAAGAGGGTTTTTCCTAGATTTTGTTCTTCCTGTTTTCTCCAGTGTCCCACTGTGGAGAGCTGGGGAGGTGAAGGAGCAACCAGCTCCGTGGGTAAAGCCAGCCCAGCAAGTCACACAGCAAACTCAGATCAGATTGGTGTCCTCACTGCTCTCAGACTGAGATGCAGAACCTGTCTCAGTATTCAGTGTCTGCCATAGTCTATTATTTCTGCAGATATCTGTATGGCATTTCACATCCATTACCATTTTACTGATGGGTAGAGAGGTGCAGAAAGACTACAAGCAAAGATTTTCAGAGCTGATTAAAAATTCTGACCTCATTTCCAGGAAGAACTTTTACAGACACCAGTCATCTTCTAATAGCAACCCGAAGGGTTCTCAGAGCTGAAAAACCATCCCTTTGCAAATCTGAGGGCTTTACTGATCTCCCTACTACTGCCCCTTCACTGGTTCACAAATCTGGGCCTTCACTAACAAGCCAGCAACAATTTGCTTGTTTTCAGAGCCACGAGACATTATTCTGACTGGAATACCAAGTACAGCTGGAAAAACTACCATTTTTTAACTGAAATCACTGAATGACAGCAATGCTCTTCTAAGAAATCTAACCCTGCTGATGAGGGTGGAGATGCTTCCAAGGTATCTTGCTCTCTAGGCAGGCCATCTGTTTGTGAGAGCTGAAGGTGTGGTCAGGAACTGATCCAATGATTCACTTACTTGTAGTCAATAGGGCTCAGAGCCAGACAAGGAACATTTCCTCAAGTACTTGGCCACACTTGGGCTCAGCAGATGTGCAAGAATCACTCTGGGCAACCACACCTTTTTTCTTCTTTCCTTTGAGAAAGTCATACAGCTAACCACAGCTGAGGTTAGCCTCAACTATTAACAAGATGAAGTCTGTGCAGCCACTCCCTGTAAACCTTCCACCAACACAAGAGCTCGACTTTTGCCATGTAGTAGCTCTGTGAAAATAAAAAAGCAAAGCCAAAAGGAAATCCTTAAGAAATAGCTGATCTGCCCTCCACCAAAAAAACAGAGTGCATGCAGACAATAACAGGTGCAAGTGAGTCCTCCTTCCACCTCTTTTTTGTGAGATCTGGGCATTTCACAGGCATCAACACATGCCTGACACCCATGCTCATGTGCAGGAGCACTGCCATTTGCTGAACATTTCTCAGGATGCTATTCCTAGGGAACACAATCCAGATGTCCTAAGCTGCAAGTAAACTGCAGAACCTTGAAGACATTTGGAAAAGATGGTCATCCTCCTTAGAATGACACAGAATGAGGCCATTAGCCCACTTGTTAGATTCAGCCTTGGACCAGACTGAGCATCTGCTCTCACGACATGCTGAACAGAGAAACTGCCTCCTTTCAATCCTAACAGCAAAAGGAATCACTTCATATGTTGAAACTAATATTTTCCTCAAACCAAGTGACAAAAAACTTGAGATCAGATCACCTCTCAACTGAGGCAATTGCAGAGACTCCATTTCTCAGTTTTGCAGAATATAGACTCATCTCATTTCTTTGGTTTATTATTATTATTATGAAGCTGCCCTTTCCCACTATCCTCTAAACAACACCACGGACTATACTTAGTGTGAGATGATTCCAGAACACCAACTCAGCACAACTTTCAGTTGCAAACCACAAAATAACCTCACAGCCATTCAAACAATTAAAAGGATGAGGAGAAAGAGCAGGACAATATAGCATAAGCTGAGCAACTTGACACAACAAAAGATAAATGACAGAAATTTATCTGGCGTGGTGGAAGACAGACTCTGCAGACAGAACAGGAACCAAAGCAGCTTCAGAGATGTTCAAACAGGCTGCAGTGCCAAGGTGAACAAAGCCCCCAGATCTCTTGGCATTTTGCTCCCACACTGCTAGACCTATAAATAAAAGCACCTTCCTCCTTGTTATCCATCACACACACACACACACTGCAAAAGCAAGCACCCTTACCCACTCATCTATGTCCTTGTAACAAATCAAAACTACACAGAGTAAGGACTTTAGAAAGCACTATTTTGATAGTTGTTGCATTTGCCTTTTTTTCTTCCTCTCCTGTGATCACTGGAGCATGTGGCACTATGACCAGCTTTAGCAGGATAGCTCCAAAACCCTGGTAGATCAAGTACAGGTTGAAAGTGTCACTTGCAAGTTTCTGAGCTTACCCAGCCACGTGCCAGTCATTGATCAGCAAAGGAACAGAAAAGTTTTCTCACCGCTGTGAATGACTCCAGTTTCTGTTATTTTTCTCTCTTCTCCAGCAGACTGTACCTCTTGCAAAACCAGCTGCAAGTTAAAAATAACTTGTTAATTTACTAGTGATTTACTTTACGGTGCTCTCTTTACAGGAGATGTTTATGAAAATAACATTCCTCCCCTCCTCAAGGCTCTGGTCAACACGTGGGGATGCTGACAGATGCCCTTACCAGTTTTTACAGGGCTTATCTTCACCACCATGCAAGCTTAGGCAGTTACCTCTGCCTTGCTCTTAACCCCCTTCCTGACCACACGTACAATTCTCCCAGCTAAAGCAAACTCATTTTTAAGATCAACACATTTAAAGTCAAATGAGCCAGCACACTGGGATGTGCAGGGAGATAAACCAAAGAGTGACACCAGCACTTGGCTATCAATTTCAGAGGAATTCTCCCCAAAGTTAAAAGACACAGAACCACATGGACAGCTGAGTGACTGTTTAAGTCCATACGCGGATGGAAACTGATTTCCAGATTTCATTAGCAGGAGGGGGAAGTAGCAGTAAGTTTTGTACTCTCTTCCACAGTTTCAAGAAGGTGGCAGTCACCAACCTGTCTACAATTTAACCAGGCATGCCAGATAGGAATTACTGCTGTCAAGTTGCTACTTAAGTCAATTGCATACTGGTCCTTGTTTACTTTGGACTAACATCTGTTCAGCAGTCCCTCCGCTAACCCTACAAGCGTAACACATCATTTCTGAACATCCTGACTGCCAAAATCAGCCTCTCCTAAGTTCCTAAGTAACTATGACTGCATTGTCTTTGCAGACCTATTTTTCTTTCTGCATTACAAAATCCTCTCCCTCTCTGTACTATGCTAGAATCATGTAGCTGCTCTATTTCATCCATTTCATCCTTACTGAAACTATTTTGCCCAAGTGAAGTTTTAGAGCGCAAAAAGTCCTGTCAGAGTCACAGGTTTCATTTCTAATCAAGGCTGAAAGCTCTTAATTGCTTCTGCATCTCAACCAGCCAGGCATTTCCTGAAGCACTTCACCTAGCAAAAGCTCCACAACAAAGGCTCTCAGCTTAGGTTACCAAAGTCCACTGCAATCTAAACACACATTTCTTCATAGCTTGCTGAGTCACAGTTATGTTCAACATCAAAGGAATGAATGGAGGAATTCAAAATGCGATGCTTTGATGAAGAAATACAACTACTCACACATGTCACAGTGTTGGAGAACTCCTCGGTCTCAGAATCTACTCAACAGGCACAGATCCATGAGATGAACAGAGGAGCTGAAACCCTCAGGAGGGAAGCATACCCTGAGCAAGAGCCCAGCAAGAGGCTATGCTATGGCCCTACCAGCACACTTCAGTCTCCACTGCACCAAGTGCAAGACAGGGCTACTTATTCCCTTCAAAGGGACACACAGGAGGGCTGAGAATGAGAGAGATGCTATGCACCCCTTTTGCTAGTGAGCATGTGGATTGAGACCTGGACAGATAGCAACATTCCTAACAGTTACTTCCTTCAACCTTCAACCCATTGTCCCCCACCGCAGGGTACGAAGGGAAAAGAAGCAGAGCTTCAGCTATCACACCACCAGACCTCCTACCAAACAGAGCTCAGTGACAAACAACTGCAACAAAACTAATGTTAAGTTAAAAAAAAAGCAGCAGGAGTCAGTGCTCATCACAGCTCTACAGCCCTGGAGAACACACAAATAAATCAAGCACTTAGATCCTTCTCCATCTTGACCTCTGACCCTTTTTAACAGTTCCCTAATCCTAATAGGAATGTGACACATGACACATAGAAGCAACAGAATCAGATACTAAGGTTAAATCTACATTACAACAGCCATTCATAGAGATGTAGGCCTTTATGCATCTAAAGAGCAGAATCAAAGCATACCATGAGCTATGTAACCCTCTGGACAGGAGCCCTCACTCTGTATCAATCTCTTTTGTTCTCTGGAAGAGTAAAACATGTTCTTTGACCACTTCTCTTCAGATGTCTAGCCCTGACCTCAACCTTAACCTAAGGTTTCTCAATATACCTGTCATACAGGAGAGCTCAAAAGACTGAATACTGCTGCTGAACTCTGCTGAGTCCACTGCAGACCTATGAACCTTCTAGATCCTAACAGTAACTATAACCTTCAATCCCTCCATGGCCAAGTACATATCCTACACACAGTGGGAAATGCAGTGTTAAGCATAGCCCAGTGACAAAGAGTAGCACTGAAATTAACGGAGAGTCACTTGACTGTGTCTAAATCAGCTCTTACCTTCGTTGGAGCCAGCAGTAAAACAAAGGCCTCCAGCCCTAAACCAAAACCTCAACTTGAAACATAGCTATCATCCAGCAGCACTCTGAATTTAAGCAGAAGCCTCGAGATCCTGTGTGCAGTAGCCCATGTACAAGCTGAGAGATGCCCCAGTGCTGAACTTCAAACTGAGCTCAACACTACACATTCACAAGCTCAGCAAATGACTGCCATCAGTCAGGAGGAGCACGAGACTTCAGTTCTGCCACCTCACAGGGAGGGATGCTCACCTTATCTCTAAAGTCTCTGCCACTTCTACATCTAATGGGAAAGAGCAGTTTTGTTGTTTTTGTTGGTGGTTGGTTTTGTTTGCTTTTTATACAGCAAAAGAATCTGTTGAATTCAGGACTGGTAAACAACCAAATAAAAGCATCAAGATTGGGCCAGCTCTCATCCTGTGCCAGACTTCTGTCAAGGGACACAAGCAGGATAATAATACCACAGCAGGGTAAAGGAGAGGATCCATGTTCAACACTGGTCCACAAGGAAATTACAGTAAATGAAGAAGAGCTGCAAAGAGGAAGAAAACCTGTAAATGCTGTACGGTCTTGTCAAGGAGAAAAATTTGTTCTTCAAGGCTCTCCTAGCAAAGCCAGCAATGCAATCAGACATACAACTGGCACTGCTTCAGCCTCAGCCAGGTTTAAAACCCAAACCAGCTCTGTTGTTTACTATGATCTACATGCCTTAATAACTTGAACATCCAGTCCTTCTAGCCTACAAAGCTCTTCCTGGCTGTGTGGAAACTTTGGTGTGAGCTAGAGCATCAATATGGGCCTCAGACTCTTCAAAGATACCTCTGTTGAAAACAAGTCCACAAGCAGAGCCTGAAGCATCTTTCTTCTCCTAACAGTCATTATTTCAGTCTCTTACTCCTCCCTATCAATGCCAGTCAACATTTGCTCCCCAAAGCATAAAGTAACTAATCCAGTTCCTACTGACAGAAGCGGAGCTGGAATGAGCCTGCAACACAGAGACAACACATGAGCCCATAGGACACTGGAAATTCAGCAGCACACAGGTAAACACTGAATGTTCTCACTGGATGAGAAATCTCTCTTAGGAGTCCACTGTTAGAAGAACTGGACCCAACAGAAACCCAAAACCATTAGGGGACTGGGTTGTGGACCCCACTAAAGCACTAGCTCTCAGACAACAAGCATAAGGCAAAGTTCAGAAGTTCTACTTTCAAAAAGTATTGCTGTCTGCTTCCTACACTTTCCATACTTCTGATGGAAGAGGATAGTTTTTTCCACAGCTGGAAGAGTTTTACTTGGATGTGTTTATTTTTCCTCAATCTCTGGCTGACTCAGACATCTCCATTTACTTGAGTTTTCTCTACTCTCAGAGACAGTAAGAGAGTTTCTGTAACCAACTCTCAGTATACTGTTAATGACTCTAGTAGATTTATGTAAAGTTCTCTGTTCACCAAGAAACTCACCCAGCATGTTTTCTCAGAGAATCTTTCCTTTGGGAATTAATGAAACAAAACTTATACTCATTTATAGCACATCAACAGAATGGCTGTCTTAAGAGTTATCTATTTCAGCCTGAATGTGATAAAAAAATGATGCCTTTCATTCTGCAGAACTCTTCTGTGGATCAGGGATACAACAGAACAGCTCCCCAGGCACCTCTGCTATGTTCAGCTCTCAGAGTGACTGCATCCTTTGTCAAGATCACCTCACTGGATTTCAGATGAGAATTTTTCATGAAACACGAGTCCACAAGCCAAAATTTTCTCCCGAAGGGCAGGAGAGAAATTCTGAAGCTACATGTCACAAAGTGCCAGGAGGCCCTCAGCCAAATGGTCAATGACAGCTCTTCATCATTATCACAGAATTATTTCCAAGCACATTCCAAGCTAAGCTTTGTGCCCTTTTCCCTGCTCTGAACTGGGGATGCACATCAAGTATGTCTGAGAAGTCAGCACCCCAGCTGGAGTTAGCAAGACTGCCTAACAACACAAGCCACTATTTGTTATTCCTTGCTCCTAGTCAGGATTCCAGCTTCTGAAGTTAATGAGCTTGTGCAGAATCCTACAAGTAGTCCAATATACTTAAAAAACATATTTAAAATAGAAAGCCTCTGTGAATAGCCAAGTGGGATACTTCAGGAGAAAAAAAATGATCATTAAAGAAGCTGTAGAAGATTTACCATTCTGTTTTGTTTGGATCTGTACTATAGCCTAAGCCATAAAGAGAAACCAGGTTGCTGGAGGTTTTTTGTGTATAGTTTTGCTTGTTTACTTGTTTTTAATTTGTTTTGTGGGAATGCTGGTGACGGAGCAACACCAGAAAGCCCTGGCTAAGACAACTGCTGGTAACTGACATGTTCAGTGCCTAGAGGAGCTATGGCATCTTCAGTTTTGAAGATCCATTAGGAGCTTCAGGGGTGACAAGATCCTAAGAAGAAAGAGATTCCGAACAATGTGGCCTCTCCGTGCTTCTGTGTGAAAGCTGCCTTCTCTGAAGGGAGTTCTTCTGCAACCTGGCAGTCCACTCTGAGTTTTACTCCTCATTTTTGCCATCTGCCAGGAAAACTTCTCTGTACTGCAGCTGGGGAACTCAAAAATACTGTGTCTCAGTGTAAGTGTTAAAAAGTTAAAAATAATCACAGATTATTAGAAAATTCACTGTGGACCCACGTAAATTCGAGTATGTTAGTTTACACGGAACGTAACTGTAGCACTGCTTCTACAAGATGATCACACAAGTGTAAAACTGTCCTCCCAGTCACGTCTAGCAACCAGAACAATTCAGGATTGTACAGCTTCTACCACCAAGGACAGCTGAAATGCTTCATTTCTAATTCAAGTGCAATCACCACCATTTCCAAACTGGCACATCCTCCAGCTAACCTGTCTGCAGACTCCCAACAGCACAGATGCTTCTGGAGGAAGCAGTACTTCATATTTTGGACAGTTACATGAAATCAGTTGTACCCTCCCTCTGTCAAATATTTTTTTATTCAGCACTTTATACAGCAATTTTTAAAACTGCTTCAAAACCAAAACAGACATTTTCTTGACCAAAAAGCCAATGTATATATTTTTGTATACTCAGTTCAAGAACTTCCAGCCAGCTATTGTCTAAGCAGTTGCACACTCTTCCTCCTGGCCCTCCTACAAGAGCTGAACACAACCATGAAGTGATGCTTTAGAGTACAGAGCTCCTGGGATCAGCTATATTCCTTCTTAATATAAAACTCCAACCCTTATTTCTCTCCATTTAGAATGGGGAAATAACCTCTTTTCTTGTCACATACGAATCGTAAGAATGGGATATAATGAATAAAAATGACTAATGAAATCAGTTTACAAATGGAGACATAAAACTCTAGCCTCTTTTGAAGTTTTAATAGGAAAGAGGAGTAAAATTACCCAGGGGATCTTGGTCAGACCCAGCCACAAGTGTAAAGGAGATCTCACTCCCATGTGGTATTTCACATCCCAAAGGAAAGCAGGCAGAAAGCTCCATGAAACACTCACTCTTATGTCCCAGGAGCCTCTTCATGGGAACGACAGACACATCAAGTAACACCCAAAGGTCTGAAGGGAATGTCTCATGCTGGAACCTCCTGCTTGTTAGACAATTTCAAACACTTTGGCCTGAGCTCCTGCTTGTGTCAGTCTTTTAGTTCAGAAGGAATTTGGCTAAAATAAAGCCAAAACACAGCCTGGGGTTTTTCTTTTTCTCCTAATTAGTTTGGATCAAAATGAGTGCTGGTGCAAATCTGGATTGCCTTCAGTGAACTCAGCTAGAGCCTATGCTAAAGGAAATCAGAGCCTGCTTCAGTTCACTGCCATACTACCTTTCCTGTGGATATTTATTCAGAATTCTTGTCTGTATTTCCTCTCCCAGGAACAAACAGGTATTTACTGCTGACACTGAGCCTCCGCAACTGACTTACAACTTGGCACCTCTGCTCCAAAGTGCCTTTGAAATACCAAGAGTAAAGTTTGTTCCAGTAGTATCCACTCACCCACAGGACATAGTCTGCATATTTTGTGGTACACTACCAAAAAAACCCACAATGTTACATTTAATGACAGAAAGCTGCATGGAAAACATTACGTGCATGCAACGTGGTCACGCTCCCATCTCTAACTCAGCCTTTGCTTTGGGAACTGCTGTTTGTAATAGCTTTGCAAACTCACAGTACACTGATGTTATTTATTTATCCATTTCATTTCCTGAGATTTTTGCTGCTTAAGTAGAAGGGAGGATGGGCACAATAAAAATAAGTATATCTACAACCTACCTTTCTTGTTTCCAAGGTCTCCTGACTTTTACAGATGGACCAGCAAAGTATAGGCTCTGCTGACATCACCCATGAAACCAACTCAATATCCTCCTTTTAGCTCTAGTCCTTGGTGTGAACTGTCAAAGACCTTCACACATACCTGCAGATCTCAAACATGCATGCTACCTAACCACCTCCACTCACCCTCCTCACCAACACATTAACACAGTTACTCAGTTACTCCCTGCCAACAGTTATTTTTAACTCTTACATTTTAAAAAGGGTAGCAGATAAAACCAAAACAGCTACTCTTTGTTGTATTAGGGGTCAATTTTTTTACCCAATTCCTTGTGAGTGTTCTCAGAACTTCTAGCATAAAGGAAGGAATAAAGGAAAAACTCAGTGCAGTCTTCTGACACATTTGATCTCCCTACCCCCCCAAAACAAACATGTTGCATAGGCAAACAAGAACCATAAGCTATCCTAGAACACAGTATGCAACATTAGCCCACTAAGGAGAGCAGCTGGGGTGTTTGCTGTTTCTTTCTTTCTTTCAAACTTAGCCCATGAACAGGTACCTTTCTACATTTGTATTAACACAGAGGGTTAATAATTCATGGAGTTCATCTGCTGTTCCAGAATCTGTGCATCCCTATATTTTCCCATTTCAATTAACAGCAGATTCCTTTCCAAACTTCTCTTCCATGGCCAGCACTGCAATCTGAAAATGACCAGAGCCGCAGTGTGTAACAGCCCCTGAGGTCTCTCCCAGGAAAGCCCTAAACTAGCAAAAGGCAAAGCCTTTTATGGAGTTTAGTACCCAATTTGCTTAAAGGCCAAGTCCAACCAAAGCAGCACACTCAGCAGGAGTCACCCCAAAGCAGCCCAGCTGCCAGCTGGCACCAGTTCCAGCCTTCCCCATCCCTGCCAGAAGGCCTGCAGCAGGGATGCCGCTCTGCCGGAGCCTTGCTCCTTCACCACACTCCTAACTCTCAGCCCAAGGTTTCAAAAGGAATTGTCCTTGGCACTGCAGAAAAACAGCACTTGCTATCAGGCTCTTGGGTTGTTTCCCTCTATGAAACCACTTCTAGAGTGCTGAGCTCTGACTTCACAGGCAGTGGATGCAGGGCCAGGCAGGCTGAGTTCAGCCCTGAATGAGCCCTATCCTATGATATAAAATGTCTATTTTCTTGGTCATAAGTAAGAGCAATCTTGAGGTTTTTCTTTTTTTGGTTTACAGAGAAGGAATCTTAAATATCAAGCTGAGTGGCTCTCCAAAGGGAAGATGATATCATTCACTTAAAATAGAGAATGATAGTTTAAAGGTGTGATATTCAGTTTAATTAATGATCACATTTACACTGCTCCATCCCTTTCATTTGATGCAACAACAGTAATGGCTAACCTTTTAGCAGTTTAATAGACCTTGCAACTGCAGGATGATCCCTCTTCCTTTTAACAAGCCCCTTGTTACAGCTTAATAAATCTGCTTGTGCCCTTTGGCAGTTCTCATTAAAATACATTGGAAGGCACCACCATTCACCTACAATCTGATTTTCAGAGGATGTGACTGCACAAAATTGCAGCGAAAACTTTCTGCACTCAACATTTCTGACAATCCAACATCAGGAAAGGCATCAGAAGTTTACAACCTTTCCTCATCTATAGGGTAACGTGCAAAAAGATTAGGGTTGTATACAGCCTAACTTAAGAGAAGGGAATCACATGTTAAAACACTAACATGGAACCTCAGTTCACCCCATCAGCACAGAGAAAGGCAACCCATCATTCTTTGTCAAGTGATGGCAGTGCAATCAATTCACATACAGGAGCATCTGCTGCCAGATTAGGCAACAGGAGAGTGGCTTCCCAGACAGCCAAATACCTGCCCTTGTTCAGAACTTCCTTGGGTTTTGTAGGCTTACTCTCCTTACTGCAAAATAAAAATGCAACGCTTCTCACTACAGAGCACCCTTCCTCCCAAAACACTCTATGGACTGTGAACCTTCTCACAGAACTGCCAGGAGCTTCAGGACTCAACACTACACACACACAGGGCCAGCAGACTGAAAGGCAGAACACTGCTGCAGTCTGCCCCACACCTCTCTCTCAAGCCTTGTTCTTGGCTAAGGGCATAGAACAAAACTCCAACTCGCATCAAGAGCCCTGCAAAACTTCCAGTACACAACACACGTAGCTCTCTGACAAGACCTTAGTTTCAAGTACCCCTTCCCCAGAAACTGAGCTGCAGAGGACTGCACCTATTTCAGACACATGAAAGGCTCGTGCCCCTCCTGACAGGAACGAATTGTGAGGTTACAGGACACACTGTGATGCAAACCCAACAGTAATATCATTAGAAGCATCCTGAATTATTAAAAAAGCTCATCAAACTTTATGTAACAAATAACAACACAACAAAGAAGGAGAATATAAATATTAAAAAGATCACAGGGCAAGATCCTGATTTTACATCAGTATCACAAAAATGCAGCTCCACTGATGTTGAGGATTTCCTGTCTTTAGCATGTGCCAGAACAACTGTGACATTTTCCATAGTCCCCTTTCACACAGAGATAAACACTTGGGAGTCAGAGCTCTTCTGATGTAAAGATGCTCAGCTCAAGGTTTCCCCAACACATCACTGTCTGGATATATATTTTCGTTCTTTCAGGATAAAATATTAAGTACCACTTCAAAACAAAGTCACTGCAACTACTGCAATCAACTCTTCGTCAACAACGTTCTCTAGCCTGATGCAAAACCTCCCAATCCATCAGCAATTTGGTACAGAATCAGCATATGTAGCTCAAAGAGGCACAGGAACGTGGATGTTAAAGACAGGTCTGTGGCTTCAGCAACAGATATTTAAGGGAAAAGTGTTTTTATCGAGTGACAAGCGCAAACTCTGCGCTTGTGGATTTCAGCAAGCATAAACCCCAAGAGAAGCTGGCTCTAAACCAGCAACAGATGAACAGTGGCAAGCTCACAATTTCCATCAGATCCTTAACCACATGGTCAAACTTGAGGAAAACCTCATGGACATCAAGGAAGCCCTGATCTTGTATTGCCATCACACAGAACAGACATTTGCTGTAATTCCCCTCTTTTACCCTCACCTCATGAACTTCCATTCTCACTAGAGTATCTAAACAGATATGGCCAAAAACCTGGTGCCTTCTGACTGCCAAAAGCTCCTTCTGGCCCCTGGGATCTTCCTCAGCTTTCCTGCCTCACCATGGCTCCTTCTAACCACCACCTGCTCTCTTCACTACTACTACAAGCCTCCACACACTCTTCTAACACAGCAGCTGCTCTAGTTCAGCTGTACTTGCTTCACACTGCAAAGCTCTTCAGGGCACTGTTAGCAGACAGACCTCCTGCCCTACCTGCACCACAGCTCTGGGCATCTGACAGTACACCTGAGCTTTTCACTTCTTTCCTTACTTTTCAAACCTGGCTGCCTCTTGGCTGTCCAGATCAATCATCCTATCCTTTCTGGCTTCCACAGTGTTGATACACAACATTATTTGGCTATGGTGGAGGAAGAAACCCTCAAGTTCCTGGAGATTGGACATGGCACATAGTGGCATGGTTTAGCTGATGCCGTATCCTTGGGTCGTAGGCTGGACTTGGTGATCCTGGAGGTCTTTTCCAGCCTCGGTGATTCTGTGATATCCAACTCAAATGACATCTTGGACTTGTAGGCTTCTCCACTGCTAGTATCAACCACACTCTCTGAACACATTCCCACTCAGAAGTACCACCACACCCAGACTGCACATGCAAGGCTTTCAGTGCGTGTAATTTTACACAGAGAACCATACACAGCACTGCAATTTAAATGCTACAAGTAGATAGTTTGAGCACAGTGCAGAAGTGGAAGCCACAAAATGGATGTGCATAGGACAGTGCATACTGAAAGCTGGGTTTATATACTAAAAAAGTAATTTGGACTGAAATGAACATATGAGTACATGCTGGAGCTTAAGAGTCATCCAGAGCCCAAATACTTCTTACTGGCAGCTGTACCTAAACCAGTAAGAAAGCCTCCAGTCCTGATCTGCCACCCCATTAGCCATCAGCAGCAACAAAAGCCACATGCTCTGGTGAGCAGTCAGGTAGACATTCCCAATGCTGAACATTCAGGGCAAGCTCTCCCCAGGTCTCTAACAAAACCAACCAGGATCTGGAAGAGCTGCCATCATTCAGGAATGTCTCTGAGCACAAACACTATCTTCTGGTACTGTTCCAGGTAAAGACTGAGTCAAATACCACAAATCCTTGCATGGATTTTGCATAAGCTTGGGACAACAAACTTGCCCTGAATGCAGGGTGTTTGTTTTGAAATGCTGCCAGGCAGGTTGGCCTTACCAGCACAGAAGGATAACAGCTTGGTGAGACTGTGCTGTCAACACAACAGTGTTGTCAGCTTCTGTAACCCTAACTCAAGAGACACTCGCAGCCTTCCAGGACAGTCACCTCCCCAGAAGTCATATTCACAGTGCAGACAGCACAAAGATAACACTGCTCAGAGCACTCAGAAAACAGCACCAGCCCTCTTAGAAGCACAGTTCACAGCAACACCAGGCTTTAAGTTATCACTTCTGTAGAAACAGAAATGAAACAAACCTTCAGTTAACAGACATGAAGTAAAACTGTACCAGTTCACCCTGGCCAAAATCTGACCCAAGCTCTGAGCAGCAGCACACTGGTAGTCACAAACAGGTGAGGCTTCTTTGCCATTTGAACTCTTACCTTTTCAACACTTGGCAGATTAGATCCTTCAGTAATTTAAACACTGGACACAGCCATAGGCATTTTTTTTTCAGTCAGCAAACCACTAGAAAGAGTACTGAAAGGCTATTATGAAGGCCAATCACCATCCTTTTCTTGAATGACCACATGAAAATCGGTGACTGTTCCACAATAGATTGAAAGGGCCTTTTGTCCAGAGGAAAAGGACAAGGAGTCACAAAGTATTGCAGAATCATCTGTAACTCATGTTTTTTGAAGCAACTTTACAGCTTCAGTTAAGAGCAAACCAAGAAAAGAGCAGGCTTTGCAAAGGCTAGGCCACTACCCTTTCCTATTATGTATGCACACAGTGTATTTTTAGATTGGCCTCTTTTGTATCCCAAAAAGATGGGCAGGCATTCCATACTGTAGTTGTTTTATGGGAGAAGTTGAAAACACATGCAGAGTCTTGACTTAATTCCAAAACCCTAATTAGGGTCTGCAGCCCTCTTTGCCTTGTCTAAACAGAAAAGCATCAGAAGCTTTTGTGGTACAAGATCTAGCAAAAGAATAACTGCACTGGGATAGTAAGTGAAAGCATTGTCACTGTTGCTTAATAATCACTTCAGTCACTGAGAAAATTTGCCCTCTTCCATAAAAGTATATGCTGGCCTTTTCAACAAAAAGACATTTTTTATATTGAGAAATCAGCATTTGACTCCAGTTTTGAAGTCTCTCACAAAGAGCATTGATTATGTCTGCTGATGACTTCTCTGAAGTAAGAAATGTTCTACTTCTCCACCCACCCTATTCCCATTTTCAGTTCTCAGGTTTTACACAGAATATGCACACACACCCAAAAAGGGATTTACTTTCATTACAGAGTTTCTAAATAATCTTCACACAGACAAACTCTCAAGCAGGAAAGACAACAAGGGCTAATAAGCATAACCAGATTTCTTCTAATCCACATCCAGAACTAGGGAATTACTGCACTTCCATTCAAAAACACAAGTCAGAGCTGTCAAGTGTGCCCTCTTCACCCCTCAGACTGTGAAACCAAACAGTCAAAAAATGTCACTTTTCATCCTCCAATTGCCTGCCACATCCCAGGATTTATATTCCTTGTGCTCCCACTACCTCTCCTGAAATAAAGCAATGTAATTTTCACACACCACTGGTGAAGGTGCCAGTTGGATCTAGCTCTTCTGACCATCCAAATGCCATCAGGCAAGGAGCTGGTCTTTGGCCTGTTACAAGACAGCACTGCTACAGCCAAAACCTTTGCTGCTGGAATCCCCCAGGATGCCACCTCCAGGTATGTATCAGAAGGAAAAGTCCTACCAGAAATAGAAGTCCTGCCGTGCCAAACATATCCCAAGGTAACCTGCACACCCCATTGCCTCAAGCTCTGCAAAGCACAATCTTAAAGGGTCTTGTTTCATATGCAAAGCAGAGGCCAAACGACACTGCTCCATCTTCTTGAAGCTCAAGGTGCTCAGGCACACAGGGCAAAGAGGTGTGAACTGCACAGCACCCTGCTCATCTCGGGGAAGTTCAGTGCCAAATTCTCTGATCTAATAATGCTTTTAAGCAACTACCAGCAGGGGAAGGTGCCCTATCTCAAATAAAGGCATTTTACTATCAAAGTTAACTATTTCACTACCACTAATTTTTGTACATGGAGGAGGAAAATCACAAGAAAGCTAGTGAAGCATTTAAGTCAGGAAGAAATGGCAGGAGGAAGAAGAGAGAAACTTAAGGACTGGGAGACTGCAGGACAGAGAAGACAGCAGCACCAGCCAGTACTGAGTCATTTCCCCAGAGCCACATGGACAATAAAATCCTTAACGTTAACTACAATTAATAGTTAACTGTAAGTTATCTTTCTTCCCTTGAACTTTGTGCAAAGCCTCACCGCCCCCGGGTCTTCTGCTCCAAATGGTTACAATGCTTTACTTTTATCCTAGCGAAAAGAGAAATTTGACCTTTCCCTCGTATGTCTAAAGCTCCACACCAAAATCCTTTGAGAAAATGACTGAGGACTAATTTTTGTCATGTGTATGGCTAGCATTACCTAACAGTATCCAAAGACCTCTAAGACATGAGCCACAAAAACACACTAGGAAATACAGCTCCTAGAACGACAGAAGCAATGAGTGTGGGTGAAAAGGAGCACAAATACAACAGTCTAGGGGAATTAATACCAAATACAGGCTGCCTACCACTGCTGACAGGCACAGCTTCAGCACTTCCATCATTGCTAGAAGAGAACTCAAAACATAAAACGCACTGCAAGCCTTTGGAGTCTTGTGCTTTCTCTTATAAACCAGGCCCAGCACAACTGGACTTCCAGTCACTTAAGGATAACCCTGAGAACATTTTGAAGGGTACTTAATTTACTTCACCTTATTAACAGCACTTTCTTACACAGTAGGTTTCCCAGAGTTGTGACCTTACCTCCTTAAATGTTTATACAGCACCTGACAGAGTACAAGCCTTATCTCAATCGGTGTCTTGTTACCTTTAACAGATCCTGCTGTTCCCATAAAGGGACAAACTCCTTCAGCTCCAGTAACACAATGAACAGGAGAACACTCGGAGCCCAACAGCAGTGCGTGGCTCCAGCTGGTCACAGTGACACCTCACAGAACTCATCAGCCTGCTCTGACCTGGAAATCATTCTGCATTCACGGAAACAATTACGGCAAGGGCACAGTGTCCTGCTCCCAGCAGCCTGCAGAGGGGAGTTGGTGGCATTCAACAGGTTACCAGCAGGACTTCTTTCGCGGCCCGTGAAAAGATGTTCCTAGGTAACCTTGACATTCTGCATGTAACAGTCTTTTCTGCCTTCCCTTCAGAAAGTTTTTAGTTTATCTTCCCTGAAACATCCTATTTTGGTAAATATTTTATTACTGCATTAGGAGGTCCAAGAAACAGAAGAAAGGTACTTCACGTATTCACTTGCAATTTAAAAGTTAACTGAAAAGAATTCCCACCGAAGATCAGTAGTTGCCCTGAAGCATGTTTTCAAGCTGGAATCAACCAAATCAATCCAGGGGAATGTGACCTGGAATGAAACAGATGGATTTCCTCTAGTGACTCTTAGCTCTCCTAAAGAAAATAAATGTGGTAGTACAAGTGATTCACATCTCAGGATGATCAGACTGAGGGTGGGGGAGAAGCTTACACTATTCATTTACAGCTCAACAAAGGAAGCATCGCATTCTGACACAGAATAAAGGAGTACTACGAGCTGGCACTTCTTATCAACCAATTCCACACTTACGAATCACATTTCTCACAGTTAAAAAAAGGCCACGAACGTTAGGGAAAAAACAAAACAAAACAACAAAACACCAAACAAACCACCAAAATAACAGAAAAAAAGAACCCAAACCTCTATCACCTTTGCAGTCTTTTACCTTGGTGCAGCTACCAAAGCTCAAAGGGGTGGAGTGCTGCAGAAGGGCCCGGCAGTCCTGCTCGCAGCCCCGCAGGAACACACGTACCGCTGGCTCCGCGCCTGCCCGAGGGCTGCGCTCGGCAGCACCAGGCTCCGGACACCCGCGGCTCGGGCAGCCCTTTAGTAATCGTTAACTAAGGCTGCTACCGAAGAGCCTGCCGCGGCACAACACAGCACAGCACAGCCCAGCTTCAAATCCGGCGGCGCCTGGGGGCTGGCGGAGCGAGTCCGGGCGTGGTCCGAGGGGCCGGGGACGGCTCCGGTCCCCGCGCCGCCAGAAAAGGTCCGCCCGCGGCCAGCTCTCGGCACCGGGACCCACGGCGTCAGAGCAGCGGGCGGGGCACCGCGGCGATACCCAGCCACAGACAGACCTCGGTTGGAAAGTCCCGGCGGGCCCTCCTCCGCCTGCCGCCCCAGGCAGGGCAGGGTAGGGTAGCGCCTTACCTGGTAACCGTTGGGCCGCTGCAAGGCGAGGCCGGGCCGCCGCGGCGAGAGCTAGGAGACGGAGGCTGAGGGCCAGCGGGCCACGACGAGCGGTGCTGGGCGGCGGCCGGTTGACTGCAGAGGCCGGTCGGTGGCGGGTCGGGCTGCGGCGGCCGGTCGGTGCCGAGTCTGGCCGTGGTGCCACCGCCCCTCACGGGGACACGCCTCGCGCCACCCCCTGCGCGCGCACCGCCCCGGGCCCGCCCACGGCCGCAATGACGGCGGGAGCCGTCCCTCAGCAGTGGCGGCGAGGGGCCGGGGAGCGCCCTAGGTGCCGGAGGGGCTCTGCCCCGGTTCCGGTGGCTCCCATGGTTCCTGTGCGCCCCTCTCGGCCCGCCCCAGAGGCACTACCATCCCTCCCGTAAGGACCTGCCCAAGGGCTCCTCGCTAAAGCCCTGCTGGTGGGTAACGTCTGACCCCAAATTCTTCAGGAATCAGTGTTTTAAAATGCCACCTAAAAGCTCCGAAGAAAATAGCTTTGACACAAAGCTAAAGAAGCAACGAATAACTCCCCACCTCCATTTAAACAACCAGAATGTGGAGGTACGACGGCACACCTGGAACTAAGAAAACCAGAGCAGATTTTCCACAAGCAAGCATAACGTGCATTTACTGTCAGCACTGCACTCCCTAAACCCAAGTACACACCGGTTGTCATTTCTGTGAGCCACACGAGCCACAAGCACTGGAAAATCTAGCATTTGCTCTCCAAACCACAGCACACCTCTTGTGCTACTGCAGAGGAGACTCTCTGGGTCGTAACGCACCTCTGCTACAACTGCCTAGACCAGCCAGAAACTCACTTCTTAAACTTCCAACATGGTTTGGAGGCAGCCAAGGATTCCCAAACTGCAGCATGGAAAAAAGAATTCAAGGTGAGATTTATCCTAAATTGGTATCCAATTTAGGCTTGGTATCCAAGCCACCGTCGGACTCGTCCACCCGCTGCAGAAAGCTGGGCATGAATTAGACATTCAACACCGTGCTGAGGCCACAGGTTCAGAATTAACATTTCATTTGGAATCACGTCTCCAGAACGAATCAGATCTTCAGTAAATGCTGGTGTATTCTAAACCAACATAACTGACCAAACTGGCTGGTATCTGTGTTCTAAGAGTGCTCTTTAAAGAACTGCTGACATCTCTCTGCACCCCGAGCTGGGAGTTTTGGGAACAACTCTGAAGTTCAAGAGAATGGTGCATCACAGTTATAAAAGAAGGGTTCCAGTGACCTTTCAGCACAAGAGAACACAGGAAAATCATGGACCTGAGACTCATCTACAGCAACACAGTGGAAACACACTGAATGAAAGGCTCTAAAAGCTTTACAAATTATACCTGGCTGGGGGAGAGCAGGGAAAAGAGAATGTGGAAGAAAGAAGAATGGGAAAGGATCCTGCTGTTTAGCTCATGCATCAATTGCATGTGCTCAGCCAAAGGTCACTCCTCTTATTTTCTCATTAATTTCAGTGACAGTAGATGAATCTAAAAATAAGAACAGCCAGAAATAGCTTAGTTTTTTGTGTGACAGTGTAATGGGAAGAGAAACCTGAGCTGCAACTTCATTTCGTATCTTTACTTTTGACTTTTTAAAAGTAGTGCCTTCAATTATTTAGGATCACCTGTAAATTTGCTTAGGAAAGTCAGTCAAAAATTAAGGGGTCTACTTATGTATTTTCCTATAAAGTTTTAGTATGCTATGTACACTGAAATTAATGTCTGTTTGTTTCATCCACTGCTGTGGGTGAGAAACAGTCTACTTGGACAGTTGAGAGGGTGAGTTGTCTGGGTACTAAACACAAGAGAGAAAAACAGTAAGTACTAGGCTGAGTTGTAAACAAGTAAGGAAGAACAGCTTCAGGAAGCCTGAAGGTGCATGCAAGATCTGGCACAAGGGAATTGCCATGCACAGCAGCTGAAAGTAGAGGCTGGAATGGGAATGCAGAAGGAACGATGAACATTCTGCAGTGAGGATCCTGAATGGTTACCTCAAAGGCAAACCTTCAGCAAACAGAAGCCTTTCAGAGACTGACACAACATCTGCCAACTTTCTTCTAGGGAATAAAGGGCCAATATTTAGAAGCTGATCTCTAATAAGGTGCCACAGACTGTCCACCAGAGCCGTTCTGGCACTGCTCTGCTAGCTGTTTCATTGCTGTGGCAAAGGTGCTGAGCTGCATTGCACAGACAGGCAGGATATCTGCCTTCAACAAGAGGACACCAGCTGCCCAGAGTTTAGTTCTCCTTTTCTGTTTATGCCCAAGAGCAGTATGAACCTTACTGTCAGCACATGCTGCAGTGTTCAGCTCCTCTGCTGAAGTTATTCATTGATAAAGGTCAAATGATAATCTGATAATTAAACATCTCAGCTGGAACCTTTGGGCTAGATCAGAAGTAAGATGGCCTGGTTAGAGCACTGCCTTTGGATTTTGCATTAAATCCTCATTTCACAGTATTTCCTATACAATCACAGACAACTCATTCAATTTCTCCAGGCCTCGGTTTCCCATCTGCAAAAGAAGACAGACCTTGGTGTGCAGGACAAAGAGCACAAGATGCTCCAAGGTGTCACTGTACCATGCAGTAACTATGGCACTCAAGGTGCCTTCATGATTTCTTGCTCTCTCACAACCTCCCTGTTGCCATCCTGGCACTGCAATCTGTTCCTGTGCTCAGCGTGGGACACTTCCCTGCAGACCTGACTGCTGAGATGGCCCAGGCTAAAAATACTGCCTCCCCCTTTTCTTTACAGATCATCTAACTGAGGTCTAGTTGATACTGAAGCTCTGGCAGCTGGTGACCTGTCACAGAAAGGACCTTGAAACCTGACACGTCATGCTCTAGCATCAGACAGTGACCTGCCCTAATCCAGAGGGATGTCACAACACAACCTGTGTACATTCCTTGTTCCTGAAGGGGAACAACACACTGCCACACACAACATGGGTTTATCCCTTGTGCCACTGGATTACTTTTGGGGCTAGGGATGGAACAGGAACTGACAATGCAAAGGTAATAACATATCCCTATACAATCCTTTTCTTCCCTTGCTTCTTCAAACACCTGCTGCTCCCACAAGATGGACAGACTCCACAGCTTCAGCTCCATCAGGAACACCACATCCTCTCAGCCTGCTTCCTGGCAATCAGTCCCACAGTGCTACCCACAGCAGATCACTGCCACTTCTCCTGGCTTACAGATAAGAGACAGCAGCACAGAAAGAAATGGTGCAGAGAACTTTCCAGCTGCACTAACAAGACAGCTCTTCTGAGCCCTGCCCAAGGCAGTAGCTACACAGTCTCACCTCCCTCTATCAAGTGAGGCCCCTTGCCTCACCAAAGGGCCTGGGAGCCACGCACAGAGACAGGACTGGAGACCATGGAGCAGGGAGGAGAGGCTCTGGAGGGGAGCTGAAGCGTGTCAAAGCGTATGTTCCTTTGTTGGCTTCAGGATCAGAACCAGCCAACAGAAGTTAGATAAGTGGCAACAAATTAAACCAGTTGAAATTGCCCTGGCACAAAACTGTTCCCAGCTCACCACAGGAGGAAACTGATTCAATGCAGCAATGTGGAGATAAACTGGGACAGTCACAGTGGTCTGGCAACAGATCAGAGGGTGAAGATCCAGCAAATGGTGAGTTACGTACCTGACACTGCACAGCAGCTGCTCAACTGGGCCATAAATGTAACAGGGCTCTCTGAAGCCAAAAGAAAGGCCAATAACCACATTTTATCCTGTCTTTTGTTAACTGCAACGTTAAAGGGAAGATGTTCAAAGAGAGGCACCACAAGTGATCAACAGGGCTGTGTCTTCAGGAGGTGATGACATGCTCAGCTCAAGAGAAACCTGCCAAACAAAGAAGCAACACAAGGTCCTTTCAAGGGCCTGTGTGGAGTCATGAAGAGCATCAGAGTATCAACATGTTAACAAGATTTGTGATAACAGCAAAACATTCTGAGAGTCAGTCACAACAGCTCCTACACCTAGAGATGCTGGATTCTGCCTGTTCTCAGCAGAAAGCTCTATGCAACATTCAGAACAGTATCTTGCATGTGCATGTGTCAACCCCAGGAAAAGCCAGCTTTTCTGGCTCTCCAAGCTACAGGTCAAATTCAGAAAGGCTAGCTCACAACCCACACAACTTTACAGCCATTATGTTTGCTCAGATAAGGCCTGAACTCGATTAAATGGCCATGTGCAGGCAGACTATAAACTATATATACAAAAATCTGTTCTGTGAAGAGATCACTTACATCAAAGATATTTTCAACTGCTGCTCTGAGAACTCTCATCTGGTTAAAAATACAGTAACCTAAAGCAGCACTATCTTGTGGGGCCTAAGGGTTCAGAGTGAGTGGACTTCAGCAGGGTGGGGAAACACTTCAGAATGCCTGAAGCTGCAAAACAAACAAAAAGAAGCCTTGAGCTCACTCTTGTAGTAAATGGGAAAGAAGTGAGGGAAAGCTTGGCAAAAATCAGCATAATAGTAGGCTTATTGTTGAATCTGAAAGCTCTGCTTTCCAACAGTGTCCCTTTGCTGGGAAGCTGCACAGCCACTCTGAAAGCACTTTCTATAGAGATGATAAATCTATGGTGGAGATTTATGCACATTCTGATTAAGTCAGGAAATCACTAATGAAAAGGATAATTAAATAGAGAGACAAAAACCTAGAAGAAAAATTACCAAAAGCCTCTAAAACAAACACAGCTAACAATACACCATGAGACATCAGGTCCTGGGATTCTGACTCTGACTTTGGCACCTATTGTTGCTTGAGTAAGGTTCAGGGTGAGCAACCTCCTCCTCTTCCTCACTGAGGTTTCCCAGGACTCTCTGCACAGCAGCACATTCTCAGCTGTTAAACTACTGAGATTAACAAGAGAGAAACCTACAGAGTGGTCAAGCAAGATGAAATACTGGCAGTTAGTCCAGTGTGGGTTCAGGAAGATATCATTTGTCACGCTCAGCATTCATTGCTACTGCTAAGCTGCTCCCAGATCAAAATCCTGGTTGCAATCCATCAAACTAATAACCCCAGTGAGCTGAATGGCTGAGCAATGGTGATGGCACAGCTGGCTGCAGGGATGGTGCTAGGAATTAATACCTGAGCCTGCCATCAACACGTGGAAAGCACAGGATGAAAAGAGAAGCAGCATGGTAATTGCTAATAGCCACAACACAGCAATGATATCAAAAGGGTTACTGGAAACAAACCAAATGATGCCATGCTGCTTTCTGAAGGGGGGGGTCTGCTATTCACAACTCAAACAAAAGGCCTGTTGACATCTCCTCACCTGCTATGGGCAGCAAACCTCAGCTCTCTTCCCAGCCAACATCAGCCCAGGTCCATACCAAGCAATGGGAGTGATCTCCCATCTGTGGGATTCTTGGCTTTAGGGGACTTTTTTTTCCATCTAAATGCAATAGTTCTTCAGCTTTCTTGTCTCCTTACTACAGTGCTGGCTGCCTTTGAGAGATGCTGCATGAAACCAGGCCTTGTTTGTATTCTGATCAACTTTGGTGACTTAGGCACCAAACTGGTCCTCACTCTTCCTCCAGTCTGCATGTCTGGCTCACGATAAAGAACCTTTCTGTGTGTCACTGTGCTTCCAACTTGAGAGCAACAACTATTTCACAAATGGTATAGATAAAACACACACATGCCATTTACCATAAGCCATTCTGATGTTATTCCCTCCAGCTGGAACATCAGCTGTGTTAGGATGTTTTTCCACCTTCAAAAGCACTCTGTGATTTCTCATTCCGTGAGGAGCAGGGTCCAACAAGGCCCCTGCTTGGATACAACCTCTGTGGGATTCCCAGCACACTGTACATTGCTGGATCTGAGTCACCCCTCTCCAAAACCACAGTGGGCCTCTGCCTGCCTTGCACACAAAGATTTAACAGGTTAACTGACCAAATCATGCTCACTTCAATAGCCCCTTTGTGTGACCCACAGAAGAGCTCTGCACGTTTAGAGCACAACATAAGTGCTAAGTGTTACTGGGTCACATTCTGAGGTTCAGAATCAGTTGTTACTTCATGTTTATTCAGGCAAACTTCCATTAGAGCACTGAATCCAAAAGCCAGTCAGGGCCTCCTCGTTTCACCCATTATTAATCATTTGATGTGTCAATTCAGTGTAATATTCTCTGACATCTTTCCCTCTTGCCTGATTAAGTATCACTCCAAACAAAAGAGATTAAACCCTCACTTAAGAAGTGTGATTTATTGCTAGCCAACCTGCTTATCTGACAGCTGAATGAACCAAGAAGTTTCTATGAGGATTCCTGACACAATCTTTCATTGCAGTTTTATTTACTGCCAGCTTGTTGGTTTTTAACAATAATTGGAATGATCACTAGGTCTTGAAAAGCACATATCCCAAGAATATTAATTGTGCATAATCCAGCAGCCTTTCTTAAGGCATCAAGGTCTTCTCCCATCACATCAGACACACAACACTGACATTAAACATACCTCACAAGCACTCCAGAGCAGTGGGAGATCTCTTCACGCTGGCAAGTCCATTTCTTTCCATGTTTCACATCTCCTACAAAACAGGTTCTATGATTACATGTTTTCCACTTGTTACTTGGAATAGAAGAGTAAGGAGATAAGCAGAGGAGTAAAAATTTGAACTTATCATCTAAACTACATGGTCTCATGAAAAAAAAATAGAGGAAAAACTCATGGGCCCCAGTGCCATCAGTGCCACCAGGATGTCATCCTCTGTGCCCTGGCAGTTTGCAACACCAGGACTAAAGGCATATTTGCCATCCTCATGGTTTCCAGATATATTTGGTAAAGCATGCTCATTTCTAGAATCTAAGTAGAAAAAAACCTCACCTCCTGACAGCTGAGGAAGTGACATTTCAGCCAGAGAAGAGCACTTGAACTTCTTACCATCAGTGGTCCAGGGTTAGATCACATTTCTGAGCTCAGTGTCTCCCCCTTCAGAGTCACAGGAAGTGATGCTGAAGGAAAGGTGACACAAAACCAAGTGATCAGTGCAGCTTCTCCACTCAACTCTCCCAGGTTCCAGAAAGGTGCAGCTTGGGCACCTTTCTTCTGGCACACTGGAAATTATCAGGAACAAGATGCTAATCTCTCCGGGTTTGAACAAAGGAAATGCCAAACAGCACTGAGTATGTCACTTCATATGGGTGACAACTCCCATGGTCCAAAGAGTTGCCTGGACCAAGGCCAGGCTCCTAAGCCCTTGTGGAACATGGAAGTTTGAGAGACACTGGGAGGAGGAGGTTTTCCTGGTCCTGGCTGATTCTGGTCTGAGGCTGCCAGAGTCTGAAAGAGGGCAAGTCCTTAGTGTTCACAAAAGCTGTCTTTACTCAAACATATGTTCTGGAGAAACCCTGGGACAGGCTCTGGTGATCTTGCTCATTCTGCTTCTGCACACTTCAGAAGACCTTCAACAAGATTTTATGCAAGCATTATAATATTCCAGCTGAGGGTAAATGCAGCTCACAAGGAAAACTTGCTTTCTGTTCAACCCTAGGAATGGAAAACTCCAGCTTCTTAGATTGACTTCAGTAAGGGAAAGTTTCATCCCCAGCTCCTGAACACACTGAATATTATAGTCATTATTGAATAATTCTCTTGCACTGTTTCTTGGAATACATATTTGAGAGACCAAAATAAGCATGGGATCCAGAGCCTTCTGCAAACAAGAGTAAGCAGCAGTGTGTCATCTGCACAAAGGGGAGACATCTCCTGTTTGCTGCACAGGAACTGAAGCAAGAAATCCTCTCCATGCCAGTCAGCTCTGCTCATCTCAAACACTGGGGAAATGCATTCAGATAACTTAGCACAGTCTAGACAGGCTCAGCACTGGGATGCAGGCACACCCACAAGCAGGAGACTGCCTTTGAACTCAAACGTCTTCCAGAAATCATTTACCTTTTAGTTGGTTGAGTTTTTGCTGTGATTCAAGCACATCCCTAATGAGTAAGTGCTTTAACTCCTTTAGGAAAACCAGAAGCAACATTTCACCTGATGCTATTCTGCCCAGGAGCTGCAACCTGGGAGGAAACATAATGCCTCACAAACTCAAAAGTAAATTTGTGATAGTGAACAGGAACACTCCTTGTAGGAAAATGTCAACTGAACAGCATGGAGAGGGGGGAGCATCCCTAAGCTAAGCAGAACAACTTAGGAAGATGGGAAACTGGAAGTTCCGTACTGTTGCTGTTACTCAAACATTGTCAGCATCAAGAATCAGCTTTCTGTGAGAGCAAAAATTGGAATAATCTTGCCTACACTGGAGCATTAAAAGTGACATTAGTGACTTTCACTTGGCTTTTTCTTTTTTTCAGAACAAGCAGCCCTTTTCCCTCACTTAATCTCCTAAGCTCTTTCTTAACTTTCCTTATTATCCCAGCTTCCCTAGGCTCAGGTTCTCTGTACAGTTCTCACAAAAACTGGTGACCAACTTCACAGATTCCCCAAAAAGCACTTGAATAAATGGTACCACAACATTAAATTAACAACAACACAAAAAAAAGCACAAGTTTCAGGTTAATGTAGACCTTGTCAGTCAACAGTCATCACTGATGATCCCTGCACAGAGATCCTGGCCCTGTCCTGGGGTATTTTTCCCACTTACTCTTGCTCAAGCCAGTAACCTGAAAGGATTGTTGTGCAAAGATGACAATGGATGTGGGCTGTCAATGTTAATAAAGACATGGAGAAACTGAAGGAATTAAGTGGGTTCCAGTCATGGGGAAATAGGGCAGTAAAGGCACAAGTAAGGTGCTCACAAATGCCCCATGAAAAATAGAGGATATGCAAACATGCAGTGACACAAAGTGTAGAGCCAGGCATTACACATGGCAATGGGATTAAAAACCAGACACACACCTTGTCTGCTAGGAAACTCCCTTGGGGATACAGCATTGCCCCAGAAACTGCTAATTATGGCAGGAGTGAGCATCCTCTCTGTGCCTGCAAGCCCATCATCTGCCAAGACAGGCTGATGTCTGTCTTAACCGAGATCTCAATTATAAAAATTGAGATTTAGAAGACATTTGGGCACTGAGTAAAACAAAGAGGGCTAATAACCTCTTCTACTGTCCCTAGAATGACTAGATGTTAAGAAGCTGCAAAGGGCTACCACATGTACCAAGAAGAAAACCAGGCTAAGCAAGACAAGTCTCCTCAGCAATGTAAGAGAGTAAGGGCCAGTGTGCTAGCAGTGGATAAGGGCACTGAAATAACAACAGCACACAGTCCAGGAGTCACAGCAGCAATGAAGTGAGGCAACCACCTGAGCAAAACTGAGTGCTTGATGGCTCTACACTGAAAATAATGATCCTGAACAAAATGGACAACTAGAAGTTGTAGACTGGGATACACAAAAAGCATGCTTTGGGGTTGTGCTGCACCTGACTGGGATGGAGTCAGCACTCTTCCCAGCAGCTCCCATGGGGCTGGGTTGCATGTGTGGCTGCAGCAGTGCTGATAACACCCCAGTGTTTTGGCTGCTGCTGAGCTGTGCTCACAGCCTGCCAAGGCTTTCTCTCTTTCCCACTACACTCCCACAGCTGAGGGTGGGCAAGAGGCTGCAGAGGACACAGCTGGGACAGCTGAGCCAGACAGGCCTAAGGGATAGTGCAGACCATGGATCCTCAAGTTTGGCAATAGGAACTGGGGTAGAGAAAGCAAAAAATAATGGTTTCTGCTTCCAAAGCTGCTGTTAAAATAATTCACATTAAAAATAATAATGAAAACCTCTGTAACTGCAATGTTTGCATTGACTCCAACTCCCCAGATTTACAACTGCCATACAGGCAGAACAGCTCCTGCCTGCATCATCTTCCTCCAGTTCAAGACTCCTTCAACTTCCAACACTATGCAGTTTCAGGAGCACTTAACCTACATACATGCTTATTCTAATGCCCTAGGACACAACTGAGCAATCCAAATCATTCTCCAGTTATGATTCCATTCTCCAGAAAAGCAATGAACAAAACACCCATGTAGCAGGAAATTACAAATACAGAAAGACTAATAAAATATCTCATCGACCAAGCTCATGTCCCTGAAATGCAAGCAATAAAGTTCTGCACCGTGTCCCAGCTGGAGGAGTAACATTTACAGCACATCCAGAGCCATCAGGAACACTTTAGTTGGTGCTGAGAAGGAAGAAATACAGTGTTTATCCTTTAAACAGATAAATACTTGGCAACAAAGAGGGGAAGAAAGCAAGCCAGAGTGTAAGATTCAAAGAAGAGGGGGAGAAAGGCATCACAAACTAATAAAAGCTTCAACTGGTAGGAGGCTGAGAAGTAATGCATCTGCTTCACCCTTTTCCTGGACTAATGCGTTCTGAGAAACCCAAGGGAAAAGGTGCAACATCTGAGGTTTCACCTCAGCAAAGACCTGCAAGGCACACAGGAAGGTCCCAGACCCTGGCAGCTGGGCCAGCCTCCAGCTGTTTGCTGAGTGCAGCACAGGGAGCCTGCTGCTCAGCTCTGAGCACAGCAGAGCCCGTTCCACATTCCAATGGCACAGCACCAGCTCCTGAGGAGCAAACCAAGCTCTCCCATTTCTAGTCTGGTTAGCCGAGCAGTTGCTTTCACTGGAGACCTGGTAAAAGTGAGATTTCTTCTCCTATCCTCCAGCTGGAGGATTCAGGGGTGTAACACCTTGTCCTAAAAAGCATGTGTAACAGTTGATTTGGCCATTTTAAATCATTTTAATGATTTGTAAATCCTGTTACTCTCTGGGAATGAAACTGGTGCAACTCACTACCAAAGGACACTCCACAGTATACAAAAGTGTATTTATTTCAACTGGTTTAAAACATCTGTATTTCAGTGTTATCAGATAACTGAGGTTTATCTGGCTTGGGATTTCTGACACAGTAGCACCAGACTGTCCATTTCTGACATAATGGTGAACTTCTACCTCCCTTCACTTCCAAAGGCTCCCCTCTCATCTGGCTTGTCTGGCAAGAAGTTTTCTCTTTTAGTCCTGTTAAATAATTATTACTTAAGAGTATTTTTCTGAAAATCAAAGCCCTGCTAAAGAAAGTTACCTACTCTAGCAAGATCTTTGTGCTTATCCTTCCTGGCAGATGTCTCTATAAATGTTGGACACTTGCTCTGTCCTAAGTGTGCATTTTCAATAAGCAGTCTGTGCTTTCACCCAAATGCATGTGTGACCCAAAGCACATCAGGACACACATTTAATAGTGAGATTGTCTAGAAGAGAAAAGATTATTTTCTTCTTAATACATGCAAGTGATAGCAGATTTGATTAGGAGAGGATGCTGGAGATAAAAGGTGCTCCATCACACATTGAATCTAGGGACTATGTAGACCCAGATGGTGTGACCTTGGTTCTACCTTGACTACTGAATCAGGCTTTGAACTGGGCCTCAGATGACAAAGGTGCCACGAGATGGCTGGGTCACAGCCACAGAAACCAGGTTTCTTTTAGCAGCCTCTTCCAACTCGAGTTCATGATGTGGAATAGGAATGTTATACTTCGAGGCTTCTTCATCCATTTCTGGGTTTCTTCTCTACATTTGAAAGCAGATAAATCATCTTTAAAATTGCCTTACTTTCTGAGCACTTTTCCTACGCAAAATGTTTAGTAATGTCAAGCAAGTATGTAGCATTATGCATACAGAACTCAACGTGTAACCTGAGAGTCTTCTTTCCCCTCTGGATTGCAGCTTTATTGGAAAAGTCTACTACTCCATGAGGAAATCAACATGTTGATCATAAATCGATTCCAGTTAGTTACTTTGGCCCTACTGCAAATGATGCTATTGAATTCATTGGGCTTTGGATGACACTGGGAGCTTTTTTTAGTTTCCTCCTGACCTAAAGTTATTTCACCCAAAATCTCTGCATTTTCAACACTATAAAGTGTACTGCACACAGAAACTGAAGGACTGATTTTGCAGTGTCATATTGCATGAAGCTGGGAAGGAGCTCTTAGGGAGTAATGTAATCACATAAGTAGTTGACTAAAGTAAGTCAGCCTCATTCTGTCAGCACAACTACTCCTGTTTCAAAGCAGAAACTCCAACTGTAGTCTTATAAGCTCAAATGGATTCTTGCTAAATGCCTTCCTTTTTTACTTCCCTAAATGGACACATTTTTCTTGCTAGACTCACTGTCATAATATTCACAGCAGAATGATGATAGTGTCTTGCACATGTGAGCTTTTCTTTCTTTTTATTAAGTATTTGGTTTGATAACCTCCTGGAAATCCCTTAAAAACCAGCAAAGGAACACTTCTGTCAACCACAGCACCCAGAGGAGAAGTCATCCTGAGGTCAGGGAAAGAATGGTCCAGGCTTGACAGGCCTCATGTGCAATGAATTCCCTTATGGCCAGAGAGATAGCCAAAGAGCTCTGAAGCAGCCTCAGCTCATTTTACTTAGTCACAAGGAATTCTGATGGACAGCTTAAAATAAACACACCAGAAGACAGCACAGTGCACAAATCAGAATGTGGACAACATAACCAAGTGTCTCACAGAGCCCTAGAGCACAGGCAGCAGCTCTGGTGGAGACTGTTCTCCTTGGCATTCAATACTTTAGGCCTTGCTGTGTAAAAGAGCCCTTTGTCCTTCAAGTGTTGAGGGTTATCTAAAGGGCACATCCTTCTCTGCTCTTTTTAAGAATCCTATGCTACTTACACATCCTGTTCTCAGACCTTCAGAAGCAGCAGAGAGAGTCTTGGTTCAGTCTGCTCACTGCTACCCCACAGAGCAAAGGCAGTGCCAGCAATCCAACAATGAACTCCTCTCTGCTTATCATGACATGGCACTGCCAATCCAAGTCAGCATTCCTGAGCCTTATCACTTACTCCAGCTGCTTTGGAACAGATCCTCCTCTGTGCTTGTGGGTGGTTTCACTGTCAACAGCACAACCCTGCAGTGCAGAGGACATCAAGGCGTTCATTTCTCTTTACGCATTTCACTCTCGAGCTGTTTGCTTGCCTGCCACAACACTTGGTCAGGGAAACCATCCCAAACCCAGCCCCAAAGCACGCATTCAGCACCTAAAGTAAATACAGATAGGATCAGATAAATATTTAGCAGAAAATGTACATTCCAGGGCCACATGGTCCCAGGGCAGTGCATTCCCAGCTGTGTATGGATAAGCTTTTGCACACTTCCATGGTCACTGATATGCTGTATTTGGAGTTGCAACAACATCCACGGACTTCACATCTCAACACACACACACACCTTGTACAAACCTTGGTAAAGCAGAAAAATCACTGACCTGCACCAGCTTTCCTCTTTGCTCCTGCAACCCTCATTCCTTACTCCTGAAGAGGAGACCACGTATCGATAGCAAACCAAGAGGAGCTCACACACAACATTGTGATGCAAGCAGCACTTGTGAAGCACCAGGAGAGCAACCAGACATTGCAGAAGCTTTCCTAAGAACCATGTGGATCCTGGGGCTGCATGCTTTATATCCCCTGAGCATTACACAATGCATGGAGCAAACCACAGCTGGGATGCAGGTCAGGTCCTGACAGAACACCACCAACTTCTTGTTGAATGTAGGCAGAAATAACGATAAGCTATTTTCTTCCCATGGCAGGCAGACAAAAAGCACATTCAGCCAAGTACTGAAGTTATCCTAAGGCACTAATGACTTCGTAGTAATAAAGACCATGAAGAGTCCCTGACCTATTTTCTTCTGAAAAACCCTAACTAGGAATCTCTGAAAGCCATTCCCACCCTGTTCAGAAACACTGGTGCTAGGTATGGCTCAGTTCCACCCTGCCAGGGGATCTCATGTCAGTGGAAGTGTCTTCCCAAGTGTTTACAGCAGGGTGCCAGTTTTGCGAGTTAGCCATGCCCTGACTGGGCAGAAAGCTCAGACAGTTACCCACTGATTTGTTTTACTGTACCCACAACACTTGGTAAAAGATTTGGGGTGGAAAAAAAAGAAATATCAGCTTTTTTCCTCCTTTTTTTCTTGTACACTCAGCTTTAGAAACTTCATGTGCTGGTCTGTTTTCAGTTCTGTTTTCTGAAGGCATTGTACAGAGGGCAGAATGAAACCAGTTATGGTTTATATATGTGGACTACATTCCTTCTCTTTCAGTAAACAGCGAGCAGTTAAGTTTTCTTCCAAAAGGTCACAGACTACAAAGTCACCATTGGAAAAAATGAGGTAGTAGATGTCTTGATGCAATTGTGGCTACACAATTATGTCAAAGATGGAAAATCAAAGAAGAGAGCACAGCAGACTATCAGACCCTGCTGAGGCAAACACACGAGAATTATCACACATACAGACACACTCCTAGAACACCAGAGTCTAGCTTCTGGGAGTGCAGGTGGTAAATTCAAGGCTGGATCCCTGGACAAAGTCCATCTCTGACGTAAGTCACTGGAGGCCCCAAACCATCAAAGCCAACCAAGCAGAGCAGCTGAGTGCACTGATGGAAAATGCTCTTCTACAGGCAGGTGCAGACAGTGCTAGGCAATGGCAGCCCTGCCTGTGGCTGAGAGGCTGTCAGCACTGAAAGCAAGACAGGCTCCTCAGAACCTGGCTGTTGAAAAATATGTCACTATCTCCCAGTCTCTGCAAGACACTGGGAGCACCAAACCAGCTGTCATTGCAGCAAGACAACAGCCATGCCTGTGGCTCCTTGCCAGCACTCAAGGAACAAGCTACTCTGCAACTTCCATCAATGACTCAAATCCAACTGGGTTTTGCTGGATGACCTTCACGAGCTGTCAGTTTCCTCACTACCACCACTTCACACACTACAAGTGACCCTGCATCTCTGCTGACTTGACCTTCAGAGGAGGAGGACTTCTCACACATGCAAGCTGGCTGATCACTCCTCCCAAAAGCCACTAAGCTCTCAGCCTGCCCAGAGATCCCCATTCATACAGATGTTCTATGAGCAGTGAACAGAGGGGAAGGCATTTGCACCTCCTCCTTTTCAGCTGTGACTTGGGCTGCCTTGGGCAGAATCCCTTGGGAATGGGAACATGTCAGATGGGAAAAGCAAAAAGAAAAAAATCAGTGAAGCCTTCAAATAAATTACAAGCACACCAAAAGCAGTGCTGTCAGCTCTAAAGGTCAGGCTCTGGCTTGGTGAGAGTTTGCTCACTGCAGTAGGAACTGCCTATGTAAACACTCCTCTGCTGTATGCCTCCAGCTTCCTGTCTGTGGACACAGCTGACACAGCTTAACACGCAGCAGATCCATCATCAATGCAGAAGGAAAGACCAAATCCATCCATTTGCATTTGCCAGAAGAAAATAGACAGTTACAGACTGTAGACAGGACCATGCTAGGAACCACTGAAATCCAGGACAGGAACACAACTCAGACAATGCTTTCAAAACTCTCAACAGCCTTGATTTGAAGTAGAAAAAACCATGACCCTAAGGTCTCACGGGACCTTTCTAACCCAAACAAGCTCAATTCCCATGGAAGTCAGCAGCTAGCAAGCACCAAGTGGCATTTTCAGATGCCATGAGGCATTTCCCTGCCATTTCCAAACTTCAGCTGAATGGCCTGTGAGGGCAGTTGTTCAGAAGGGACTCTGGGTTAAGTGGCAGCTACATCTCAGTTACAGCACACTGTGAAAATCCAAGTCACTCACCACAGGAATACAGCAACTGACCATACCTGCTTCATAGTAGGACTAGAAATAAGTAGGTAAGTGAAATGTCCACCATCACCCTCTTATCTTTGGAAAGTATTTTTTTTTTTACCAAACACAGTAATTTAACACAAACATCCTTTCCCCAGTCCAGCATCACCAACTGATCCAAGTCCTCTCTGGTTATATGCAACAGGGAACTCCTCCTCCACTCACAGACATGCCAGCTCCTAGGCTTTAAGTGAGCCACGGGGAAGCTAGGACAAGCTGAAGTGACCATGTGTTCATTCAGAATCCACGGCAATTTTTTTGGCAACCTTTGATTTTTAAGATCAGAAAGCTAACTACAACTTGTCTTTTTCATGAGCATGCTGCTATTGCAAGATCTTGAGTCAGCAAGAACACATCCATGTTTTTCAGAGAGGTTTTTTTTTTCCAGTGATTTCATGTCTGAATGAATCCATCATGTGACAGAAGTGCCATTAACCTTCAGCCCAAGCAGGAGAACAGCCCTGAGAGTGTCCACACACATCTGTATCACTCCAGCCATGGATCACTCCTTGCACAGTCATGCCCAGACTGCTTGCTCCTGGCAAACACCAGACAAGTTTTCCTGGCTCCTGTACTTATTAAACCAGAGGAACATTTTGCTGACAAGTCTGTAGCTGGTGTATTTCAGAACCCCAGAAAGCACTCTCAGAAAATGTTTCACACAAGACCACAAACCAGGTCAGCACAGGAAGTTACACAACTTTGTACAGAGCCTTTGAAAAATATCAGAAGTGTGTTTTGAAGATGGAAAAAGCCCCAAGAAATTCTCAAAGGGAGAAGGTTATCTATGCAGCCCAGAAAGTGATTTGCAATGAAATTCTCCTTCCTACCAATAGCTAACATCCATACCTTACCAGCCTGGCACTGCTGCATCTCTCCCAACAAAAACGTACAACTGAGAGACATTTCAGTGAGGCCAAGTTTAGTTTGTCAGTTTTGTTCCCATCCAAGTGCAGCCAGAGATCTCCTGTGCATGGAGTGCAGATCCTCCCAGAGCCTTCCCAGCACTCTCCCCAAATGTCAATAGCATGCAAATGAATGCCAGGTGCAAATGAGCAGCTCCCTGAACAGGGAGGTAAATGTCCTGTTGTTCCAGTTCTGTGCCTCCAGAAAAACAGGGCAGCCTCACCACATCTATACTACCTTTTATCTCAATCTGTTAAATGCTTAGTGGCCAGATTCAAAATTGCACAGACAGCTCACACTGCATCCTTGTCCATGAGATGGGAAATTGGGATTTTTTTACAGTTTGGTGGCAGGTAAATGTCCCAAAATTCAGCTCCTAAAGGCAATAAAATGTTGCTGTATGGGTACTGACCATTCAAGCTGCTTTGTCCTGTGTAAAACCTGAACAAGCTTTGGATGAGTTGGTATCAAGGTATTGAACTGAGGAGCCCTCTTTCTCCTCTACCTGTTGTAGCTAGATTCTATTCCAGAAACGTGACAGATCCTCCTTTACGTTCAGGACATCTCCTCCTCTTAACACCGTGGTTTTACAGCTCTCAGCAGTTGAATTCTACAAGGTTCTCAGCACTCATCTCATTAGTAGCTCATTTCACAGAGCTGTACCCACAGCACACTGCAGAAGCTCAGATACCTTCTGTAAGCCCATGCAACAAGACATCTTCTCCTCTCATCAAATCCTTGCAGGAAACAGCACCTCACTGGGTGACCTGTGAAACACATCCTGTGCCCTGCTGCTTTCAGTAAGGTGTCAGATGCACCAAACATGCCAACAGTTCTCACAACAGGAAAATAAACAGCACTTGAATCACTTTGACCATAATCAAAACCATACAACTCCAGTGTTATCAGCACTAGCATTTCTTTCACTACTTAAGTCGCAGCAATTAGCTGTTACAGCACTCATTTCAAACAACTGGCACGAGAAAGCTTCAGCACGTAGTCCTGGTGGACACGCTGCAGTGACAGCACAGAGCTCCTTTGTGCCTGCACTCTTACAGTGGGCAAGCTTTCTGCTGGGGTGGCCCTGACACAGCTACGCAGATATCCAGCTCCTCTCCTCCCCAGGAGAGCATTTGTGTGTCTCCACAATCAGATTCACGTGCCTCAAGTCTCAGCAGGAGACACCAACACTCTCCTCTCCAGAAGAGCTGCCCAGCTGCTACTGGTGGCTGTCAGACCTTTGCATTCAAGAGCTGGTCACCGACCATCAAGGTCCTGCAGACAGGCATGAAGAATGCCAACGTGCAGGGTGTGCTCAAGCATTCAACTCTGCAAAGCACAGTGCAGACAAAGCCTCTCCCTTGGGTGTCTGCAGAGCCCTGCTGTGAACAGAGTGCCAACACTGCACATCAGCAAGGCAAACACTGCAGAGCAAGGCTGAAAGCTCTGCATGACCTTGGCAGAGCCTAGTGCCCCTGGGGAGATGCACAGCAGAAGCACATCATCTCCCACACAGCCCACAGCAGGATATATTTGGAACTCTAAATACAACCTCATGTGAAAACATTACAATCCATCCCTTCTTCACAGCTACCAGGAACCTGCTTGTGCCTCTGCCATCTCACGGGTCTATTCTTCCATCAGCCTTGCACAATGGCTAGGAGCACTTCCCTACAATACCCAAAAACCAGTAGGAGAAAGCCAAACTACAAGAAGTTTTCAACACAGACCAGTGGCTAAGCGCGTCCCCAGTATGTGAAACACAAACAAAGCTTCATGGCAGAGATGTTTGTTAGGAAGTGTTTATCAGCTTTTTCATGTTTGTCATCTGCAAAGTTCCTTTCTTCCTGATCGCTTTGGGATGCCCATTTTGTTAGACTCAGCTCCAGCTGAATTTTTCTAGAGCAAAGCAGCAGTGGCTACACAAGAAAAAGGGAATCAAGAGTGGGCTCAGAGGCAGACATGTCCTGAGAGATGCTGAGTGGAGTGGTAATTACACACCCAGCTGAGATCATCTGGGGTTCCCACCTGCCCATGGGCTTCACAAGCAGTTTCCTTTCTACTAGTGCCCCAGAGTGGAACTGGTGCTGCACTTGGGCTCACTGTGGTTACTCTACTTTGATGTATCCCTATACATTCCATCCCTGCCTTTCAGCAGCATTCCTGTATTGTCTGTCACTCAGAGGCACACACTTACTGGCTGGGAGAACACTGCATTACAACAGACAATGGTCATGACCACAGACGAATTTTCTCATCCAGTGGCTGAGCAGCGAGCGTGTGTCTGAGGGAGGAAGACATTTAGTAGAGGTCTGTCAAGAGGATAGCTTTAAAAACCCCCACCAAATATTCAGAATCAAATAAGTAAGTTCTGGTTCAAAGATGAGTCTAAAATAACAGTTGTCATTGATGCAAAAAGTTGGAATGTGCTCTCTGAAAGGTTATCTGTGCAGTTCCACTTACAGTTCTTCAGCCTGCCGCAGCAGAGACTGCAAGGTAAGGCACTGTTTGGTGACAGTGCTGCCTGTGCCACTGTGACACGTTTCAAGTCCTCTTGGCTCTGTTAGGGCTTCACTCAACTTCTATGCTGCCAACAAGTGTTAGCTAACTAAGAGATCTTAGTCCTCCTGGTTGGTGCTATTGCCTCTGTCTCTCAGGCCAGCACTGCTGCTCCCAGATCAGCTCAGAGCATTGTCATCCCCTTCAGCACACAACTGAGGCATCACATTTCCTTCGGGGAGTCTGCAGAGATGGCTTGAAGAGGTTTTTCTCTTTGACATCCCATGCTCGTATCAAGACCTCCATGCTTCTGCAGCTCCACTACTTGCTTCCATTTATCCTATTTTCTGCTTCCATTTTCCAAATATGCTCTTGGAATTGTCACCAGGATGGAAGATCAAGGAAAAAAAAACAACATAACTGAGAGCTGAGCTCACTTTACCATATGTGAAATTGCAGCTAGAAGCCAAGGCATCTCTTTGTATCATCTAATCTATTGCAGAAGATGGAGGAGCCAAGGCCTTAGCAGGTAGTGGGCCAATATGTGAGCACTGAAGGCCTTTTCCAGCTGCCAGCAAAAGCATTGGAAAGCCTGGATCAGGGCCTAAGGATTTGAAAGCTAGAGATGGAAGGGCTCACCACAAGAAGAAAAATCTGGTTCATGCTACAACATCATCAACTATTTCAACACTAACAGTAACTCCTTTGAATCACTCCCAGTGGAACCTGCCCCTTGAGACAATGCTGCTTGGTGCCCATAGGCAAGAGCTGTAGTAAATGGGGAACCTACAAAAAGCATGGAATCCATAGCTCTCTGTGTGTGTGCTTAGCCATCAGATCCTACAACAGACTCAGGAATGACCATGGGCATTTGTAGATGACGAGAAATGGTCCTGTAATTTAGGGGAACATAGAGCCTGGATATCCCCTCCAACACAGACTTTACAGTCCTCCCCTCAGCAATACTTTGTGCCATGTTGCTCTCCTTGAATAAGGGGACAGACAACTACAGAGCAATAGCATGTCTTGTTGTGCTTTATTTTTCCACCTCCTCCCCAAAGTCCCAGGTAATTCACTCCCACCTGTCTCACCACATGGCTTTTGTTTTTTGACATCGAAGCTATGCATCATTAGAGGATCAAGACAAGATCTGGAGATCTAACACGACTCACACTTCACCTCAGCACTCAGTCAGCTTCCTCACCTGAGGAGAGGTGAACTCGCAAGATTCACACAGGGAGCTGAAGGCTGGCAGGTGCCTCCATCCCTCTGCCTGGGGCTGCAAAGCCTGCATTAGTCCAGAACCAGTCACACCACCACACTAGAAAAAAAAAAGAGCTAGAAGGACCAAAGCTTTCTACACAGGAAAAATGAGAGCTGGGATTCACTTGATACTAAGATGTAAGTAAAAACCACTAGCAGAACCCCTGGTGGTGGCTGCTAACACCTGTCAGCAGCACCGAGGTAACAGTTGTTCCACACATGTCCTGTCTTGGCAGGCACACGAGCTACATCTTCACACTTCCAGCAGCTTTCTACACACATGCTCTTTAGCACGTTGTCCATACATCAGAGAGCACTGGAAGATAAGATGGGAGTGCTACGTGACGTAACTGGAACAGCACAGGACACAGCTCCAGCTCTGAGGTTCACCTGCCTCGGAACACCACAGCCTTGCAGTAACACAGGAGTTCATGACATGGCAGGTTTTATTTTTAATGGACTTATTCCCCATTTGTCCAGAGATAAGCTGGCCATTGCTATTTTAAATACTGAAATACTTCATGTTCAAATAGTGCCATATTATGAAGTACTGCTACAGGATAAAAGTCACTCCTAACAAACAGCCAACCTGAAGGACTTTGTGTGTGGAGATTTGATAACTCATATCGGATTGTTCTTGTGCTTTTATTTCAGCAAACCACAGTGCTGGTGCCAATTCCTAAGGCAGCTTCAAGATCTGCTCATGCTGACAGTAAGACAAATGGGCAAGAAAATACTCACTGAAGTTTAAGGTCAACAACATGCCACGTGTAATATACTGAAATGCATGAACTGCAGAATGTACCACATGGAACATTCCAGGAAGCTTCACTGGTTATGCTTGGTTAACTATTACAGATATATGTGTGTGTGTATATATATATATACACACACACACACACATATATATATACATACAAACACAGTCACACACATCTACTCTCCAAAAACTAAGCCTCAGATCCCAGGCAGTATTATCTGAAAGCTATTCAGATATTGCATGAGCCACGCTCTTTGGCCTGAGTGCCATCCCATGAACTTTTGAAAGAAATGGGCTCCTGTTTCTAATTAGTAAGGACATAACAGTGTTTATGTAGGAGAGCTTATTATGCTGAGTCCTGCTCAGAGCCAATGTGGTTTTGTCATGTGTATGTCAGAACTGACAGAGCCAAGTCTGGTCACAGTCCAGTGGAGCATCTGCAAGTCATTTCCATCCTCCCAACATTACAGTGACAAACTCACAGAGCTCTGGCAATCTGCCAGCTGTGTCCAAAAATCAATGAAGAGAAAGGATTCAAGAAGGAGTAAGACTGAGAGAAACCATCATGGAACTGCTCAGACTGCATTCAGGGAAAGGTGGGAATGGAAAGAGGAGGAAGAAAGTCTAAAAAAACACTTCTATAGACTTGAGTGGAATTTACTTTTTTGCTCTACTTATGCTAAGGAAAATCACTCCTGCCACGCTTATGATCAAGTTAGGCTCTTGCCGAAGATCCAGAACAATCTTCTGTCATTATTATTGAAAAAAAACCACCATAACTAGTTTAATAAGAGAGTCCTATCAGGTCAGGAGACATAGCCTCAGGCACAGCCAGGGACTTGATGTGATTATTCAGATGACAGCTTCCAGCTCAATATCCTAAGCCCTCCCCTCAGTGTCCTGGATGTCTCTGGGACCAAGATGATCAGTTGTGGGGGCATGTTTCCCAAATCCTTTAGCAGAGGTTGCACAGTGCTAGTGCTGCCCAGTGCTCTGCAGCATGCCTGGCTGCCACCAGCAAGCCAGCCAGCCTGGCTAAGTGACACTGCACCCAGGATGGCTACAGCTGTACCCAGAACACTCGTTTCCCTTGTCTTGCCTACGTCCCTCACGTGCTCCACCATCAGCCCTGAGCTCCCATTCCTAGCCCCTGCTTTGCTTGTTAATGCTTATAAGAGAGATCAGAGAAGAAAAATTCCCTGTAGGGAGAATTACTAACTTAGCGAAATCCTGCAGGGACTTAAAAAAACCCAAAATTGGCAATAAAATAAAGCATGCCCTGGAGTTTCCAGAAGGCTAGCAGGGCTTGAGAGAAAACAGGTACTCTCTAGCTGTACTGCTGCTCTTTGCAGGGATCCAGCTCTGTGGAAAAATGCAACATTCTGATCCCATTTTTGTAACTGGGCTGCTCTCCAAATTAATGCATTAAAGAACTTCCTTAATCCAAACTGTTTTCCCATTTTAGCTTTCTAGAAGTAGACTCTTCCCACTGATCAAATTTGTTGTTTTGGTTATTTGTTGTTTTTGGTTATTTCCAAGAGTAATGAAATATTATTCATTTAAGGGGTGAAATGGCAGCTTTACAGCACAATTCTCAAGAGTGGATTTACTTCTTCACTTGCAACTGATCACATTCTGCCAGCAGAGTGTGCAACTTTGCTCATGCCTCAGTTTATTATTATGCAGTCATTATTAAATCAGTCATTGATGTGAACCTGAAAAAACTCAGATTTTTAGTTCTAAAATGCTGTTCCCAGCTGCAGTATTCATTTTTAATGTCAGAGGACACTGCACTGGAAGCACAGCAGAGTTCAGCCAGCAGCTCTTCAGTACACTGTTTCAGACAGAGCCTCTCATGCCCCCCTCTCCTTGGATTAGGCTTATTTCCTGGAGGATCATCACAGGCACACAGAACTAACCCCAGCCACCATCTATCAAGAACTGAAAAAATTAAGCTAGTTGATACTCACAGACCACTTCATAAATCAGATGAGTCTCAAAGGCATTGCTTGCTGAGCAGTTACAGAACAGATATCCTCGAGAGTTAGTTCCATGTGGAATTCTAAAGCTAATGCAGTATTTACAATACTGCTCTAATGAATCCAACACCTTCCCTCAGTGATGTCAGCCCGACACAATATCCAAGTGCTGAAAACTGGCAGAGCAATTCTCAATATATCCTCCTCTGATAAAAAAAGGTCTCAGGCCATCAGTCCCATCACAGGAACCACATAATGAAGTCTGAAGGTCCCCAACTCCTCAGGATGCAGCTGGCAGCCCACCTGGCATCAAGCAGCTCTGCCCCATGCCCAGAACTGCTCTGCAGACTCTGTGCTGGTGACCACGAGCCACTGCCAGAAGACAGCACAAGGTCTCTGTGCTGCTAACGCTGCACAGACAAGCAGTGCACGACAAGGAACTGCAGCTTCACAACTGCATGCTTTCACACTGAACAGGCAAAGGAAGAGCTTGCTTAGTGCTTAAAGAAACAGCAAAATACTGATGTTAAGGTACTAGGGTTAACCATGCCTTCAGTAAGGCATGGTCTAGCTTCTTACAGAACACAGCAAAAACACCCCACCAGAACAAGAGTCCTCTTCTTCAGTCACATCACATGGTTTTGCATTTTCAGATTGAAGAGGCACATTGATAAGATACAAAATACATAAACACAATCACAAGAAACTTGTTTGTTTGTACCTCTAAACTCTTCTCTGGGTTTTAAAAGGGAGGACTTTCTTCCCTTGTTCCGAGCATACTTCCTCTGCACTGCATGCAGTGGGGACTCCCTGCTGCTGGAGTAGGTTCCCTTTATAGAATGCTGAACAACCACTTTGGAAAAGTTTTGATTGATAATAGCTTACATATGGCCTTATAAAAAAAAAAAGTCTATTTTAAGTATCATTCCTCTCTAAGAAGGGATTTTAGAAGAGGCACCACGTACTCCAAACTTGCTGGCAACACACTAAGCCTCCTCTCAAAGCCTGCCTCTGGAGCTGCTCCCTGGCTTGTGATGGGAACATCCAGCCCAAGCCTCACTAACATTCAGAGTGCTGGAAATACACTGCTCTGCTTGTGAGGTTTTGACAATATGGCAAGGCTGGTGAGTAACATGCAGCTCTGAGGAGGATTTCTAGCAAACCTTTGTAAAATGTTGTCAGATGAACAGAACAACAGATACTTTTCTTCCACATAAACCCAAAGAAAGTGAAATAACATCGGGTCACCAGCCTATTCTCCTCCCTAGTGCCTGAGGTTTTAAAATTGATTTAGGATACATTATTATAGGGAAATGTGACTGTTACTTAGAGACATTTGAAATGCATTTAACCAGTCTTCAGGTCCTTCTCACTTCTCATCAAGTTCTAATCCCCAAATGGAATGTTAAAGGCATCACACTGACACGCATGGGCTTTCAGATAACAAGTTTGTGTTTCTGACCAAAATCAAGGATTCCAGGAATTCTTCTTTCAACAAAAAACAGGCAGGAAGGACAGGGTGACCTTGCAACATTTCAACCTGCTGCAAGAGCTGTCTGCCAACTTACAATTTTGACTACTATTTCTACAATTGCACAGAATTCCCTCTTGTAAAGAGTTGCATTGCCCACAGCTGAACTGTCAGCAGCATGCAGCACTTGGGAGCACTGTGCTGGCTCCTGGGCAGCGGAAGCAGCTCCTGCTGCCTAAGCATGGCCACACACAGCTCCACAGTGCAGACCCACCCCAGCAGAACATCAATCACATGAAAGCTTGCACAGGCTGCTCCTGCCTGGACAAAAAGGGAAGAGTTGCAAATCATGTCTCTCCTCAGTACTCTCTTCCCAGGGACAATCCTCCTGTAGGCCCAAAGTGGCTTCCACATTTCCTTGGTGCTGCTCTTGTCTGCATTGGTGGCAGTCAGTGTCAAGGACACTAGCTATTTAAACAGCTGATAGTAACCATGCTACATTTAAATCCCCTGAACACAGAGTTTCCAGTTTAGGATCTCTGATCTGCATGGAGAGGCAGACACTCCAATCTCCACTGAAAACACAGTCTTTCTCAACAATTTCTAGGGGGAAGAAAAACACAGAAGAGTGGGAAGCATGGAGAAAACAGAAGCTAAAACTCCAAACAAGAGCTGTTTCACAAACTAAGGAGCATAAGCAACTAATCTGAGCTGAGCTGCTACAGCAGGCTGTAGGACTAACATGCAAGTGCTTTATGCATACCAGAGACCCTCCCGCAAGAAAAGGTATGTGAATAAAAGGACTCAAAAACAATTCATGCTGAAATGACAGGATTTTAGTTATGTGCAACTTCAGGCCTGCCAATATGAAGCAGAAAGCACCTCAGGCATTTACGACTCAAGTTACACACTTGTTCAGTGATTTACTTTATGAAGTATTATGCTGGATGCAGCACTTAGCAAAACAACCCAGCCTAAAAAAAACCCCAAAACAGAACAATAAAACTCCAACAAGCCAAAGGAAGCCCACAAAGACCATGTATCTAGATGGGATCTTCTTCAGCAGTCAGGACTACTAGCTTAAGAGCACCTGAAGGGCAGTGTCAAGCCACTTTTCTCAGACACCTGCATGTTCCAGGCTGCTGTGGAGTCAGTTAAGGCTCACTGCAACAGTGCCTCACCAAGAAATGCAACAGGAACGTGGGCAAAGAAAATGGAAACACCTGAAAGCATTTATGTTGTTTTCAATTCAGTCTTGCCCAGGGCTAACTCAGGAACTTGGAAAGCTGACACACTTGGGAAAGGGATGTATATCCGGATAAAAGCTCCGGTGTAGTTCCCAAGTCATTCAGGAAGAAAGCAAGAATGGTAAAGCAATTACATATGTGATGCTGTTCACAAAGAAAATAGGAAGTATAGTCCACTAGGGAGAAATATAGAAGACTACTAAAACAGGCAGCCTGTTGTGAATGCAAACAAGAAATTAGAAGAGAAAGCAATTCAGAACTCCAGCACAACAGCTTTTACAAACCACCAAGTCCAGCAAACCAGCTGGGATTAAACTGTACCCTGCTGGAGACCCTGCAGCAGGAGCCGTATCCAGGACACTGCCAGCAGAAAAGTGGGCAAGTCACAGGCTGATGATACCATCAGGAAACAACAGCCTTTGCTGCAGAGACAGCTAGTAAACCTTACCAGTCTGGCATTTGAAAAACCCAGCCTTCTTTCCAACTCAGAACCAAACAGTACAATACAAAACATGTAAGAACCACTGACCAGGTAAATAAATCTGCTTTCCTCTTAGACATCTATGCTACCTCTCGGCAATAGAATACTTTCCTCAGCCCTAACTGCTGAGGATGAAACACAAAGCAAGCACGCCACAGAGAAACGTGACCCATATCAGAAAGATCCCTCCCTTGCTCACAGGGGAAAAGACTGTGTTATAATTACTGCTTTAAAGCAGCTGAAGGCTGATATAAACCCAGACTAGAGATATGGTCTATTTGCTTCTGAAACCTTTAAGCAGGAGACATGCTAATAGTTTATAACCGAGTCCAGGATGTCTCCCATCTTTCCAAGTACCTGTACAAATGCTCTCCTACCCTTCTAGGGAGAGATGTGGAACCTCACAGCAAAAGTGAAATCACACAGATGAAGTTTTCTCACCATTTGGCTGCACCATGCTTTCATAAGCAGAGCCTGAAGTACCACAGTAGGAATCAGGCCTTCTGAAAACACTTTCCAGCACAAGTCCATGCAGAATTCTGTGTATTCATCATGGAAGTCCTAACCTATACCAACAAGCAGTGCACACTGCACCCAGAGGATCAGTGATTTCTCTGCTCTTCTCCCTTATGAAAAATACCTCTTTATCTCAGAAAAGGTGACTTAATGACACTAATGCCAAAAACACAGCGAACAGGCTAGCAGCTCAGAAGGTTCTGCTACAGAGGGCTGAACTAGGACTGAGGGACAGTCACCTCACTGGTAATTAAGGACAAAGTGCCTAAACCCAGTACAGATTTTCATAATCTATGTACTTGGAACGCACAAGAAGTGAGAGATTTCAGGCAGCTGCCAATCCACACTAGATTTCTTCACAACTTGATCTCCACCTCAAGCAGGCAGTGATGAGATGCTCACCTGTTTACTGGTCAATGCTTCGTATGACATGAATTATGGACTACACAAGTTTTCACTAGCTTGCTCTTCATTTTATATTGTAGTTCCTCCACCCTGTCCCCTCTGAAAACACGCATAAAAAAATCCCCCAAACCATTATTTGGATTTGTCAGTTCTAAGTTTATAAAATGACACAAAAACATAAAACATAGCACAAAAACACCAACAGCACCCCAAGCCATGACCTCGTTCGGCTGTACAGCTGATAAGAAGCTTGAAGGTCCCGAAACAGTGTAACCAGCACCAGCAGGCACAGCAACTGATGTTCTGACAGAGCCAGGGACTGGAACAAGGCCACTCACTTCATCTAATTGCACCACTGAAACTTTAGCTTCCAGACTTGGCAGCTGGTACTTAAGCTATGGATGCCAGAAAGTTCACAACAGAGGGATTAGGAAGGCATTTCTCTTCCCCTCCCCTTCTTCACTCCTGATGTCTAGCAAGGTGCCAGCTGCACCTGAGTGTAAGGCTGCAGCTGCTCTGACTTACTACAGCTTCACCTGGGTAGCCTCTCCCATGCCCCCCCAATTAGACTGTGAAATCTCTGCAAACTTAAGCTGGACTCCAGCTCTAGCATTGGAACTTCGGATCCTTTCCTCACACACAAATCAGAATAGAAGAATAGTTTGTTACGGAAAAGGTTACTGCCAGCTGCAAAATATAGCTTAGAGGAACATTCAAGTTGCCACTTGTTTCCCTACACATGCCATATCTCCCATGTCCCTAAGGCAAAGGGCTGCATCCTTGGTGAAATACCATCTCCTTTGCCAGGTTCAACAGTAGCGAACAGGGGAGATATTTCCAACACCAGAATGGCAGATTTGTGCACATGGACAACCTCACACTGCTGCCATCTGACCTTGCTCACACATGTGCTTGGCTTCACTTGTCCTGCTCCCTTCCCTCATAAATCCTGAGCCCTATGGCACCAGGCTCACTATCAAAAGTATTGTCCTGTGACAGCAGAGGAGGGAGGAAATGGCACACAAAAGAAATTACAGCATGTCTAATTTTAGCTTCCCTCTATTTCTGACAGAATAGCTTCAAAGGCAGCAAAAAAGTTCCAGTCTGCTCCTATTAAAATCCATGACAAATTCCTCATCAGCTTCAATAGGAGGACCTTACATGAGGGAAAGCATACACCACTGAACTCAGACAAAACACAGGGAACAGACAGAACCATGATGAAGGGAGCGTGTGCAACACTGTTCTAGATGTACACAGCAACACACTCAACCTTCATCCCATTTGGCAGGACTGTAAAACCCCCAAAGAACAGCGTATCAGTAATTAAAAAAAAAGAGACAAGGAGGGAAACCCCCATGTGTACTTGTGGTCAGTACTCACCATGCAGCTCTGCTCAGCTCAGCTCCTCTCCCTGCAGAAAAAGAAAAGCAGGCAATGCTTCCCTGGAAGAGCTCAGTGCCTCCTCCTGGTACCCACACACAGTCCATGCTGCCAGATCACCCATCACAGCCACACACAAGGGACAAATGAGGCTGAAGGCACTTCCCACCTCACACACTTGTCCCATCTCACCTAAGCTGAGAGCTGCCACCTGTGGAGAACCCCAAAGGCCCCAGCTGCAGCCAGGGAGGCACAGGGCAGAAAACAAGGTTAGCCACTCAGCTAAGGATGCACAGCACCTGTGAGGTTTTAAAGGCGTGTGATCACGATAGCGACACACAATGTAACTTCTACTACTGAACAGTCTTCCAGCTGTAAGCCCTGAAAATAATTAACTAAATATGACCTGAGGTGAAGGTAAGGTCAACCTGGAATTTGTCTTGGGGCTCCCAAATTCATCCGACCATGCTGGGACAGGGGGAAAGGACACAACCAACATGAGAAACATACTTTATAACGTGACTATAAAAATAAGGTTTGCCACTGTCAGACACTAAGATGCCTCCATGAACTGGCATAGACAACTCACCTTTCCCATATTAGGAACACTCTTGAATTGCCACTTTAAAATGAGCAGGCACTGCAGAGAGAACACCAGACACTGCCTTTGGCTGAGGATAGAAGCATAAGCCACATCTACACAATTTAAACAACACTTAGATGAGAATCAATGCCCTCACCATTTTATTCTTTATCCCTTTTACACTCTGGTTAATGCCAGCCACTTTCCAGCCACAATAGCTTTGTGACCAAGGCCATCTACTGGTGAGTGGGCTGTGCAAATTAATGGGAGTTTCATGGACAGCAGGTAAATGGAGTCAAAGCTTTCTGTAAAATTCAATTCCTTCCCCTCTTTAACATCTACATCTGTTCATTCCTTCCAAGTTGGGTTTCGGGTTTTTTATGGAGGTTTTTTCCCCGTTTTCTTTAAAATACAAACTAGAATTTCCACAGTAGATTTACAATATTCTACATTAATATCATTTCATATCCCTGTTCACACACAGTGCAGAAGGTAAACATTTCTTCTGTTTCTTTAGCTGGCAGCTAAAGAAAGAAAAGAAAAAGGAATCCATCAGAAAACTTCTGCAATTCAATTGTTGAGTACTTTTCACATTATCGTTCCCAAGAACTATAGATAAACCACTGATATTTAGTTCTTTTTCTGTAGAATGATTTTATTAAAACTCTTTTGTCTATAGTTTATTTAGAGATGTTCAGGAAGTGGCAGTGTTCCATTCTGAAGGCTCCCTGCTTTGGACACTTAAGTTGTTTTTTTTTCCCCCCTCCCTTCACCCAAGATTTTGTTTCCTTTGAAGGAACAAATTTGTGCCTGTAACAGGAACAGCTTTGTTCAATGTGTTAACTCCAGCAGAAAAGCCAACTTTTCAGCAGTAATATTTAACCTAGTGTTCTAAAAATAATTAACAGAGAAATGATGACAATAGTTTTGTTTTAATGACTGCAAGAGCATCATTCAATTACAAAAGTTCCATCAATTCCTTTCTCCTATTTTTCTAAATCCAAATTTAAACTACTCATCAATACTACAATGAAATAAACAGAAGTTACAATACAAACAGCAGATATGGATCAGCTTGAATTTAGCTACCAGCCCAGAACTTTGCTAGTAGTTACAAGTGCAGAACCTTGCTCATCATGGCTGCTCCAAGTAGTTTCAAAGAGCTTCTGATGTATAAAACTGCTAACAGTTCTTTACAATAAGATCTACCAATTTATTTAGCTTTTATCTATGCACGCACACAGTTTCTCACTTGTCAAGGCTGCGGCAACCAACTCATCTGTATCTGCAATACAGAATCAAACACCACAGCCAGCTGATCAACTAGATCACACATTCTAGACTGAAAATGGATGTTCTAGTCGATCTGATGAGAAACAACTGGTAATATGATGAACAGTGTTGTTTCCTTTTAGCATGCACTTACAGACTGCAGCTCCACTGACAGAGCTACAAAATAGCCGTGCAAGGCCCTCACAAGAGTTTCAATACTCCCTTAAATTATTTGGGACTCAAAAAGTCTAAGAAGGCCTTGCACGACCTACCCTGTCCCATCACATCCTAGCTACATTAAATCTTGTTAAAACCAGAGCTACAGATTACTGTTCTGTGTCCTGCAGAACAGCCTGAAAGGCTCTGCGTACAGGATTGCACGTGTGTATCCACACACTGCCATCACATTTTGGATCTTTAAAATACCAATTTAAACTTTTTTACTGAAAAAGGAAACAAACTTACACAAAGCAAATTCCAACTACTGTAGTAGTTCAACATTACAAAGCCACAAACCTATTGTATTGCAATTTTTTACTGTTAGGAACTGTTCTACAACTTCTAACGTTTTAGAACCATATTAACAGAGGAAAGTATTTGAGGAGAGCCATGTGGTCTTGTTTCTGCTCCGTTACCCCTGGGATGCAGTCTACTCAGTGACTTAGTATCAGCTGTTCTGAAAAACTGATTTCAAATACCAAGAATTGCCCATTTAACATGGAAAGTGTCAACAGTTTTTCAAGGATGCGTAAAATTACAAGCAGCAGGAACCAAAATGTTAGTGAACTAGTGAATTGTACTTAATGCAAGAACAACAGCCCTTGATCAAACACAGAAATACAGTAGCGGCATCTTCGTAACATTTCTACCTGTCTCCAGGTTTTAATTTAGTGTTATCTAATAGAGAACGGTAGAATTATTTTGCCATATAAATGTAACATGAAATGGGCAAAAGTTGCTAGAACTACTGTAAAAGCTAGCTTAGCTGAAAGCTAAAGATACCAGCAGGGTCTCTGAAATCTTGGGGGTGGGAGCCAGAAAAGCAATTGCAGTTGCTAGTATGTGAACGTGACGAGCAGTTCAAAAAGACAAGGATGAGTGTTTGCCATCAGCTACTGAATGTCCAAAGGGCACAGGCCTTATTACTCAATTTTATAAGCTAGAAAAACCTACACAAATAAGGTGGAAAGTCATGTGAGGAAACTTGCAACCAAGACAAGCATGGCATCTCCTCTCACAACAATTTTCAAACAGTCCAAAAACAGAGCCAGACTCCACCTCTCTTCCTGCACAACATGAAAGGATGCTATTGACTGCTAGAATAAATATATTTACATAGTACACATGGATTATTTACTGACTACAATGCCCACTCTTTAAGATCCATGAGTGATTTAAAACCCACAGGAAGAACCCCCCTAAAATAATCCAGAATGGATTAAAAAAATGGAGAATCTCAAGGATTATTTTGCATACATAAAAACCTCAGTGTTACCTAAGCAGTGGCATAGCTTGCACTCCTATGAACTACAAGTGCTGTGTTGTAACCTTTGAGGAATCTGACTTTTATAAGTCAAGAAGGAATCCTAGAGGGGGCAGAGGTGAAGCAAGGAAAAAGAACAATTTCTCCCTGCAGTTGAGGAGAGTGCAGCATTTCATCTCAAGGTGCCGTGCTGACAGGGAGTTCCTCACTTTTGCACAAAGTCCAAACAGCAAGCAGTAGTTTTCTTGTAACAGTAAAAAGTCAATTCTGCCTTTTTCTACAGCTAAAGACATACCTGGTATAACACAGAGGACACAAACACATTCTCTCCTCGCTGCTGCTTACTCCCGGCAGAACAGAACCAAGCTTGGCTTCACAATGGAAATCTTTCAGTACTTTTTAAAAGACAGATCTGGGGATAAATCACAGAAAAGCCACACTTTAACAAAGAGCAAAGCCTTGCCACACATCACTTGACTGTTTAAAGGCTACAAAATAAGAAATAGACACAAATTACAACATGTGTAAAAGGTGTACTCTTCCCTGGCTTCATGACATTAAAATTCTGATTTTTTTTTTTTTTTTTAATAAGTGAAGCAACCAAAAGCAACACCTTTTTCATTAAAAAAACCATGGCTGAGCACTGCCAGGGTCTAACTCTATGAACACCAACTACTGCAAGTCACACAAAACAGGGGAAAAAGGGGAGAAAGTCGAGTTGTCTATAAAGAAATTAAAACAGTTTTCAGAGACAAAACTCACACATTCAAGTACCAAAAATCTCCCTCCCTGTTGAAGGAAAATAATCCAAATATGCACAGAACTTGGGCAGTTGAACTAAAAAGAAGAGTGATGGAATTAACACATCATGAACTCAGGAAGGAATGACATGGATTACACAAAGTATGTTTTACATACAGTAATTACTCGGACATTCCCAAACCTGCAGGAACAGCTCAGTAACATTGCAGACTATGCTAAATTCTACCTGAATTTGTAAAGAGCAAGCACTGGAATCAAACAACCTACCCCAAGGTCCCCAACAGGCAGCTGCTAGCTGGTATGTTGATGAAGGATCTCAGTCACATGGAAAAAACTGGACATGAAAAAAAATCAGCGCTGGTAGACTAGAGCTGCCCAAATGGCTTAATAGTGAATGCTCCACAGTGCCTGCGAAGGAAAGAGAGAGAACATACAGATCAGAGAAAGCAAAAGAAAACCTCACTCCAGTGGAAGGAGAACAAACTATTAGAATAGAAAGAGAAGACTGTAAAGAGAGCACTGAGTGAAACAATGCGAGGAAAACGTGCCATCTGCATTGTGTATCAATAAATGTGGTTTTCTTGAGTTTAAAATACCCCTTTCACACACAACAGACCTTGCTCTAGCAGGTGAAAAGCCTCCTGTTTAACACATACAATGACAACTACAAGTCTAGACTGATGCTTCTTAGACTAAGATAACTTTCAATAAAAGGTTTGTTCTCTCTCAATTTCTCTGCATGTGTAAGTGAAAAAAATACTTGCCTATGAAGAACATGCTGTAAGATTTACTTTGTTGTAAAGCCACACAACAGCACACAGTACTAGTATAAAATCACTATGCTTTTCCCCAAATGATTACATCAAGACTTCCTCTGACAAGAACCACAATTTATGTATTATACATGCATGTGTATATATACAAAAATTTAAAACCACCTGTTTATTCATCTGTATTACACACACAAGTTAAATTTTACCTTATTACTTTTTACTGCAGAGAAAAATGGAGTGCTCCAAGTTCAGCTAAGTTTACAGAACATTCTGGACCAACAGGCCAAGGTGTTGGCATTATGCTCTGAATGCATATATAACATGAACAACATTGCAAATGTATACCCTAAACTATGGTTTGACACAGGAAGATCCTCCTCTACCTTCTCAATATAATTACTGCCAATATACCATAGACTGGAAATGCTCAAGTGAAAAAATAAAATCTTGGAGCTTTCTAAAAAGTATTTTCTTACACTAAGTAGAAAACGCCATTTTAAAGCTATCAGAATATATTGTGTGGAATAGAGAACAAAGTAGTGACATAAATCAAACACTCAAATCTCAAAACCAGGATACACTTCTACCATTGTTAAGTTCTTGCTATTGGAGAACTCAGTTAAAAAGGTTTTCAGGAAAAAAAACCCAACCAAATACTTGGTACCTCTGTACTCTTCTATGCCCATCCAGAACATTTTTTGAAGAAAAGAGCAAGCTTAGGAAGTACTCTAGTTCAGCACTCCAGTACAGGCTATCTTGCCTCCCCTATCCCATCCCCAACTTCTTGTACAGGCACAAGAGTTTGTGCAGCTGCCTGACAAACTGCTTTGAGAACTGATCCAAGTCGAAGTTAGCTCATTTTGAGTGGTGGGAGCAGAGCTTCCTCTTTAACCACATCAGCTCCCTGACCTGGTTTTACAGGATTGCCTCACATGAAACTCTTAGCAGCACAGGGAACGGGTGGTGTGCAAAATGAACGAATTGCTGGGTTCTGCCAGAAATCACATCTAAGGCTATGAAAAAGCACAGAAAGTATGACATCAGAATATAAATAATGGCCTGCACAAGCAGCTCATTCCCTATGCCACAGTAACCAAATATGGTTTTACTATGCATGTACATATTCTGCTGTGAATATCACAGTTAACTATTTGCTGTAAGATAAATGGTGCTGTGGCAATGACTGTAGAAGAGCTGTGGTGCTCTAGATCCACCTGGTAGCTTAATTAATACTATCTTGTTCATATAGCCTTGGCCATAGAAAAACCATAAAAGCCAAGTATCAAGGTGCAAAAACTTGTTTCTCTATTTGATACAGGACATATGAACTTTGTTTTGATGCTGAAGCTACTCTTGCCATCTTTTTACAAGTGTTTTCATGCACTACAGAACATGGAAGATTAACTGGATATTATGCTTGCTGTGTTACACCAACTCTGTTCCAAGTAATTTTTAAAAACACCACTTGGGATTAGGATTCTCAAATTCATATCCAGGTTTGGGTTTTTTGATTGCAGTCCCTGCAGTTTATGCCAAGACCACGCCTAATGTTACAGCCCCCTCTGCTGGAAATGTTGAGTACACACTGTTACACAACAGCCTGCAAGAAACACTCGTTCTCTTAAAAGAAACATAGAACAGATGAAAAAAATCTCATTTTCTCTGCAACGTTTCTGCTTTCCTTAGTTAATCATTCATTAATAGAAGATGTTCTCATCCCCACACCCCTTCTCTTACGATGCCCACTCAGGAAAGGGGACAGCAATACCACCAAGCTTGCTTCAACCATCTCAGTCTGACACTCACAGGCATAGGCACAGCCATGGCACTCTGGACATAAGGCTGGTGATGTGCTGCTTGAAGTCCGTGATCAGCAAACAGCTGGGAGAAAAAAGTAAAGACAAAAAAATAGAAGAAAAAATTACTTCAGGAAACTATTCTGGCTTGAATAGACTAATCCAGCATCTGAAGAATCTGACTCCCATTTCACAGAAGCGTTGTTTTCCAACAAAACAAATCGACTAGTCTCTAAGCTGCTGTCTGCCAACCACTCGTGACCCCTAACACACCTGAGAGTCACAGCCTCCCCCCAGAAAACAGGAAGAGAGACTGTGCCTCAGGGACAAGTGCAGTGACTGCACAGCAGCAGCAGGGCTGTGGGGCTAAGGACAGGGAACAGCTGACAGAAGGGCTCTGGACTCTGTGCTCAGGACCACGGGATTGTTTCCTGACCACTTATTAACACTTCAATTTGAGCACAATTTTTAAGAGAAGTACCTCAGGAGATGCAGCTTCCACTAGGAGAGGCGGAGATGGATATCCATTTTCCTGGGGAATCCCTACTGTCTGATAAACGACTTCTGATGGCTGCAGATACATGAGTGAAGGTGAAGAGGCAGGAGTCTGAAATAAAACATATTATTTTCACAAACTGTATGGTTCATGCACTATAAATACCAAGGCTTATTTTACAGACTCTTTTGCTACATATAGGCAAAGATAAAGCTTTAAAACAAAGTGTCAAATTCATCTTTGATAACCTACAGCAACTACATGAGGGGGAAGTGTGTAGAAAGGTCAGGTAGTAGGCTAAAACCACCATGTTCTTGAATCATTTCTATATATTTTTCAGATTTTATTTACCTTTTGGAGAGCAGAGTCAGTGAAATCCTAAAACTCACAGAACTTGCTCTCAAGACCACAGATGCATAGTACTATTAAACTTTCTCTTGCAAAAACCTACTGCATTAAGAAATCCCAAACGCTCAAGACTTTTTGATTTCAAATAAACCACACAGTGTTTCTGCCACCATACCTCTGAACTAGATGAAAACTGATGGTAAAACACTGCTAACATGAACTGTATTTACCTGTGGAGAAGACCACTGCAACTGATTTGGAACACACTGTGTCACTACCTAAAATCAGACAAAAAGAGATATTACTGATAAGGTTAAGAACATACACGTGCACATACTAAAAGTCCCAACTAACTAGAATCAAACTCATCTCAAATCTATAATCAAGTCTTCAAGAAAAAGAAGAAAGATGAGTTTTGTTAAGCCTCTAAATAATTCAGGAAGACAGTTTTGGCTACTTCCAGTCAAGCTCCGACTCAAGCATTTCACAAGCTTCTAAAATACTGACACATTTCAGAGCTGTGTCCAGTTAGGAAGACACAGAATCATAGAATCACAGAATGAGTATGAAGAACCTGAACATAATGCACAAATCCAGAGGTAGGTCACTAAGATAGGTTTATTCTTCAGTCCCCTAACTATCAGGATGCTGAGAGAACTGAGTTTGTTCAGCCTGGAGATGGAGAAAGGTGGAGGAGGAGCTGCCTTACAGCTACCTAGTGGCAGTGGTGGGAGGACACAAACATGACTGAGCCAGATTCTCCTCAGAGCTGTTCAGAGCGCAAGAGTCAATGGACACAGGCTGGAACACTGACAATTTTAACTAGTTACAAGGAAAAGGAGTCCTTTACCGCGAGAAGGGTCAGGTACTGGAAAAGGCTGTCCAGAAAGGTTGTGGAATTTCCATCACTGGAGGTATCTAAAACTCAACTGGATAAGCTCTTAAGAACCCTGATCTAACCAGTTCCTGCTTTGAGCCGGGGCTTGGCTTACACAGTAAGAGTTAAGGATGGTACTAAAGCAGTTGCCCAGCAGCACCAAAGAAAATTGCGTTTCCATGTAGTTCCATTAGCAGAACAAATTGTATTCTAGGGAAACAGAAGCCTTCAATGAAATTGAAATATTTTATATTACTACTTTGAACTGTCTCTATGTCCTAAGAATAAACAGACCTAAGACAGTACTGCAAATAAAACTGCATGGATGAAAGGAATACGGATGGTCTGAAACCAGTTTTTGAACAGATACCTGATAATGGCATGGAGGAGAGTGATAGACTGGTTGAGCTAGCATCATAGGTGAACTGGGAGGAGAGCATGACTTAAAAAGAAAAAAGAAATTATAAGTGTTATTACAGCAATTTGATCATTTATGACTCCTATTAAGAACAGTTCTGGAGTACTAACACTGAACCACCTGCCCTCCCCCTTCAGAAGTTAAACCATAGCTCTTTTCTGTACTTGCCAAGAAATTCCATTCAAGTTCCCCAAGTCTACTAAAGCAAACTGAATTTTCTTCCCACTAAAACAAGCAGTATTCCTGAAAAAAGAGTACATCAATGATGACAAAAATCACCCAATTTCACTTCTGCTTTGTTGACCTAGTATCATAGTCTCTTTTCATCCTCAGCATAATAGTTTGCAGCCAAGAACATCTCACTTGTGGAGGAAAAATAAACAGAGCCAACCAAAGGTCATAAGCACCAAGAACTCCTTAGTAAAACAAAAACTTCTCCCAGGGTAGGGCCCACACTGATTCTGAACTACCCTGTCCAATAGGTCACATGAAAACAAAAGTCCCCTAGAAAAGAACAGTAAACTTCAGCAGTATTTAAAAAACACAAAATAAACACACTAATATAAGGAAGCCATTTAAAGATCAAACACAAGGCAAAGGCAACTGGAAGCAGGAAGGACCTGAGAACACTGCACTCATCCTGGTTCAAGTAACAGCATAGATACAAAAATGAATTACTTACTGGCCACGTCTGTGAAGCAGAAGCAACTTCAGAGGTATGAAAGTAAGCCATCCCATTGTGGTAAACGTAAGGATATCCACTTGAAGTAGTTAAGTACATTGTGCCAGTTTCTGTTACAACAGGAGAACCTGGAATTAGGGTAGCAAACCGCTCAAAGAACACAGAGCAGCATGCCTAGTGCGACCTCAACTCCCTCTCAAACAAAATCAATAAAGCAGAAAGTCACAGGCTGGTAGATGGGAAGGAGTGCAGAAGATGACAACCACATAAATTACTAAGCCTAGATAACTCCTTTTACCAGCAGAAATACATGTATAAATTCTAATCTTCAGATGTCCAAAGGTAACCACACATTGTAGGAGATTTTTCACTGGTAATCTCTACATATTCATCTTTAGCCGAACTAGGATCCAAGCACTAAAAGCACCAGAGTGACTCCATTAGAGGCTGCAGCCTGGTTTCTCAACACACAAAGGCTGTTTTCTGTGACAGCAGATAGCTTGGTGAAAGTACAAACTGGGTATTCTAGATGTCAAACACAGGGATGCTGCTCTGCAGCGCTGCCTCTGAAAGGAACCCCCATTCAGTTTGCCCCTAGACAGAAACCTTTGCTAGTAAAGCAAGGAAACAACATATTAAGAGAGATAAAAGAACCAAAAGATCAATCTGTTTATTTGGACATTCCCACAGGCATGCATCTACTTCCACTGCAACCCATCTGAGGTGTCCTGGTTTGGGTTAGAACAGAACAATTCTGGTGAGTGATTTTCTCAGCTAAAGCTTCTCTAATTAATTGCTCTAACAGCACGGTTCAGGGTTTTCCAATCCACAAGTCCTTCCCAGGGTGGGAGGGGGGAAAAGGAGTAACAGAGAGTGAGTGTCTGCCACTGCATTAGGGTTCACCCCAGCCCCAACCCATGGCACAAGGCACATTTCACACACAGCTTAGTGCAGGGCAAGAGCAGGCACATCTTTGTTAAAAACACGTTCCTAATATACAAATTCAAGTGAAAATACATACGAGAACTGCGCATTTGCTGTTTTCTCACTGCTGGACCAATATTCAATTTCTTATCCTTATAGTTAAGTTTTTTAGCCTAGAATTAAAGGAAGAAGGTATTATTTTCTATACACACCTAGGCATCCAAGAAACAAAAGTCACAAGCAGACAAGGCATTTAGTAAGTTCTACCCTCCCCTGCTTTTTATTTACAGTGCAACTATGCAGACCAAACTTAGCAGATCCTCAAATGCAAGTTGGCAAACAGAAGAGGACTAAAGAGCTAGGGCTGCTTAGTGTCTACTATGAAATAAAGTATTTCATTTAAGAGATAATCACTACAGGGATTATCACTTACCTCCTGTAAAATCTTCTGTGCATCTTCTTGGGTTTCAAAAGTAACAAAGCCATACCTAAGTAAAAATTACAGAAGCTAAGCCTCTGAAGTTCATCTTTACATACACTGCACAATACTACTTGATGTATAGTGCAAGTGACATTAAAAGGTAAACTATCAAGAAAGCAATAAATCTTAGAAGCAGACTGCAGTACGAACTGTAATCTTAATTTAGTATCTTTGGTTTGGTCTACTTGCTGTGTGTAGTAACAGACTACTGTTCCTAAGCAGTGAATGAGTTGCCCACACAGAAAGCTATGCAAAGCTCTGTATTGTCCTTACACAGTTACAAGGCCATGGAATAACTGGGAACATCAATGACAACATTCTGAGCTCTGAAAAATCAAGTTTACTATAGTCAGTCAGCTTTCTGTTGTTTTTTCAATTGCCACAACTTGCTTATTGTACTATACTGACCCCTTTGATACTCCAGCTCTGTCATTTACTATCTTCACTTCTTTCACAGTGCCATACTGAGTAAAAAATGTCCTCAGATCATTTTCCTTAGTCTTGTACAGAAAATCATGAGAAGGGGAAAAAAAGAAAAAAATAAAATCAGTTGGTTTGTGTAGTGATTCAATTAATAGTTACCATAAGAGTTTTAATGGATATAACTTGGATAAAGGTTGCCACCAACTGATTACAACACTGGATAGTAAGAGAGAAGAATGAGTATGTATGAGCCTCACAGCTCCTGTTCAATTACTGCATCTCCATATTCAGCAGTAATGCAAGAAAGCCACTAAAACTCTTCTTTTAGTACATTTATTTAACAACTGTCCCTTTGCAGGTAGGACCACTGAAGCAGGTTTCCTAGATACGAATTTCAGTTTCTGTAAATCACCTACAAGAGGAAACATCCCTGCAATGTTTGCAAACATCCAAAGAGCAGTGTGTGTGCCCTGCCATAAAGGATATGCATAGGTCACAGGAGAAACACACCCACTGAACCACAGTGACCTGTCTCTATTGGAATTAGCTCAGGCAAACAAGCCAGCAGATGCTAGAATTTCTTGTATGTATGTAAATCAGTCTGAGCCAATCGTCACATTTCCTCCTCTTCATCTGAGTCAGTGCTCAAAAAGTCCTCTGCCTAAGAGGATTAAGGCAGAGAAGACACTCTTTGTGGGAACAAAGAGTCAGCTAAACACAACAAGAACGTCTTGCACAAGTCAGGGGCTTCACTCATTTTCTGAAGTGGTAACAAAAAATGAGTGTAGCTTGTATAAAGGTCTGGTATGTATCCTGTCACAAATGTTGAGAGTGAAGGAACAATGCAGGAATGGTTCCATTCTCACTTCTATTTGAGGTTTTTAGGGCATATGCAAACACACAAGTCTTCCAAGAATTAGCAGCTGTACTGCAAATTGCTCAGAGAAGCTTTAGGATTTGTTTTATAATAAACATGTTTTTAAGAAAATGAGTATGATGAGGAATAGATGCACTGTAGCTCCTTCTTTGCATGAACTGGAAAAGTGCTAGAGAAACTGAGGTTACCGATGCTTGCTGTTTTCAATCTATAACATTGTGTTTGATTTCTTCAATTACACTGTTATGCATCATAAAAAAACCCAACCTTCTACAGACTTCTCTGCCATAAGCTCCACAGATGACAAAAGCCATCTTCTTCAAAAAAAGAGAAAATTCTGAAGAACCAGTAAGTCAAAAGCTTCTAGCAGCTACGCCAGAGAGTCAGTTTTATAGTACAGTTGTTNCTTCGTTCGCGAAGCCTAGCCATACATCATCATCATTAGAATGTTATGTAGTGAAGGGCACTTACCAGTTAAAACACATGATTATGTTCCATTCTTCCCTAGTGCTTTTTACAGGGTTATACATGATCACTTACTAGTGGAAAAAGGAAAAATACCTTGAAATCAATTCCTCCGACAAAGATGCGATTTGGAGTAACTGTTCCGAAGACTGGGGCATTGGCCAGGTTATTTAGTGACACTGGTGACATAGCGCTGCGGCATGGAGAGTCCACTTGCATCTGACTCGTGGGCTGCTGGTTGAAAGCAAAGAGTTTCAGTACCTTACCTCTTAGAAGCTAGAGAACAAAGATATTCCCAACAGGAAAGACACAGTGGACTTTTTGGGAGGCACAGCAATTGCTGAACAACTGGACATTAACCACATTTTTGTTCAGAACGCAGATCAGGAAAGTATTTAAACTTTTTGGTTTGTTTTGGTTGTGATCAGTTCAGTGACTTAGTTAATACATTACAGTCTCACCTTTGACTTTTAAACACCTTTCTGAAATAGATATTTAGGGTCTAGTCCCCTAATCTTAAGTTTTTCTGTTTACACAGAACGCTGCTGTATGAGTCCCAAGTTATCAATTCTACTTCAGAGTCAAATTTATAGCTACTAGAAGCCCCTTCGTTTAAATCTATGTAGAACAGACCTTTTCAACTCAACCTGTGCTCTCACACACATCCACAAGACCCTCTGCAACAGCTTCTCCTTGATTTTACCTCTCTCACTCAGTAACGGGACAGGATTCTCCCATCTCTGCCCTTAAGCATTCATGGATAAAATAAATCACTTATCTTTGGGAGAACAACACACAAAAAACCTGAAAGCTGGCAGCTGAAGTACAGTGGGAATCAGAAGATCAATAAAGAATGATGGTAGGAAAAAAGTTGTCTTTTTGTTTACCCCACAAGCCCTTCTAGGATTATTTGTATTTCCTTGGCTACCTGACAATTGATCCTATTAATTCTAAGTAATGGGTTAATGCTATCGTTTTGGGTACCTTGAAGACAATAAATCCAGCTTAGTACACACCTCTAGTCCTAGGGAAGACAAAATCCCTTCCAAATTTACAAAGACATACACATCTGAGGCAGCACAAAAACTCGAGTCTTTAACCGGATCTATTGAGGAGAAAGCTTGCATTCCTCCTACTGGGAATACTGCTCTAAAGTAGCACCTAACCCAAAAAAACCCACCAAATACTTGCAGGCAACAAACAATCATAACTGCTACAATCCCCAATGCTTTAGAAGGACGAGTGTTTTCTGCTGAGAACAACTTCTGAAGGAGAATGAAACAGGTTACTTCATCTCTCCCACCAAATACAACACTCTATTTGTATAACCATCTGGCAGTCGAGCACAGCACTAAATGATCTGAATCTAACCACAGAAGTAACAATCAACAGATGACACCACGGCCAAAAGCATCTCAAAGACTGCGATTTTCACCTTCTGTATACAGGTTTTAAGGAGTTTTAAGTCTTGCTAAAAAGAATCCAAACCCCAAATGAAGAAATGAGGACTAACCACATCACCTGTGAACTCCCAATACAGTAAACCCCAACCAATTTGAAAACATTAAAATCTGTCTTCTGACAGCCACCTCAAAAATTATTTCCTCCATGTAACACCAGTGTAGCAGTAAGAAAACAGCATTAGAAACATAAATGCGTGCTAACAGCCTATTACTTGCCTAACCGTTTGTGTTTCTACAGATTTTTAACCTTACTTTTTATTTCCCCCCCGCCGTATGGATGTGTATATTCATCAGCATTCTTACGGACCATCGAGTGTCTCTGACACTTGTGTTTTACCAGAACAGACAACGTTAACTTTCACGTTCAACACATCCACAGTGAGGCAATCAAATACTACAAAGGACAAATGTAGGATTAAAACAAAACTCTCTATTTTCGCAGTCCGTATCCTACCACGTCAGAAGTTAGACAGCATTCCTGCCCAGGTACCGCGTCCCTGGGCACAGCCGGAGGGTGCACTTTACCTCAACTTGAGGCCGCCCCACAGGCCCTCACCCCTCAGAAAATCACGGCACGGCGCAGAGGCGGGAACAGGGCCAGGGCCGCGGCCGCCGCCGCCACCACCCAGGTCCCCCTCGGGGGGAAGAGGCTGCGCTCATCTCCTCCCTGCCCTCTGGCCGGGGTGGCTCTTGGGCCCCCCGGGAAACAGCCTCGGCACCCACCGGGCTCCTCACCGTGCCCTCGGGCTCCATCCCTCCGTCGTCCTCACCACCGCCACCTCAGTGTCGGCACGCCTCGCGCGCCCGCGGTCCGCCGCGTGCCTGGCTGAGGAGCAGCAGCGCTGAGGAGCAGGGGGCGCTGGGGCAGGGCTCGCGGGCGGCAGGGACGGAGCAGCCGCTCCTCGCTCACACGGGCCTCGGCCAGACGGCAGGCAGCCCCGCCGGCTCCCGCACCTCCGCCGTGGCAGCCCTCCTACCGCCCCAGAAATCGCTCCCTTCGCCAATTGGCGCTCTCTCGCCCTCTCTTACGGGATATCCCTGCTGCGGCTGGGGCTACCTCTTCCTCTTCTAGCGCCGCCGCTCACCGCCCGCCTCGCCTCAGGGCACCGGGGGCTGCCGGCGAGCCCCGGCCGCTTACCGGGCTGGATCCAGCTGCTTGCGCCCCTGTGCCGGCGTGTGATGCGCGGCCGCGGCCTCTGTGCCCTCCCGGCGGGTAGCGTGGCTCCCGTGAGCCCCTCCCGGGAACAGCAGCGGGGCAGCAACTCCCAGAAGAAAGCTGCGGGTACCACCTCTAGGAAGGGAGCTCTGAAGCCCTAGGGCAGCCCAGGGACCGCCCTCCAGCTCTGGCCCCGGCCCTGGGGGAGCCAGGTGGCAACCCCAACCCCAGCTGAGCGTTTAGGGTGAATAAGGACAATAGGGGCATGCCCTGCACCTGGCCTCAAGGGGAGAAAAGCCAAAACACCCAGTGAGGCTCCTCCCCCGGTCTGATGCACCGTGCCCCACCTGACTGAGGAAAAAAAAAACACAACAACATACTTTAGAGTTTATAGCTATCAGCAAGAAGTGAAAGTCATTGCTTCCACTCAAGAGAGACTTCTTCAGGCTCCCAGAGAGAGTATCGGGTAGGCAGGCTGCCCTCAGCCCAGCTATGCAACAGCAGGCATGGAATGAGCTTAGAGATGTCATTTGGGGTCTGCTACTAGAGGACTAGACAATAACACTCACCTTTCATGAGCACTCCTCAAAACATTCCAACCCAAGTGGAGGAGAAGCACCAATACTAACACCTGTGCCAGGTGTGCTTCTGTGGTCATTTAGGGAACAGCACTACAACCTGTTCCATCATTTCATCCTAGCTGCACATGCAAACTGCCCTGAAAAGAGCTCTGCTGCTGCTAATGAGGTCTGCAGGGAAAAAAAAGCATTCCAAACATCAAAATCCCTTGTTAAATCAAAATCTCAAAAAGCCTTTGCAGTTACAAGGTAGAGCCCGACAAAAATCCTTGATTTTATGAGGAAAAGAGCCAGAATGCAGACAAAGGTGTGCCAGGAGAACCACTGCAGTGGGAAAGCTGTTTTTCCAAGTGATCAAACACCCACAGGCTAAATCACAGCAGCTCAGCCCTGAGATGCAATGTCAGGATCACTGTCAGGTCCATGCTACCCTTGGCTACTCTCCTCTTCTACCTTAGTGCTTTAAAATCACAACTCCAAGGAAGATTATCTTGATAATACCTATAATAAAATACATTTTAGATTAATTCAAATCTTTGTGTCTTGCTTCAGTTTCCTTTATGCACTTTACACTCCTTCACAGCCTAGACCCAAGACAGCACTTCCCATGTAAATTACATCATTTAACTCTCCCAGAGCACAGCAAGGGCACAGACCTGCAGTCCTGACAGGACCTTGCACTGCTCCTCACTTCTCTAGTGTTGTTTCAGCACCTACCAGCCACAGGGAATAAAAATAAGAGTTTCTAATAATTCTGTGCCTGTAATAGATAGCAATCTAATGCTTGAGGCTTTGTAGTGATTTTTTTTTAGCTGAGAAAACTGTATCAAAGCAAAGGCAATTTGAGCAGAGCTGATGAGATCTTAGAGAAACAGTTCTTTTGTGAGAGTACAGAATTCTGCAGAATTGCTTTCATTGGCTTTTATGTATGAACCTCACTGCCAAAGGTTGGTGTCCAAAAAGGAGACAGAGGAGTCCTGGAAAAGCTAAAAGGAACTTTATTTGAATAGAGTCCACCAGGCACATCCCTGTGAAATCTCTCAAATTGCCAGAGGGCACAGCCTCCTTTTATCCCAACTTCCCGGCCGCAGGTGATCCTGATCCCTTTCCCCATTGGCTAAGGTACTCAGAAGGCACAGGCCTCCCGATCCGCCTACTCCATCCATGCGTCCCCTCCCCTCCCACAACATGCCTTCTCAGTCTCATGAGCTCTGATTTATGCCCCACCGCAGGTGAAGTTAATATTCATCACCTCATTAAGCAGGCACACTCCCACACCACTTTCCTCTAGTAGACAAACCAAGCCATCCCCACAAAATCAACCCAGTAATTCAGAAAACAGTTCATTCAACAGCCCAGAGCATGGATCCCATGGTGAACTTTCTGGCAACCTGTGGGCAGTCCTCAGGGCTTCTCCCAAGATCGATCCATGGTGCACCACCCTGTCTCACCCCTCCAGAGTGTTAGTCGTGGTTTTCCCTCTCTCTCTTCCAATTGAGAAGTCCAGATTTCCGGAGCCTTAGATGGTTTAGTTCAGCTCTGATGAGTCCACCCCCATTTGGATGGCCATTTCTGGGGTTAGCAGCACTTGGTATGGTCCATGCCACTTGGCTGCCAATGGGGTTTCTTTCCACTCCTTGACCAAGACCCCGTCTCCTGGTTGAATATGATGAACCGCAAAACCCAAAGGCAGGGTCTGTGTAACTTGGGCTTCCTGTCAAAGAGATTTCACAAGAGACAGTACTCTGGCCATACACTGTTTTAAGTATACATCACTTATGTCCACTCCCCCACCCACTAGGCAGAGAAATTTTATGGTAGGGAATTCAAAACATGCACTCAAAGGGAGATAGTTGAACATCTCTAGGTCTTGTCCTTATCCTGGCCAAAGCTAGTGGTAAAACCTGTGTCTAACAGCCCTCGAGAGCCCAAACAGCTCCCTTAACGTAGTCATTCCAGTATTTGCAGGACCAAAGCCTTTTGCATTCATTGTTTACCAACTGCCCCTCTTTCTACTACTTTTCACTACTTTTAATGATCTCCAACTCCTCTGGTGGAAAAGACACTTTCTCTGGCAGTGCTTGAGCTACTGGGAGCAAAGGGAGGATCTTAGACACTTCTGGCAGGAGTGCTGCTTTTCGAGCTTCTTCATCTGCCAGTGGATTTCCTATCACCTCCTCTGAGTATCCCGTGATACATACCAAGCTATCTGAAAATGTTGCTTTGCAGGGACAGTAAGTTTTTCTTCAGACTGGGAGCCAGTTAGGGACAGGATGTCAACCTCCAGGGGTTTCCTTCAGATTATGAGCCATTAAGGAAAATGCTCATGGTAGTTTTTTTGTAGTTTTAGTGTCCTTTTGCATTTTATTCGTCGTTTGTTCCCTTTTATCCAGAGAGTGATTGATAATGCAGTAAATCAAGTTTTGGTCGTGTGGGAAATTGAGGGGGTTGAACTTAGCCATAAAGGTAAAACTACCCTGATGGCCTTGAAGAAGTAGATGTCGTTGAGGGAGTCAGACAGGGATAAAGATTTAACAGTGCCATGTCAAATATCTAACCCTGGGAATGTACTGAAACGACCAGAAGGCATTGTTTGTAACACATCCCCCCCCGCGGGTGACAAGTTCAGGGCGAGGAGAAGCACTAACTTCACCCTTCAGCGTCCCCTGGCGAAGACCACCCGCAACTACTGTGCATGCCCGAGGTCGAAACGAGAGACAGTTACCTATGCTAATGATTTCCCCCGAAAATCATTGTAATACCCCCGCGTTTTTCCCCAATTGTACTGAATATGTAGCAGGCTGATGACATAAAAATCCCCGTGATTCTCTCACCAGTGCGTCTCGATCACGGTCAAACACCCAGCGCTGTAATAAAGCTTTTACTCCATCGACTTTGTCCCCCTATAAATTTATTCCAGTGGGCTGGTTTCTCACAGTTCTGTCTGCTGTCCTCTGAGGTGTATTATCACCACCACCTCCGGTACATTCACCACCTTCAGCAGGCCAATCATCAAATCCTCACAAGCTGCAGGTTAACAATCCTCTTTCCTCCCACAGTTTTCCAAAGGCATGAGCCACCTCATATGCATTTTTTGAAGCTGTGAATATGTTTAACACTTTCCTTTGATACAATTTGCAGGCTGTTACTAATGCATGCAATTCTGCTGTCTGTGCTGATCCCTTTTCTGGGTCCAGGCATTGCTAGGGCAGTGAGGAGCCCTAGATCAGTTACTTGGCTTCTTTGCCAGTGTCCCTACCACGGCACCAGGGCTATCCTGTGTTAACATGCCAGACAGAGGTCTGGTTAGGATACAGAAATCTTCAGTCCAGGTTCTACAATAGCCTATCAGTCCTAAAAAGGATCACTCTTTTAGTTTTGGGCAACACCACCTCGAAAATTCCCTGGATTCCTTCTGGATCAGTACACCAAGCCTTCAGTCAAAGTATATCCCAGATATTTCTTTTCTCCCATTCATGCCGTGTTCTCAAACACTCATCCCTTCTCAGCCTGAAAATGAACCAACCTCACAGGAGGCTCTTCACTACTCTTCCAGTTTTCCCGACAGAAACAAATCATCCACACACCGCAGCAGTCTATCCCCTGAGGGCTGGGTAAAATCTCTCACAGTTTTCTGGGATGCTTGTTCACACAAAGCCAGGCACCTCTGCCTCCCTGTATCCCTGTGGGAGGGCTGTCCAGGTTAACTATTGCTTTACCACTCTCCCTTCCTCCCTCTGTTCCCACTCAAAGGCAAAGTATTGTTTGCTATCCTCTGTGAGCAGGCATCCCCAGAAATCATCCTTTAAATCCAGTAGTGAGCAATACCAATGCGAGGAGGGAAGCTGGTTTAGGACAGTATAAGGATCAGGGACTGTGGGATGTCTAGACTTCATTTTATTGATGATTCTGAAGTCCTGTACCATATTCTGTAGGTCCCATCTGGCTTCTTAACTGGCAGGATGGGAGTACATATGGGGTCTCAAAAAAGCTGCTTTCAACAAGGATTCAATACTGGCCTGTAACCCTTCTCTCCAGATGGGCTACTGGTTTTCAGAAGCCACCTTATCTGGCTGCTTCAGAGTCATTTGTACAGGTTCTAGCTCTAATTTTCCATACCTTCCCAGGGTGGCCCACACTTCTGGGTTTGCTTCAGCATAAGCCTTCTCAGATAATCTACACAACTTCATGGCAGTGCTACCCTCAGCATCCCCTTTTGTAATGTTAATTTGATCCCCCAATTTAGCCATCAGATTCCTTCCCACTAAGTTACAATCACAATTTGGAACACATAAAAACTCATGCACTCCATACCTGTTTACTGCATCCCCTAACAGTGGGGGAAGGATGTGTACCTGCTCACCCCTTGAACAATCAAACACCGTTTTGGAAACCACCCTCCTTTTGGCATAAAATTGATAGTGGATTGAGAGGCTCCTGTACCTACTAGAAAATTTACCTCCTCTCGAGCTGGACCCGCTCTAAATGTTATCAAGGGCTCCCTTGTGGTAGGTCCTGGTACAGAGGGAGCCCCTGACAGCCCAAACATTACACTTCCATCAACTTGTGGACCTCTTCTCAGGGGTCCACCTGCCTTCATGGGCACTCTCCCTTCCAATGCCCCTCTCTCCTGCAAATAGCACACTGGTTCCTGCCCAGCCTCTGCTTGTCTTCTCCCGTAGGGGAGAAGGTTTTTCTGCCCCTTTCCAGCACCTGAACATTTTCCCTCAGTCCCAGGGATCTCCTTGGACCTCTGGGGTTTACATTTTGAGTCTTCAAGGCCACTGCCATTTCCCTCACCATCAACTTCACTTTCTCCTCATCCCTTCTCACATACACCTGCCGTGCTTCCCTGACCAACTCCTCCAAAGACCTATTTTGCCACTCTTTATCTTACAGGATTCTTTTCTTTATGTCAGGCCAAGCCTTAATAACAAACTCGTATTTTCAACAGAGCATCAAAGGCTGGTTCTTCAGGATCCAAACCTCCCCGTTTCCTCAAAGCATCCCTGGTTCTTTCCAACCACTGAGAAGGGCTCTCGTCCTTCTCCTGTTTCAAAGACAAAGCTTTGGACATGTTATTAGTTCTAGGCACTGCTGTTTTAATTGCTCTAATTAAATAAGCCTGATAGTCCCATGAACGGGCCAAGTCAGCCTAGTTGTTCAGATCCCAGCATGGGTTGACCTGGGGAATAGCATCATTACCACACTAGCCTTTGGCCCTCCACCCCCTGCTCCCTGAGGGTGTTCATCCTCCCACAGCTGATGAGCTTTTTTGCAAAACCATTTGTTTTTCTTGAGGGCTAAACAGAATTCCCAGGAGAAAAGCCCAGTTTTCCCAAGTATAATCTGCATTTCCCAAATATTCATCTATCTTTTCCCCCACCCCTACAAGACCATCCAAATACAGGGGCAACACCTTCTGTAATCCCCTTATATCCTGGGTAGTGAAGGGAAGAGCCACAAACCCAATTCCCCCACCCTTACCCCCTCCAGATACATCAGGTATTGTTTCACCTCTAGTTCTGGAGAAAGGAATTATTTCCTGTCCTCCTCCCCCGCTCCCCTCGACAGGCATGGAGGGAAGAGGGTCTCCTCCTGGCTGATCAGGAGGCGGGGTCAGAAGGTCAACCTCCCCGTCCAGCGGCATCGGTAATGCTGGGGAATAAGGAGGGGAGAGCCAGTTTGCCTTCTCCTCTTTTTCCCTGCCGCCAGAGGGAATTGGGAAGGACTCTTCTATTTCTGCTGGATACGACCTGACCGGGGCGATCCTCAACCAGATTTGCCCACAATCCTTTTCAAGCTCTCCTTTATTTGTATCCCTTAAATACAAGCACAAACACTGGCACAAGCTCCTATCATCGGATCCGAGCAGGGGCCACCTATACCCTTTTTCCAAACAATACCCTGGCCAAACCAAATAACGATATTCCACCATCCTTTCCCTGGTTACTCCTAGGGGAATAGGCAAACTGTCCCAAATACTCAACATTCTCCCCAGGGGACTATTCGGGGGTATTTCGGGATCGTCAGCCCGATAGTCAACATCCCTCTTGGGTTTCCCTTTGCTGCTCTCCCCAGGCATCCTCACACGCTTACTCCCCGAAGTGCCCATAGTACTCACCGCGGAGATTCCCTGCGATGCTTCCCCCGTGGATCCCTTTCTCTACAAATTCCTTCTACCAACTCCTTTTACAGCCCCCGCTCCCCGTGCTCGCCTGTCTCCGGACCGCCCGGGTGCCGATCAGCGCAGCCGGTGAGGCGCGCCAGCAGCTCCGCTCCTCGGCCAGTCGCACTCGGGCGGCGGGAGGGAGCCCGGACGAGACCCCGAATTGGGCGGAAAACCTCGCTGTCGGAGGTCGGTGTCCAAAAAAGGAGACAGAGGAGTCCTGGAAAAGCTAAAAAGAACTTCAATCGAATAAAAGGCGAGTCCACCGGCCACATTCCTGTGAAGTCTCTCCAATGGCCAGAGGGCACAGCCTCCTTTTATCCCAACTTCCCGGCCGCAGGTGATCCTGATCCCTTTCCCCATTGGCTAAGGTACTCAGAAGGCACAGGCCTCCCGATCCGCCTACTCCATCCATGCGTCCCCTCCCCTCCCACATGCCTTCTCGGTCTCATGAGCTCTGCTTTATTCCCCACCGCAGGTGGAGAAGTTCATATTCATCACCTCATCAAGCAGGCACACTGCTGCCCCAAGTTGAAAAGTTCATCTCTTTGGTAAGCCTCCTCTCCAGGGTCAGGACTCCTTCAGTCTGGTCCATTTCTCTGTCACAAGTTCCTCTCTTGACAGGTAGGCATCAGGCTGGGGCAATTTACTGTTTTTAATTGACAGCACCTATCTATCTTCCTAAAGCCCATTATTCTAACCAGCAGGGAGTTTCCCCGTCTTTAGGAGGACAGAAACATCAGTTAAGCCACATTCTTCCAAGGCCTGCCGAGAGGCTTGGCTGCCAACTATAGCCATGCTATCAGCTAAGCCACGTCCTTGCAAGTGCTGAGAGGCTTGGCTGCCCACTCTTTTACAAAGACAGCTTCAGTTCCTTCCTCCCCTAAGTTATACACAAGTTATTATTCTACAAGGACAACTTCTCATTCTTTCAGTTACTTTCCACCCTGAATCCTACAGGAGTCTCATTATTTTTGCAAAGACAGTCTCCTATTCCTATCATGAACATTTACCAGACATTACTCAGAACAGCACCACGTTTTAATGATGTGAAAGGCAGAACAGGCCAAGCCTTTCATATGCTTCCCGTCTTGATTTGGGGAATTTAAAGGCAGAACAGCTGAAAAAATACAGCAAAATTCAGAGACATGGAAGTATTTTACTTGGTTTTAATTGGCTCTTCCACACTACACCTCCTTCTCAAGTTAAAAAAATCCTAAATCTGGGACATTCACATTTAAAATAAGGCAACTCTCACAAAAATAGGACTTTTTCAGATAACTGAGCAAGACTAAGCTATTTTTTATTCTGAGATCCTAAAAATGGAAAGCCTGGAAATCCAACACATCTCTAAATTTCCCAAGATCTAGCAGAGCTGGCAGAATTGTTGCCATGCAGGCAGGATGTAAATACTACAACAGAAGTTGCTGGGCTGCCCTAGCACTGTGTGGCTGTTCCATGAAGGGAACAGTGTCCTGGCTGAGGGAGTCACCCTCGAAGGAAGTCAGGAGTGCTGCTGGCTTTTCCTGACTCTACATGTCTGCAATGTTCACAGCATGCAATCATCTCTCCTGCTGTTCTCTCCCACAAATTAAAAGGCAGTGCTGGACAAGGACAGGAGTCTGACTGTTCTGGTTCCTGTAGGCTCTTCCCTTTTGTCCCTTTTTATAGCATCAGAGAAGGTCAGAGGTTAAGTGAGGAAAGATAAGCTGGGAAAAAGCCAGGGAGAAAAAAAACAACTATCTGGGAGGAGAAAGAAGGAAAAGAATTCTCCAGGCACAAAAAGACAAGGATGATTTTATGAGTAATACATAGGCCTGGTAAGAGACTGCAATTTCACTGATTAATTCCCTGACCTTGGAAAAGATGTGCTCCCTTTTTTGCTTCCATCACTTACCTGTAGACAATAATGCAGCTCTGCTACCAGCATCTGAAGAGCCTTTCAGGAAAACGTGGGCATTAATATATATAGCAGGATGCTCTGCCTAGGGTGGGTGTCAGCAGCTCAAACTTGGATCCTCTGCAAATGCTATCAGGAAAGGAGAAGGGAAGATGAGGCTGCTTTTATCACTGACAAATGCTAGGATTAGCCTGACTCCACAAACTCCAGAGTGCGTCTGGAAGACACTGAAAGTCATTGTTATGTGGCTAAGTAATTAACGCTGCTAACATCCCTGAAGCTGTGGAGATGAGATTCAGGAGCTGACTCATCTAGCCCCTTAACATATGACTGGGACAGTGCCACTTCTCACCTATAGGAGTATCTGATACACCTGCCCTAAGGTGTGCAGGTATTTCTCCTTTGGCAAGGACACTCCCCAAGGTTACCCCCTCGAGGCTAAGAGGAAGAGATTTCCCCACAGTCATTAGGATGGGCAAGTGATATCAATCTCTACTTAAATCTATTTTGCTAGCTTTAATAATGTGGTTTGAGTCTTGCTTCAAAAGAATCATGCACTGTACTAGTCATCTATAGCCATCTATTCTGTGTAGTAAATCATTCCAATCAATACCTTTTGTTCTTTCTCTTCAGTAAGTAGTATATTTGTATGTATAGCCTTGGTTTGCCATCCTTAATCCTGCAGGACAAAGTGGAATGCATAAACCCTTGACCACGGCTGGGAGTAGGATTGGACTCAGCCACACCTAGGCTCCTCTCTGAGGAGTTTACAAAGCAAGGGAGATCCTTGCTGAGCCTCATGACTTGACAGGAGAATTCCCTTCAGAAACTTGGTCCAAGGCAACCACTTCAGTACACGATGATATATTGTTGTCAGAGAGGAAGACTTAGACTGTACCTGATCAAAGATTACTTCCTGCTCTCCATTTCACTAAATCTCTCAGGATGTCACTAAAACATTGACTTCTGTCTCTGTTGCATAGACTACAAACGTGTATGTAACCAAAAAAATCTCAATTTATGAAGATGCACATTGTGATTTCTCTTAGGAGCTTGTGAATGGATTCTCTACACCTTGAGCCTTAACCAGAAGAGTCAAAAAAGCTAAGAGCTCTTATGTATTCAAGGACTTCAAGAAGACTTTCTGAGAGCATTAACAGTGCTTAGAAGCATATTATGGTAGTCATCTCAGGAGTGCAAACCAAGTAAAAGAATTACGGTCATTGCTCTACAAAAAATACAGAAGGAAATGACTCGTACCTGGTAAATTCTCCATTTATTCCAAGGGATGTGTTTATTTCTCTGATATGACCTCTCCATCTTACAGCCCCTTCTCCCATTCCCTTCTTGGGTTAGCTGGACACAGCTCCCCTCTAGAGGAGCTGTGACTCCTCAATCCCTCCCCAATTAATTGCCACCATTCTCTCCCTCTGCTTTGGGTCCTGGGCTGGGTCAGTGGGGCTCACACACTCTTTCCTATGGCTCCATCAAGCTGAGCTGCTCTAGCCCTAGCCAAGTTGCTCATTTGCTTCGCTTCACCTGCTCCCCACCCTCAGCAATGGATGATGCAGAGCAAGAGGAGATGTGGATGGTCAGGACACTGGAAAACTCTCCCAGTACTGTTTTCCCAGGCTGGTAAATTGCTATTACCCAACCAAAGCATCCTCATTCACGGGATGACCAAGGCTGTACAAGAGCTGTAGGGTGATCAAGCCCAAGCAGCTGCGGGTCACTGACAAGCCACTCGCCCATGTCCCAAAGCACAACTGCCTTGCCGAACATGAACATGACCATGGGTGAGCTCTAGCTCAACATGTACCAGGGCAACGAGAGAGCTCTTTCAAATTTGGAAACGTAGTCAGGGTTTAGATCTGAGTTTAAAAATACCTTTCCTTCCAGAAGCCGTGGTCAGCACGACACAGGTTATTATGGGATGGCCTCTCTCTCCGCCTCGCCTTGAGGGGCCGCGGCTCCCCCGCGCCGATAGGAGGCGCTGTTGGCCCTGCAACGGCGGGAAGCGCGCGGCCCTGAGGGGAGCAAGCTCCTCACTTACCTGTCTTCTCCCTCAGGTAGCGGCCTTTTGACCCCCCCCAAACGCATATTCCTGGGTATTTCCAGTCCAAACCTACCTCCCACATCAGCACTTGAATCCGGAGATGGTTTGGAAAACGCACACGCACTTTTCCCCCCGTTTTCCTCCTGCAGGGCTAGCGCTCTGTCCCTCCGGGCCAGCAAATGGCCACGCGCGCTTCTGTTTCGCACGCCTCTGCTCGCGGTCTCAGCAGCAGCACACCCCGGCTGTGATTCCGGCCGTGGGACTGGGCTCTGCTCCCAGCACACAACGGCTACGGCAGTCACTTGGCATGGGCTCCTGAGGCTTCTGCTGCACTCACAGGTCAGCGTCAGCCAGCCCTGCTTTGCCCTTCTGTCCAGGCTCTCTCTGCCCACTTAGTAGATGAGTCTGGCCTTCGTACTGCCGGGTCTGGCTCTACCTGGCTGCAGCAGACTGAAAGGATTGCTGTCTAAGTGCACGAGCCTTCCCATCCCCATCCCCTGCCATCTGAGATCACAACATAGCCATGGCAACTGCAGCTACTGCTTACAAGAAAACAGAGACTAGGAAACATCCAGAGTGTCCTTGCACGGTTTGGATGCTGATCCACTGCTTCTCAGTTCCCTGGGAATCACGACCGTCTCCTTCCACAGTCTGGTCCTGAGACTCCAGGCCACTAGAGCACCATCCTTACCCTAACTCCACAGCAACACTCCAGCACAGCCCTCGGCTTGAAGAGAGCCATTTCCTGCTTGAAGGCTCCCTGGAGTGTAGAAAAGATGTGACAGTAGAAGGAAGACAACATAGGAAAAGAATTAGTTCACTATGGAAGAGCAGGACACAAAATCCCAAGCAGCTTGCACTTCACATGGGGAGATAGGTGAGGTCCACAGGAAGGAAAATTGCTGTGTGGGAACAGACTGTTCCAGCAAAACACAAAGCTAAATGTGGCAGAGACAAACTACTCACCCACAAACTCCAAACCTGCAGAGGAAGCAGACACCTGCCAACATTTGGACTTAGGAACAGAATTACCTTCACAGTACAGCAAACCCAAAAAAGGCTTTTGTCTTTATTACATCTCTCTACAAAAGTAACCAGATGACCCTAGTTACAGAATGCTAATACATTTTGCACATTCTGTGCAAAAAGACACCACAGGCATTCAAATGAAGAATCCAGTTGTGCTGATTTTGGATCAAGCCACAAGGGCTCAGCACAGATGCTCCAAGTTCAGCTGAGAAAAAGGAGTCAACCACAAAAATGCAGTCCTTAGGTATGTGAGTTCAGGGAGGAGACAAAACAACTCTCACAGGGCAAAGATGTGGAGAAAGGGTCAGACCAGCTCCCAAGGAACTCACAAAGGTATCCCAACTTGGTGTGATCAACTCCCTGCTACAGCTGCCAGCACTCGAGTTGCTCTCCTCAGAGCTAGTCCAGACATCTCCAGCACATCCTGCAGGCAAAACCAAGAAGGATTAGCCACTGTAAGGAGTAATACTGGTCAGCAACACTGCCTAATTATTGTCAGGCTTATTTGAGCTACATGATCAAGGTTCTCACTTAGGTTCTCAACTTTTTGCTTTAAAATTATGTCTGTGAGACATTTAGCTAAAAGTAGGTACAGAGAGTTAATTCATTACAGCTTGTTACTTTCACTTGGAGCTTCACAACTATAGGATTGTTTCTCTTCCTTCACCACTTGATAAGGGGAGCAAAAACCCAAAGACAAGATCCTAGGGTTGCTAAGGAGGATTGCAAAGGACGAGCAGGAAGCACGCCATAAGGTAGCAAAGGAGAAGAGGCTATTGTGAAAATCAGAAAGGACTGGTTCTTAGACCTTGGGGAGCTGCCAATCCAGCAAAACTGGGCTGAGGGCAGCAAGGTTGACCTGAGGAAGACTTCGGAGAAGCCCCCAGCCCCACTCAAAAGACCCTGGCCCAGGCCACGGGGAGGAAGTGTGCATGCTACTTATGATAATGAACTCATCATAATACCCTGCCCATTCCTTGGATATGTGATGCATATGTATAACATCGATGATGCATATTTAGAGTCCAGTTTGATAAATAGTGTTACAACCATTCTACCTCTGAGATAGTTTGGTGAAGTTGTTCCCACTCTCTCCCAGCACTGCAATAAACATACCTGCCTTTCCAACTCTCCCTGGCTGGTGGGGTTTGTTCTGCACCTCATACAAGCTTCTTCCCTGCTCTTCCACCTCGTTTAGCAGCCAAACTGATAACGGAATGGCAGGCCAGGTCCAGGAGGAACCTGTACCAGGGGTTTCAACTGTTTTTTAGTCTATGATGGGGTGGGCAGAGCTAAAGAACAGAAGCAATACAGTTTTAGTAATTACATTGTTTTTCTGTTTCTCAGGAAAACCTTGCACTATTGATATCAGAGACAGGAATGAAGCACTGGACAGTTTGTGTGTGTCTTGCTGGGCAGTGGGTGTAAGGAGAAAAAGCTGTTCTTCCTGCAAAACATGCATAGAAAATGCTCACACAAGTGGCAGCTCAGCTTTACCTCCAGCCATGTGATTCTTGATTATGAAGCCAATAATAACCACGCAAAAGCTGGCAAAGGACAGAAATTATGGGCATGCACAGGAATCAGGTATTTCTGCTAAGCTTTGAGGGAACTGTAGAGCATAAATCCTTGGTATTAACCTTCAGACTGTGATTGAAGATCTTGTCATGTCATTTGACTTACAATCCTCTTCACAGAAATGAGAAACAGCAGGTGAGGGAGGCCCAGACATGGCTGCGTGTCCAAGTGCTAGATCACTCCTGCAAGGTTAAGGATAAAACTTCTTTGTATGAAAAATGTATTACAGTGCAAGTCAGAAAAGCATCTGGGATCACTCCTGCTCCAAAATTAGGTGTCTAGTGTTTATTAGATTGGCACGAAAGGCTGCTTGACATCAGCTGATGGAAGAGCCAGGAGCAGGCGGCTAGACACAGAGCAGGATGCAGAAGGCCTCCCAGCTGCAAGCTGCCAGAGAGTGCAGAGAAGAGGGAAAGAGAATAAGGAGCACTGGAGAGGGAGTAGAGTACTGAGGAGTTTTTCCATGACATCATATTGGCACAGCCTGTGTGCAGGGAGCAGTTCCCAGCTGCACTGCTGGCATTGGTTCTGACCCTGGTTTTTATTGTCAAGCAGAGAGGCAGGACTTGGAAGAGCTGAGGGAGACTCAGCTATCCTAATCCCAAATAGAGAAGTGAGCAACACTCTCCTCCCCATCTCCTCCCACCCTTTTGCTGTCTTTTTCTGTCTCTCAGAACACATTTATATTTAATGAAAGTGGGCATTCTCTCATGAAACTGGGATCAGGGTGTTATAAGCTATCACCACTGAGGTGTTCCAGGGGATCTTTCTGTTCCAGAGGCAGCTGAGGCTGTCGGGGAGGAGAACCTTTTGCAGTGATGAGGCTCTTGAGAGATTGAGGTCTTGATGATTTTCAGACTAGAAATGGGAGGCAAAGAGCAAGAAATGTCAATGCTCCTCCAGGGTTTACAGCCCTTCTGCTCCTCCTGAGTGCTGAGAGATGATTTTGCTCTCCACACGCCCTGCTCTAACCTCTTCAGAGCCCAATGGAAATTTGTTGAAGGATCTGTTTAACTTGGAATTCCTTCAAGTTAGTCTGGCTCCAGGCCACCTATGTTTGCCCGTCAGACCCCTCCTTCCTCTCTGGGCATGCCCATGTCCTGCGAGAACACAGCATGGCTGCTTCACAGCCAGCTCGCATCAGGCTCCAGGAGGCACAGAGGGGTCTGGGCAGGGAAAAAGCAGCTCTGGTACACCAGGTTCTGAGAAAGCAAGAAGGCAGAGTGCACATCAAAGCAGTAATATACAAACAGTAGTAGAAGGTGAGGCTACAGCCTTCCTCTCTTGCTTTCCAGACAAGAGAAGACCTCTTTAAATGGCTGGTGAAACCCAACATGCTTTCTGAGAAAGGAGCTATAGCTCATCTATGTTCACATCAGGAGAGAGGGGAAGGTGAGCTGTGTGAACTCCTATGGGAAGCTCCAAATATAGACATAAAGATCTTGCCTGTATAAAGGCAGAAAGCATGGTGGGAAAACACTGCAGAACTGCCAAGAGCATGGCAGGAGCACCAGCATCTGCATGGCTCCATTTCAGACCAAACAGGGACAGTATTTGTTGTTCTTAGCTCTCAGAAAATCCAATTCCACATTGCTCTTCCCTTTCTGCTGGGCATGTAGGAGGCTAGTGGTCACCAGAGTACTATCTGCTGGGAAATTTTAAAGGAGATTTCTTCTCTTAATAGATGTTATCTTTTCCAAGAAATAACCTCTATGATTTAGAATCAGCTGCTGCAGAAGTGTAGCTGCTTCATAACAAATTTGCCAAGCTAACTAGACCCTGGAAGCCTTCACACTGGTTTCAGTGGGAACAGGCTCTGCTCCTACACAGGACAGCTAAGACTGGATTGAAACCAAAAGCAAATGAAAAAAAACTCTTTTCAATGAAAATCATCAGCCGTTTGTGACAGATGGAAATTGTTTTTACCCTTAACCTGCCATTGCCCCTTTAAGCACTTAAATCACAACAAAAACTGTCTTCTTCCCTGACACCCTTCCACACATCCCTCAGGTCCACTGCCTCTGCTCTAGTTATTTAAGCCTCCTTTCCTGTGTCTGCTCCCCTGATCTCATGCTTACCCTGAGAGCCCAGCACTGTGGGAATTCTGATCTCCTCCTGCCAGAACTCCTCCCCCTCTGATGGGCATTTGGGACACAGGCACACAACACCACAGACAAGCCTCAGGAAGTAGGAGCTTCATTCCCTACAGGAAGGTGAAAACTACCCAGTCCTGACAGCACAGCAATGCCTAATGACAGGGGTAAGATTTTAAGGATCACTCAACTAAAGCAGGTTCGTTTCCAGGTATCTCACTGCAATATTCCACTAGAAACTGTGATAAGCCAAAGACCTCAACTTTTGGGGTAAGCCACACCTCAAGGTCATGAACATCTTGCCTCTGCCTTCTGGTGGGGAACAAGCACTGAGCAGAGTTCCTGAAGCAGCACTAGATCTGTACTCACATGGACATGCAGCTGCTGGGTGCACAGAGTGCCCAGGAAAATCTTCCACCTGACAGTCGTCTCCAAAGAAGGAAAACTAAAGACTCAGGTCCGAGTGATGTCTTTGATCCAACTTCTTGTCAGTACTTCTGTAGCAAAAGACAGATGAGTGTTACAACCAACATTGTCAGATGGTTTCTTTGGGTATAAACCACTGTGTACAATAAGTGCATTTAACATCAGTCACACAAAGCCTTCTACTCAGAGCGCCCTGATCCAACAGAACCACCACCCCCTTGGTGCAGGAGCAGCACAGCTCAGGTCACTGCTCAGAGGATGGCCTCAGCCTTTAGGACAGGCTGTCCAGTGAGACTCCTATGGGCTTACTGCAAAGCAGAATTTGGCCATAGAGCCTGAATGTGACAGCCCATGGGCTCTGGCAGCAAGTGCAGAGGAAGTGAAGCATCAAAGCTTCTCTTTGCAGTTTGCTGCAGAACATGGTACCTGACATGTTTGGCTTCTCATGATCTGCTGCTTTATTTGGCAGGGACAGACAAAAGGACTCAGTCATTGTCCAGGAAAGCTTTCCAATAGGAATAGCCAGGAAATCAGTACAAAAAAAGAAAATGAAAAAAAACCCCAAACCCTTCAGCTGGAGCAAAAAGTCACCAGAGAAGATCAGGGTGCTGTGGTGGCAGGATCTTGAACACACTCTTGTCACTGCCAGGAAGGGATTGTGATAGGAACAGCTCAGCCTTCCTAGGAAAGCATCACCACAGCTTAAAGAGGTGTACAAGGATTAGACACTTCCCCAAACAACTGGGGATGTCTCAAGCTTAGCTGTAGGCTTCAGAGGGCCAAGCCAGCACCTTCTCTACAGGCAATTCCTTCTCTATGGAAAGACAGAAGCTGATTTTGCAAAGCTGCAGCAACGTTTCCTGTGGCTCCTGACTGATCAGTAGGATTGCCCTGCTAGCAGCCACTCAGCAGCAAAGGAAACACTCCCTGTGGGCTGTTCTCCAGCCCTTCACAGCTTTATTGTTTCAGCAGTGGGGTCAGTAGGGAAGAGCAAATCCCAAAAGTATGGAAAACAAAAAACCTCTACCTCCTTTCTTGCAACAGACAACTGTGAGTCCTCAGTGGAGCCTGCCCCAGCGCAGAGCTTTCCTGCTGACACCTGCCACCATCAGAAGGTCTTTGTTCTGCATCTCTTACTCTGCCAGAGCATCTCTTCCATCAGTCTCTGCAAGGAAAACAGTCATCTCCCTGTGATTCCACCCCTGTGCCCTACTGAAGGTGACACAGACAGCATTTTCTGTCACATCTGAGAGCCAACTGCCACTGCACATCAGGACTGCCACCACTCAGTTCATCAACTCTCTCTCCTTTATTCCAGTTCAGAGGGAGACAGGACAGGTTTTACCCTGCAGTGCTTGAGAAACCCTGTTCAAACACACTCCCTTTGCTGAACTCCTCAAAATCCTCTGCAGTTCTGTTCATTTTTGCCATAAAGACACAGTATTTCCTCTAAATGTCTGCAAACATGGTAGGAAAACAGAAGCTCTTGCAAGTACCTTAGCCTGCATCTGATCCAAGGTAGTCCCTGGGCTGGGAGTGGTCACCTTGCCTTTTCTACTGCACTTCAAAAGGACAAAGCTTCTCTTCTGAGACAAACTCTTCCTAGGAAAGCATAAAGCAAAATTAGTATTTTGCCTACTGTACTCCCAGCAGCCAGGCTTCTGAACAGTAAAAAGTCTAAGTTTCCTAAATAGTTTGACTGCTCAAACGACTTCTATGAGTAATTTGCCAGGAGGATTTAGGACAAGCTTCTTGAAGGTATATTGATCACCTGGAATCAAGACACAAGATAATAGCTCTGGAACAGCATGTACAAAGCTACCAGGTAAGAGCCATCCTTTCACATCATTATATTCATGAGGTCAACAGAGGACACTAACTCTCAGCACTTGGTTTAGTTTCCACATGATCTCTTCCCCCTGGAGTGTGAGATTAGATTGGGAGAAAACTCGGTTACCTCTCATCTCCAGCCAGGCATCAGCACTGAATCCTGCAGGATGTTACTGAGTCAGCTACAGATTACAGCAACCTAAAGCCATGGCCAAGGCACAGCAGGGGAGAAGTGACAGGACTGACTGTGGTGAAGCCCCTTACCCCGTCTTTGTCCATCTGCCTCTCTCCTGCACACCCCACAGAGGCAAAGCACCCTGGGCTTCAGAGGCACTGGCTGGTGCACCAGAGGAGGCCCAGGGTCCCCAGAAGCTTGAAGGTGGATTAAGATGGATGGCCAGAGAGCTGGGACAGGCTAGCCGAATCATTGGCTCAGGTGATGCCATGGGGCTAACTTGGTGATGCAGTGTCCTCTGCTGCCTTGCACAGATCAGTGTGACTTCCTGGCAGTCTGAAGGACAATGTCTCAGCAGTCTACCCCAGGAGAAGGCTATGCAGCTGGTCAGCCTGCAGGACATGCTGCTGCTGCAGCCAGGAGGACACATCTGGCTCAGCCAGCCAAGCTACACCGGGGCAGGAGCTCCTCTCACAGCCTGGAAGGAAAGCAGAGGTAGAGAAAAGGCTCTGTTATCTCTATGGCAACTGCCAGGGAGCTGCACCACACTCACTAGGAGAGAAGGGATGGAAAGCATACAAGAGAATAAAACCCAGGTAACATGGCCAAGAAAAATCCACAACAAAGGGGAGAGCAGAGGTGGGAGAGAGGCAGCACTGCTGCTGAAGGAGGAGAGCAAAGGGCTCACAGCTGGCAGCCAGAGAGGAAGCTCCTGAGCTCCCAGCATGAGGATGTCTCTGCCAGCCTCCCCATCTGCATCCCACAGCCCAGGACAGCAGGAGCTCCCCATCATTTCCTACAAGACACCCAAAAATGTGAGACACAAACAAAGGTCTTTAAACCTGAGATGCCAGCAGTGCATGCATAATTTAAGGTCTGAAATATTCATTTTACTCAAGCCACAGATGAATATTAAGCTCAAATAAAGATGCCAAAAGGGTAGTGAATAAATTATATTCATTGAAATCCATCTGAAAATCTAAAATAAATATTGAGAAGCAGAAGGCTGAGGATGATGCCAAAGCTGGGCAATTTGTTTCATGTTTGCATCAGTACAGCAAAAAAGCAGCTTTGACTAAAGCAGCCACATTTGCTCAGCTCTTCCTTACCCAGGAAGGCTTCACTCTGTGCACTCTGGAAGGCAAGGTCAAAGACTCACTGCTTGCTTCCCACGCAGTCACAGCACGAGGAGTCCTTGCCCCCAGGATGGAAGTGTACTGTGCTCAGCCCAGGCCTCCAGGAGACTCCTGTCCCTCCTCCTCTCCCCTCTGACAGCCAGCTGATATTCCTACAGCCCAACAACTAAGGAGAGTGTAGAATGATGCCCAAGGACTTCTCTTGGAGTAGATAACGGGAAGAACTCATTTTAAAACCTTACCTGTGTACACGGTACAGGCTCTGCTGCTTGAGTTTCACTTACAGGAACTGAGTGGTTTGCAGCACTGAACTCTGAGTCAGAAGAAAGCACGAGTGCAGAAGCCTTGCCAAGCAGAGGAATTAACAGCAGAGCCTCTTCCAAGCTGGGAGGGCACTCACTTAGCACAGAAAATCTCTCAGCTGCTCATGCAGACAGAGGACAAGCTGCCAGCTCAGCAGCAAGGCACTGACTTACACTGGGTCAGACAACACAGAACCTACAAACTCCAGGCTGAATGACTCCCAGGCTTTCCTGCCTGAGGAGCATCTCTACTACCCCCAACCTCCCTCCAAGAGCAAGGCAGGATAAGCCCTCCCCAGAGAGGATGGGAGTCAGTCAGAGTGACCTGACAGACAAGTTCTCTCCTGGAGGTTTCAGGGCAGCTGTGGGGCAGGACTACCTGCAGCCTTAGCTCAGCTAACATGAAGGGACCAGTAAACTCTGGAACTAAAGCATTTTGGGCAACTCTCCATATAAGCATCAGCATAGCACAGGATGTCTTTGTGGCTTCATCTGAGAGGACTGTTAAGACTCCCTTCAATGCTGGAAGCAAGTTCAGGTGCTGGAAACAGTTCTAAATCCCTTTCACATGACAAGTGAAACCCTCAAACTCTCTTGTATAACCTCTATTTTTTTCCTTCTTACAAGATTCATTGACCTGAAAGAAGGATTACTAACTGAAAGACATTAGATTTAGGCTATCAGGCAGAAATCCTTACTAATCTTGGCTGATCTTACACCTGCTTGAAGTCTGCTTTCCGAAATTTGTTCTATCCCTTACAAAACAACCTAGATTCAAACGACAGATTGATGTCACTAATCACCTTTGAGCTCTCATTGTATGTCTCCCATCTGTCTTAAAGAAAAGCTTAACCCCCCATTAAAATCTCATCTTGGACTCCGTGGTTCCCAGAGGATGGGAAGCTGTCCTGCACAGGGCTGAGCACATTCCCAGGGAGAAGTTTGGTTCCCTGCTCTGCCACAGCCCTTGGGTTCCCATGAGCTGATTCTCTGTGTCCAAGTCCCTCGTGTCCAGTGATGGACGTGGAAAGCAGCAACACTGCAGGATGCAAGTGTCTAAAATACTGACAGCCCCAGGCCCTGGAGCTCAGGAGTCCCAGAGGGACCCTTCCAGGAAAGAGGACAAACCTCTCCACTCCTTGAATGGGCACTGCAAAAAGATAGTGATTTCATGGCCCATTTCCTTGCCATATGGCACAAACCACCTCAGCAGGGACTGGAGGGACTGAGGTGCCTCCTCCAAGAGGAAGGCGTTCCCTTGCTGAAAGGCAGCATGATCCAGAGGGTGCACAGCCTCCTCCCTGGCAGCCTGTGACCTCACAGCCCTCCTGTGCCCAGCAGGATGTGTGCCAGGCCCTGCTCTGACCCATAGGGGCAGTCCTGGGGCCCTGCCTCATGCTGAGCATCTCTGGCAACAGCCCTAAAGCCCTGTCCCACACCCCAGTCACTCTGGATGCCCTCAGAGGCACTTTTGTGCCCAGCTGCCTGCTGTCATGGATGTGGAGTTCAACAGATTCCTCCTTCCAGCCTAGCTCTGCCAAGTCTTCACTTCCCAGCCACCAACGCTCCCATCCCAGGGAATTCCAGTGCTCTCTGTTTCTCCCTCACAGCCAGGCACATTGCTCAGAGAAGCAGCTCTTGCCAAGACAAGTGTCTAATCTCAAAAGCCACCTGCTCAGCTTTTGGTCTTTGAACTCCCTACAGTCCATTTGCCTTCCCCAGAAGGTGCAATTGTTTTCTGTGCAGGAGGAGAAAGGATTCATGATGTGAACAGGACTCACATAACTCAGGACTGCACAGGCAGTCCCAGCAAGAAGGTTACCTGGCCTCACTGGGGGGGCTGGAAGCTGTTATGTGGGAGCAGCAGAGACACCCTAGGATCCTCCTTCACTGCTGATGCTCCGAGCTCCCTAACGCTGTCCTTGTGCCTGCCTCACTCTCTTGACTCAAGATGATCTTCACGTTGCCATCAGGCCAGGCTGCAATGCTAGCACCACACCAGGCAACGTGGCACTTGACCTTCCTGACAGGTCTCCAGCTCCTCGCCACGGCTTTGCTCCTGCTGGAAATGCCAATCTGCTCAGGATGGGGCTGGCTGTCAGGCCCAAGGCTCTTTTCCCATGCACATCCTCACTAAATACTGCTCAGTCAACTCTCACATCCAACTCTTATAAATAATGGCAGGAATCAGAACTGGTGCCCTTCTGTCTTCATTAACAGTGTCATCTGACTCCACCTGGGAGACTTCCATCTGTCCTTAATTTGATGCCTGGTAGAGACATTTTTCCTGTGGACATTTGTGTTCATTTGATATTAATTATGACATTTAAGCATTAAAAAAAATACATTTAGCCCCTAGCAATATCCTCTATGCACAAAATGTGACAGACCATGGTGTTGATTTCTTTCTTAACACATCTCCTCAAGACCTAGGAAAGACAATTCCAACTGAGCCACACCTGCAGGTTTATTGCAATCACCTTGCTAGGAAACATCAAGTTAGAATCAATAACAACAAAAAATACTCTTCCATGGAAGAGAACCTCTTGCCATGGTGAGGCAGCAGCACTGGGAGGCTGGGATGGGCCTCAGCAGGAATCAAGGGACCAAGGTGAGTGGGTGCCCAGCTACTTACTGATGAGATGGCAGCACAACAGTCACAGCTTTGGCAGGTGAAACTACACTTGGGCTTTGGAGGGAGCTGAGCTCAGTCACACCACAACTGGCCCAAGCCTCCCAAAACCAGCCTCACCACGTGGCCTCGGAGAACAGCCTCAGAGGAAGCTGCTGCCAGCCCAGGGCAGCCCTGCATGTCCCAGAGGAGGGTCCTGGTGGCCCTGGGCTGGGTGACAGATGCTCCTGCACAAGAACATTGCACAATCATTTCCTTTTCACTGCTTGGACTCCTCCACCATCACAGGCAACCACAGCAGCTCCTGCTCTCTGGATCCTCATTTGTGTCTCATTTCTAATTGCATTACCTGTAGCTGGTCCAGCAGAGGAAGCACACAAACCCTTCCTCTGTATTTCTCCACTCTCCCGACACGTGTTCCCAGACAAGCCAGATGAATACTGCTCCTGGTCTACTACTCATCTCATCCCCATCCTGGTCCCCTACAGTATTCTTTAGCTGCATTTTCAGCTGCCATCCCAAACTGAAGCCTCCCCTTGGCATAGTCCATCTCTTCCCATAGTCTAAACTCTTGATTAAACACATGTCAGAGTGAGTATAACTACAGGCATTCAGTCAGGTTGACTTTAAGGACTAATACTTTTGAGTCTTTGTCTTACAAAGGGATAACACCTGACATTAGAACAAGCAGAAACATCTCCATTGCTCCACTATGTGGCTGACACAGACATTTTGTCATTTAGTATAATTTTATGTAGTTTTATGTTCATTTGTTTATAGCATCAGAGAAAGGAGGAGGACTAGAAGGTCTTTTGCCAGCAGTTCCTGTACCGACATTAGGACAGCCTTTTGAATGGAGAAAAATCAAGCTACTTCTAGGTTTAAATGAAGCACCAAGAGATGAAGCATCAAACCACTCACCCTTCCTGGAACAAGCCCTCCCTTAGCAGAGAGATGCTTTCCAAAGGCTGCTCCTTTACAGCTGGTGATGCCAGGCTTCCATCCTCTCCAGATGTAAATACTGCAGGCCAAGTGTTGTTTTCCACATGAACTCAACCCATGATGAAATCAGCAAGGTAACCCAGGAGTACAAACCATGAACATGCACACTCACACCACTGATCTGGGCTTCATGCCTCGCCTCAAACATCCAAGTCACCCCTCTCCAGACCTCGCTGGAGGCTGAACACACAATCTCACAGAGATAAAGAGGACTGAATCTGAACAAGTATGGCTAGTTTTACTGAAATGGTATTTAAGGCATCTGAGTTACAACCTTTGCAGTAGCACAGTTCCTGTTCGAGCACGACCTCCTCTGCAGCAGTCACTCCAATCCAACCTTTATCCAGCATCTCACTGGTCACCTTCTGTGCCAAATCACTTTAAAAACATGGGTCAAAGTTGTTTCAAAGCTTTACTCTCTCAGTAATGTGCAACATGAACATAATAGTGTTATTAAGAAGTCAAAAATAACTTAACACAATAGCTGTAAGATTCTCCAAGGGTCAAACTCTCAGCAATTCCTTTTTTGTTAAGTTCAGAAAATTAGCGTATTTGTTAATCAAATTAATTTAAAAGTAGCTTTTCAAAATAAAAGCAATGCTTTAAATAAATATAGTCTTTGTTTTTTATAACCATAAAACACTTAGTCCTGTTAAAAGTAACACAAATACTACACTCAAGCACAGTACTCAAAGAACTGAAATCAATCTTGTGGGCACACAGGAGCTGGGAGGGACAAGGACACATTGCCTTGTGACCTTCTTCATCTCCTTTCTGCAGGGGCACAAAGAGACATCAGATTCTCAGAGCCACCCTAAACGTATGGCATGGGTCAGGACATGAGGAACTGCTGCACCAAGAGGCTGGTACCCTGTGCTCTCCCCAAACTACCTCACTACATCTGTTCTGCAGCCTCCAGCAGCTCTAAGCACAGCACTATTCCAGACCTCAGCGATGCCAGGCCAGATCCTGCTTGCTTCATCACACTGACTTCAGCATCTAAGCAGAAGGCAGCAAGCAGGATCTGACCTCTCCCTCCTCTTGCAGTGAAGCTCACAGTTGGTGAAATCTGTGTAACCTTCCAGTGTTCTGGAGCTGGCTGAAGCTCACCACCACCTAAGGACATTCACAGCTCTCCTCCTCACTGTGGGGCTCACTAGCTATGTTCATTACTACAGTTCATGCCTATCAGCAGGTAATGGTCCTGCAGATCTACAAGGTACCAATGACTGGAATGAAATACATCAGCTAGTTCTTAGGCCAGTAGGTGTAATTTGGGTATATCCTGAAGAGCAGTTTCATAAATTCAGTGAAACAGACACCTCCAATCTAATCATCATCTACCCAGCAACTCTGACCACCTAGGATCTCCTTTACTTGGTTTGAATTGTTCATGAAAATAAACACATTCAAGATCTGCAGCAAACCACTGCTTTTGCCCTCACAAAACCAACCACCGGTGACATCTGTTGCTCTATTTTGTCCAAGCAGCCTAACAGGAAGGTAACCTCTAAGTTAAGTGATAAAAACTGGAGAGCAAAACAAAGCACAAAAGGAGTACAAGTCCTCTCTCTTTGTTCTGGTCTTCAGAGAGAACAGGCCTATTCAAAGATGACAAAGGAATCAATTAGCCAATGGCTGCTGGAATGCATGGAAGGGTGTCTGCAGGAGCTGCATGTGCACACAGGCTGGCACGCAGACAGCTTGGCTTCCTTAGAAATCTCCCATCACAGTCTCCCTTAGATCAATTAACTGCATTGAAATACTGACGCTGTGAGGGTTTTAATACTACCAACACCCTGCAGAGGGCATTCCTGGGTGAATTTTTAAATGCTTTAAAAAAATAAGTAGAGAGTTATTGACATCTGTGACAGCTCTGCCTCCTGCCCTCAGAGCCTCCCGTTCTCATCTCCGGTGTCCTTCTCCTGGATTGCCTCCAGGCTCCGCTTGGACTTGGCGTCTGGGTGCCCGCCTGCAGTCCTGCTCAGTCCACACGACAGGCATGCCAGCTGGATCTGCTTCATGCTCTCCAGGGCCTCGCTCTTGGCGTTCTTCAGGAGGTCTCCTTGGCCCTGAGGATGCAGACACAGACAGGCAGGAGGGAGTCAGGGATTGCACACATGGCCCGCGGCCCAAAGCACACGCTGCTGTGGACCAGGCCCAGGTCCTGTCTCACCCCCTCTGTGCCCCCAGGAAGCAGCTGAAGGCCTTTCTGCAGCCTGGCAGCCAGCTGCGTGAGGAAGGCAGCAGCCAGCAGAGTCAGTGGGACAGGCACCCGAGTCTTTCTGCTGGGGACATCATTTGGGTCTGGCCATAGGGAGTCCATGGGGTGCACAGCATTTCCTCTTCCCTGGTGAGGACCTGCCAGGGATGGCACATGGCACCCTCCTGCCTGTACCGCTGCTCCTTCCTTGATCCCAGCCCCAGATCCCACATGGCAATGGCTGCATGTGTCCAGCTGCAGATCCCTTGTGAGATCCTGGCTACCTATCCTCCTGTCACCTGCATTTGTACCCAGCCTGGGGCCCTCCCCTTCAGCAGAGTCATGCCAAGCTGTGCAGGAAGGTGACACCCTGCATGGCCACAAGGAATCCTTTGGAACCACCGTGTGTGGCACCATGGAGGTGGCAAACACCAGTGAAAGACTTTATGAGCAAAGGCTGCTTCTGTGTCCTCTCAGAGCCTGTAAGTTGAGGTGACTAATGGCATGTCAATCCAATTTGTAACAACCAGGAAAATATGTTACATGAGATTTGTGTTTAGGAGCTGGTGCTCAGAAGTGCCAAAATGAGTATTTATGCAATATTGATACCTGAGGTGCTGCGAAGCAACAAGATCCTGGTGCTACAGGATACAAACCAACAAACAAAAGCCAGGAGATGTATCTGGTTATAGAAATGCATATCACCAAGAACTCGATCTCTTCTCCTCGTGTCACCCAAAGCACAGCATTCGCTGCAGCTGGTCACAGACATATTCAGAAGCAAACCCTGACTGACTCAAATGTCATGTTTTCATCCCTGCCACCTATCCTGGCCTCCTGAGAGCCACAGAGGTGACAACACATACTACATCAGGCCCTGGGGCACACTGGAGGGGCAACTGCTCACCGACCCTCCCTCACCTTTCAAAACCAGCCAGATGTGTTGGGCTAGTCCCAGCAGGACATCTGGCAGCAGCAGGAGCATCTCTCTGCTCTCCCTCTCCCCAGAGCTAAGAGGAAGGATTTATCCCACCCAGATGAGCACAGTTCCCTTTTGGGCAGTGCCTGGCACCAGGCTGGCACTGCCTGAGTCCCTGTAAACAGCGTCTGCAGCAGGGAAACAATGATGGCTTGCAAGTCCCTCTGCTCTGCTACACAGCACAGGGGGAAGGCAGCCCATGGCCTCATCTCCTGGGGACAGGGATTTGTCCCTGATGAACAAGGCACATCAACACCCACGTGCTGGGGTCCAACCCAACCTGAGAATAATGAGCAGCACTGAGATCACTGCTGGTGCTGCAGTGACAGAGACAGATCCAACAGCAGTGTCCTTAAGGACATGGTAACATCAGAAAGGGGAGTGGACTCCTCAGTGCACAAATGCACTTGTAAATATTTGGAGGTTAGGATGAAACAGAGCTGGCTGCAGTGGGGCTGCTGCTTCTGCTGATCACACACACAGGACTGAAAACACCAAAGGCTGCACCAACGAGCAAACAAATCAGTGTGATGATGTTTTGTAGCCTTAGCTTCTCCAAGTCAAAACCTGCTGCTTTGTACTCATGCACAAGAACAGAAGAGCCCCCTTAGCACAGAAGCAACTCTGAGTAGACATCCCTACAACACCAACAACAGCTAAGCCCCAAACCTAAGAGAGCTAGTGCCACAGAGGGCTGCAAGGATGATGAAGGCCCAGTGCCCCGGTGACCCCTTAGCTGGGGTGCAGAACCCTGTCCTCTGCTGTGGCATCTCCTCAGGATGCACAGAGGAGGATGTCCCACTGTGCAGCAGCACGAGATGGATACAGCTCCACAAGGGGACACAAACAGTGCTTCAGTTCAGTCTCTGTTGCCTTCTTCCTATCTCCTCTTCCTGCTCAAGGTGAGGGTGGGGAGCAAGGCATGGAAATATTTCTCAGGGTGCCCCACAAACTGAGCCTTTGCCTAGGCACTCTGAGACATTCATTTAAGGGAAGCTGCTTGGGATTTGACCCATCCCAGCTTGGAGGCTTAGGGCCTGATCCACCCTGCCAAGCCTGGCATCTGAAGTCCCCAGAAGCCAATGGCCATCACACCCCCTGTGAGGGTGCTGAGCTCTCCCTTAGCATAGTCTGATTTCACATCTCAGTAACCAAGCAGTTCAGATCACAGATCTTGTCTGAGGCAATTCACAACACATCCTTGCCTTCCAAGAAGAGTAACACTCCTCCCGAGAGCACTTCCCATCTTCTGCAGACATTCTTTTACAGCCATCTAAAACCAGAAAGGGACTTACCAAAACAGCAATTCCACTCAGGCTCAGACCCATGGACAGATTTATCTCTTAGTCCCCCCTGTGTTTTGTTTTTAAGCAGCTGGTTCACTGGAGCAAGCTGAAGGAGCAAAGCTGATTTTGATTCAGAAGGAAAGGAACGCTAGAGCAGCTCCCTGCAGCAGGGCTGTCACACTGCTAGAGACACCACAAAAAATGAGCTGTGAGCATGCTCTGTGTGAAAAGCCATCTGTTTGCCTAGAAAAACTGGCTGTGAGCAGAACCCACTCCAGAAAAATGTCAGCAAAACTGTGTCAACACCTTAAACTAAATACTAGCTAGGAGCTGGAGTAAACTTCACAAGTCCAATTGCACTGAAACAACCTTCATCAATCAGCCATTGTGATCATCTCTGCACACAGAACAATCCTCCTTGCCCTCCAAACAAAGCATCTCTCTTCCAGACAAAGAGAAACCACAAGGGTCCACTTGGGCATCTATCCATCCATCTCCCCTCTGAAACTGACATCATAACCCTTCCTGGAAAGAAATACTTGTGAGAAAGGTTAAACTCAGCACTTGGCAGGACACTGCATGAAGCCAGAAGAGACTGAGTGTTCTCCTGGGAAAACTGATCAAGGGGCTCATTCTTATTTAGAGTTTGGGGACATTAAACATCAGGTTTCATACACCTAACCACAAGTAAGCAGGGAGCCTCTGTACTACTTACCATGCCAGCACAAAGAGCACAGCTTGTCAAGCAATTGCAAGCTTAGAAACCTTTACCTTGACAGGTTAATGCTATTTAGGAAACAAGGATTATCTGATGGGGATGTAAGGGTTAGGTCTGGGCTGACCACTAATCCAGGGACAGATGTTCTCTATCATCCTTTTTCCCCAACTCCAGGAAGGAAAACAGGAAGTAACAGAGAGACAGACTTGTGGATTGGGAATGGAAACTTAAACTAGTTTAATGAAAATGACAATAAAATGAAATACACAAATATCTACAAATCCATAACCATACCCAAACCCCTTGTGATGGCAACTACATGACCATCACCCAACTAATCCTGTGGCAGAAGGACTCACCAGCAGATGGGAATCAATTAGACTTGGGGAATGGATCCTGGAACACTTGGACTGAGATGGAAGACAGAACAGAGTCCTGGAGCAGCAGACTTGGGCTGCTGATCCTCACCAGTCCACCAGCTCAGATGGCTCAAGTGCTCAATCTTCAGGGAGGGTGGAGGCAAATACCTCTCCTTTTATGCATTTGCTGTTAATTAGGTGCTCAATAGCTTTATCCTGCACCTGCCTTGCTTGGCTCTTAGGCTTTATGGAAGAGACCCCAAGGGCCAAGCTTGGCGTGGGAGTTTCAGCTTGATCCTGGACATGCAATCCATGGAATGGAATAGCTGCTTGGTCATAACCCAAACCAGGCCAGCGTTGCTCAGTTTCAGTGTCAACTCACTCCAGAGGTACCATGGCACTGCTAATCTGTGTCAAAGGACATGAAGAGCTGCTGGGACAGGCTGTGTGGAGCAAGGCAGCACCCACCCCCAGAGCTGCATCTTCCAAGGGTCAGAGGGGGGTTTTCAATGGTGTTTCATAGTAATAAGGAGGCTCACAATTAACTGATTGCACATGGCTTTGAAAACATAATTCTGAGGAGGAAATGGTTAATGAAAGGATTGGACTGCTGTGGTAAACTTGGCACAAAATGCAGATACCTTTCCATGCCTCCTTCAGAGCCAAAGGTAGGAACAATGGATAGGAATGTGACTGTGATACATGCACATTTCTGAACAGGCCTTCTCTGTGACTGCAGGTGGGTAGCCTGATGCTACAACTGTGAATGTGGTTCATTAAGAACAACCTGCAGGTTCCCTGAACACCAGCTCCATCTGATTTTAGCTCCTTCCATGGGACACCCCCCCACCCCGAGCCAGGCCCATCTGCCTCTTCATTATCAGGCTGTGCCATGCAAACCCCAGAGCTTGTAACCTCACTTGGCTAGACCTCTGGATCTCACCCCAGAGGATGATTAAACAGGAGAACCTCAAAACTAGTCATGCAATTAGTGAAGTCCAGACAGTCCCAGGACAGTAGGAAGAAAAATGAAACAAAGCACAGAATTTTCTTGCACTTCCTTTTTCTGAGCAGAAGGACCAGCTTCAGGAAAAGATACCTTCTGCAGCTCTCAAAACACTGTGGAAAAGCAACCCCTGAGTAAAACTCTTGGCTAGGAATAGCTGACACCTCTCAACCATCAAGGATACAACACACAAGGTCAATTTCCCAGTCCCTTGTCCATGCAGTGAAGCTCACTTCCATGTGCAAGCACTTGGGCCTCTGATTCCCCAGCTCCTGGGCAAGGTTTTGGGAATGCCTGCCTCATTGGGGCTCTACCAGGAGTGCTGGGCAAGAACAGCTGCCAAGCCCAAGCCTGGTCTCACCAAACCCCTCCAGCTCTCACCTAGTGCAGCTTGTGGCTTTTGGCAGCCTGTCCAAGAGGTTTCCTCTTGCCAGGAATCACATTAGCCCACAAGTGCACTGCAATAGCCCTGAAAGCAAGGATGTGCACGCACCTAGTTCTTCCAACTCGGTGTGGCACCAGCATGCATAGAGTGCTCTAGAACAACAATCACTGTCTGACAAGCTGCTTTTGCTCCTAAAGAAACCCAATACCTTCTAATGATGCTCAATTCATCTCTGTTTAGGTGGAGACAGAGCATCCAAGTACATCTTTCTGAGCTCTCTTATCTCACCAAGTAACCCCAAAGCACACTTCCGGGGCTCTGCTGCCCCAGGTTTCCAAAGCAACTGTGGTGAACAGGCAGGCCCTTTGTGGACATTCTCCTCCAAAAGAGCTCTCTGTGCACAGTTTTGCCACACAACAGCACTAACCCCAGAGCCAACAGTGATCACAACCACACCATAACATTGTGCACTTCTCCCCCACAACCCGAAAGAGCAAATGGCCTCAACAGGTCAAGGGCTGTACACCTCCTGCATTCAGCAGCCTCTCTCTTTATACACCTAATCAGCAGGCTTTTAAATGCAGGATAATTAGCAGTTACACTTACTGACAAAAGCTGAAGGGATTCCTGACAATTTATCCCCTGGATGCCTGGTAGCATGCACTGGCAGCTGAACCCAAGTAAGCCAGCACACACTTGGGGCAGAGGTGAAATCCTAGCACAGGCAGCAAAACACATTCCAAAAACACCTCAGTGCATTTCAGGAGAGACTAGATTCCAACATTTGGGTGTCTTCTTCAGTAGAAGACAAAAAAGACTAAGTGCCACCTTGTCTTTGTCCTCCCCTGTTTTGTCTATAAATAATTCAGTGTGTTGGTATATTAACCAGCTAAATATTTACCATCAACACACAAGCAAGTGCCTGGTGGTATGATCCTCAACTCCTGTATGTGCTCACCCAGCAAAGCACAGCAAGTGTCTGCAGACAGACAAAGGCTTTCCATGGGACAGCAAGCCATCTGAAGCAAGGTCAACACACTCACACCTTCCCTGGCTCACTCCTCAGGCAGATCCCAACCTCCTTGTCCAAGCAGACACCTTCTGGCAGTCTGCAGTTTAGCCTCAGCAAGGAGAGCACTTTTGCCAGCCACAGCCCCACTCCCCCCCCCCAGACCTTCCCCAAAGCTGCTGGAGCAGTCCCTGCATCACTGGTTTGCACATGTGGCAGATGCTGAGTGCTCCACTTGCTGCCAAGGGCTGGGACAAGGCTCCTTGGCATTTTGCATACATACAGAATGCAATCAGAGGCACAGAGTGGGGTATGGAAGTAAATGGGAAAGTGAACTTGGGATCACACCCACTCCTGGAACAGAACAGGACTCTGCTGTCTAGTGTCCTGGTGCCTCAGTGCTGCTCCCTGCCAGCCCTGTACCTCAGATGGCTCCAGAGAAGACAGGACACTTGAGGAACATGCAGAGCTGACTGTCAGCAACTTCTAACCTCCCTGTTCTCACTCTCAGCTCCAGGACCTGGCAAACAGCCTCTGTCCTTCTGCTGGGGAGTACACTAAGATGTCATTAATGTTATATCGACTAAGAAAGAAAATGACATATTCTGATTCATTCTCATTCCTCTTCAAAGTAGCTCAGGGCATTTTTAAACATGAGGAATGCCCACAGTTATGAGCTTTACAAAGCACACTTTCATCTTGCACTCCATTTAATGCTTTTGCCAGGAGCCATTTCTTATTTCCCTCTCTGTATTCCAAGCTTACCTACCACAAAGAGTCTTTATAAGGAGATACATTAATTAAATATGCCTTGGCTTCACGAGCCCAGGACAAGAATGAAGAGGTGATTCATGTGCATTTATGCCTGTGAAAAGTTGCCACAAACCCTGTTAACATTTCATGTGAGAAAGGTAAAAAAAGAGGTTGTGACTTAGAGATGGAACACGTCCATTAGTCCTTGACTGGATGTTTGACATGCTCTTAAAGATGTTGACAATACATGCTAGGCAGCAATTATTTCTCATGGAAAATGTTTCTCTGGTACCCTACTTGCACCTTCATTTATCAGAGGTCACCCTCAGAGGTTTGAGCTTCTGATAAACATCTAAAAATGAAGTTTAGAGAAACCCTGCCCCTGTTTAGAGTGACTGAGCATGAGGCATTTATCTTCCCTAACACAGCTGAAGGCTCAGATTCCTGCTCACAACTGCCTAGTGCCTTTTCTGTCCTCTTGAGCTCCTTGCCTCAGCTCTGCTGTGTGGAGAAGGTCACTCCTTCCCATCACATTTGACTTGGTTGCCTTTTCTCTTCCTCAGAGGTCCTATTAACTGAGCCTACACCAACTCCATCAGTCACCTTCCCTCTGTCAATCAAAGAGCCACCAATGTCCACCAGGTCTTCTCTACCACCAGCAGTCTTCTCCCACCCTTTTTTGCTCCTCAGCTTCTCTGTTCCCAACTCCTCTTTCCCTCTCCTGCCCAGGACACATCAGTGCTCTCTCCAGCTCCACGATGCTGCAGCATCTCTCCACTGCTGCTGCATGTCACATCTAGATGAGGAGATCTGTAACACCTCCCTCTCATCAGCTGGCTCACCCTGGGGTGCCAGTGAAGGGAAAGGCACTAGGAGGTCACAGGGAGATGCTGTCAGACAGGACAACCTGCTTCCAGGGAGCTGGAGGGAGGGAGCAGCAGGGAGAGAGCGAGGGCAAATCCAAGTGTGATCTCAGAGCAAGGTGGGAAATGAGGCTGAGAAAGGAGGTGTGAGCTGAATGCTAACAAGCCACATGCTTGGCTCAGGTCCTCTCCTTGCTGTTGTGCTGTGGCTGCACCAGCTCCTCTCCTCTTCCCACCCTCAGCTGTCCCTGGGCAGCCTGAGCCAGGCTCAGACAGGCAGACACTGCCCCAGCCTGGGGCTGCTCAGTGCTGAGCCAGTGCCAAAGCCTGGGGAGCAATGTGGGCACTGTGTAGCCAGGACAGAGGGATGCAACTGCCTGGGTTTAGCTGTCTGGACACTGCTCCACTTCTACAACACAGCCCTGACATTCCTGCAGCATCTGCGGGGTTCCTTGTGGGTTTTCAGGACAGCCCCTCCTGCCCTGTCCCTTCCCCAAGGGATGTTCTAGCTCTCACTTTACAGAAGGAGTATCTGAGACACTGTGACCTCAGAGAGGTCATGTTCAGGCTGCGTGGGGCAGAACAGACAACCAGAAACAGATCCATGAGCACACAACAAGCCACAAGCTATCTCTCCTCTTCTATTCAGGCTTAGATTAATTCCCTTCCACAGCTTCCAAACCAGAGGTGTAATTAGATTTGATAAGTCTCAATAACTGGGGGTAACTTATACATCCTGCTAGAAAAACAAATGTTGCTTCATTACTCCTAAGAGAGTAGAGAGATGAGGCACAAGTGCAAGGGTTTGTGCTTATCAAGTTCACAGGCAACAAGAGGCAGTGCTTTCTGAGCTTACCTTCAGCACTGTGATATTCCATGCAAAACTCTCAATGGCTTTGCTTAACTTTCTTCCTTTCAAACCTTCCTTTGTCCCGAGGTTATGAAGCTCTTCATGGAATTCCATTCCTAGAAACACAGATTGCTGCATCACCCAGTGCACCACTCCTTTTACCTACAACACATTCCGAGTGTGGTTCTGCTCTGGCAGCTGGCACTTCCTACAACCTCCTCCTGGGTATCCTCCCCTTCCCTGCTATGACTCCATCCAGGAGAGCATCTTCCAGAATCCAAGGGTCACAGGCAATCCTGCAGTTGTGCTCCCATCTTTTCCCTAGCTCTCCTTTGCCGTGCTGGCAGTGCTGCTCCCGCACACACCTGGCACCTGCACTGCTGGGACCTGTCACTCTCCCTCAAGGAGCATTTTGTACCTTGGAAGGCAGTCAGAGGTGTGGGAGAGAGCTGTTCAGCTCAGCACAGCCAATACAGACTCAGATGTGCAGCTCCTCACTGATCAGCACAGGCATAGGGCAGAGCCCTTGCTCTGCACCAGGATCAGTTCTGTCCCAGACCCATCACAGGACTGCTGCTCCTGCAGCCTAGAGGCCTGAGGCTCCCAAACACAGCCCTGGCAATTCTCACGTTTCATTGCTACTTTCCCTGGCAAATGTCTGCAAATCTGTTGCTGGATACAAGCCTCCAGGAAAGCTGGGAGCAGATTCAAGACCTTATTGAGTCCCATCAGCCCACCACTGCCACAAGATGTGCTCAGTGTGTGCACACTTCCCTGGGCCTGCTGTGGATTAAGAGACAAGACAGAGAGCATTCTGCTTGTGTTTCCTTAATGTGTACCTTCCAGAGACCAAACTGGCACTGAAATCACTGCAGGATCTCTGCAGCCCATCCTGGCTGCACGCACCAAGCTCCATCTCCAGTTGTGCCACAGCTCTCCCTCCCCTGTCATTTCAAGGCAGATGCCACTTGCAAATTCAAGCATCAAAGCAAAGCCCTGGAGAGAAGAGCTGCAGGGAGCAGCCAGAGCTGCTGAGGGAGCCAGTCCTCCCACAGCTTGCCCAAAGCACTAACAGCAGGTTTCTTCTTGCCTTGCACCCACTCCAGGAGCTCAGGAACACCTTGGCTGTTCAGCCCCACACAATGCAGGAATTCTCTCCTGTTTATTTTCCAGCACCTCACCCACTCCCAGGTTCTGCCTGTCGAGGGTAGCAGAGCTCCAGAGGCACTTCCTCTGAGAAAGAAGTTGCCAAGCTGCACTGCAAGCAAGACTCCCCTGCAGGTGTGCCTGCTGCCAACTGACTGACACACGTCACTGAGGCAAGGAAATCCTCCAAGGACTCACTCTGTCCTGCACCCACACATAGCTGACATTCCTTATGCGTAGCCACAGGGGAATTACACTGGGCAAGAGTTTCTAAGCCCTAAAACCAAACCTCAACTGCCAAAGCAAGTAAAGGTAGCAAACAGAGCTTGGTCCTGGTCCTCTGGGTCCTCTTTCCCTCTGTGGGTTGAAGGGAACGACTGTGGCAGAGTGTGGAGCAGCATATGCCTTCTCACTCCCTCTTCTCATTTAATGCCCTTCCAGCTCATTTGACTAATTAAAATGCTGTCAGACATTTCAGAGCTGCAGAGCAGATGGAGAAATAGCTTTTAGGGTGAAAGCTGAAGATTTTTTCCTGATCCCATGCCTGCACTGCTTCTGGAGGATGAGCCTTCAGGAGGGTGGAGTTAGCCAGGGAAAGCCTGGGATGCTGGCTTAAGTACCAGTGCAAAGATGCTGCACTAGTCACCAACTAAGCAGACTGTGGCCCATTGTTCCCCACCTCCCACTCAGCACTGCACAACACAGAAGGAGAATTACCTGCTTTCTGGCACTGAACAATCTTCTCATGAGTGATGTCTGCCATCTCAATCAGAACCCTGCTCTCCTGAATCATCTGTAAGGGAATAAAGAGGGGAAAAGCAGCATTACTAGGGCTTCCTGCAACAGCCAGTCCACAGAAAAGTAAAGTGGTTCAAACCTAAAATGAACACTGTCAGGACTGGACATTCCTTGTCCTCAGGGCTCCCAGATCTGCACCAAGCTAGGTGACAGGTGCTCCAGCAGATGAGGAATTGCTGTTTTACATCAGAGAGACACCACTGCACACAACGTGAAGGAAAAGCCATTTGACAGAAGAAAGCAGAGTTGGCAGACAAGTCAAAGTCATCCTACATGAAACCAAGCCCTAATGAGTCCTTTTCTTAAGCATAGTCCTCGACACAGCTAATTACCAGAGGTGTTACCCAGTCACAAACGCTGCTGATTTCAGGAGGTACCTAAGCCTGTGCTGAACTTGATGCACTACAGCAGTTGCTGAGTCCTCCAGCTCCTATCCTATCCTCAACACTTGTGCTGGAGTTTAAAAACCAGCCAGAAGAGGCATGCAGTTCCAACAAGCTTCCTCACAAGGGTCAGGAGGTACCCATACTTACACATCCTCCTCGAGCAGCCCATGAACAGCCAATGGATGAAGCCTCCAGTAAGTGAGGAGTTTCCCAAGCCTCCCTCCTTGCAAATGCTATTCCCCTTGGACGTTAAGAAACCTTCTCCAGCCTTTCAGCAAGCTCTGCCAATCTGCAGAAGGCACAGAAGGCAAGAACAGGCTGGACAACCAACCATGCCTGGGAATCATCTCACTGCCCCAGGATGTGCACCACAAATCCCAACCAAATCCAAGCAGCACGAGAGGGATGCCAAAGAGATGAAAGCAAACTGAACACTGCCTGATGTGACATCCTCAAATGACAGAACCAGCCCTCTGAAAGCTTTGCCAAAACACTGCAATTGCTAAAAGCCTTCCTGCTTCCAAACAGCCTAAATATCAACACAGCCTGTGGGGTTTGAGGATTTCAGTGGAAGATAACAGAACAGGATTAAACTAACACTTGCAAATGAGCATGCTTTATTGTATTAAATACAAGGGAGGAAAGATGCTTCCACTTGTCACACCCAAACTTCCAAAGTCTGGAGAAATTCAGATCCAAATTCTGCTCCTTACATCCTCTTAATTCCTAATGAGACCTATCAAACAGGCTGCACTGAATAAAAACACCTGTGTTTTGGATATCAATGAGACCATAAGAAAAACCAAAATCCATTACCAGCTTCATGGGCAGAGAAAAAAAAAGTTTGATACACCTGCAGAGTGCAAAATTGTTTATCAGAACATGTCCAGGGGATATGCCTGAGATGAAAATTACTTCCAATAGTGTCCTCTGCCTTTCATTCTTATTCCTTGCTTGTTCAGGGATCATGCTGATTTTTTTCCTCCCTGATGTTTTTTCTTGACATCTAGAAAGAAATGGATCTAAGCTGGGACAGCATATCCAAAGCATCCAACTTCCATCTGAGGTAGAACTTGCCTTGGGAGAGCTGAATATACACACTCATATGTATGTATGTGGTCACATGAAGTGACCCTGCTACACACAAAAAAGCAAGCTTGAGAGCCATGCACTTTGGTAGTCTAGAAGTTTGACCATCTCTTCCTCCAGCTAGCAGAACTGCACTATTGGCTGGAATAAAGGTCATCTTCCATCCAAAATAACTCCATTCTCTGATTCTCTAACTACCTGGGCCCACTCCCAGGAGTTTCTGGCATGCCTCTTCTCTGACAGAGACATGAAGGCATAACACTCATTTTTTAGAAGAAAGGTGGCAACATGATGTCAATTTTCCCTCAGTGCAGAGTAGGGAGAACAGCCCTCTGATCCTTTGATGCTGACATCAAAGTCTCACTGCTCTCAGCTCAGCAAGAACAATTAAAAACAAATCACCTAGCAGAGTTTAACCTGTTCCTGTCTTCCTGCTCAGCAGTGATCATGACCAAGGCAAGCAGCTTTTGTCCTGTGACAAATCCACTCCCATCAGTTGTGTTCAGTCTAATGCAGCTAAACGCAGGTGAGGCTTCAGCTAGTGTCCTGCTGGGAAGGGAACTCCCTAGAGCAGACCATAGCCTGAGCTTTTCAAGCCCTGTTTTACCAGTACTGTTTCAAAATCCACCGAGCTGTGTGCAGCATTTGCAGCAGGAGTTTCCACATACCTTGGCTCTGTCGAGAGCCTCCCTGGGCAGTAGTCTGAGTGCCAGCCAGCTGCCTGGAGCTCATCACACTGCTGCTGAGTGCCAGCTCCCAAACCGCTACTCACATCGCTGAGTGACCTTCCAAGAGCAGCAGATGTCCTGCTGCTTCAGGACACCCATGCTCCACCAGCCCTAAGTGCTGAAGGCTGAGCTTCAGGGGATTCACCTCTGAGCAGCACACACTGAAGAGCAACCTTTAGACACGGATGCTGGTGACTGGCTCCACTTGCAGTCAGTGAGGAAATGCTGTGCAGCTGCTGCAGCTGACAGGGTTGCTCAGGACTGCCTGCATTGCCCAGCTCAGAAAGAAGGGGAGGAACTGTGTGGAGCAATGTGTTTAACCCAACCCCAGGGGAAGGAAAATAGACAACACCCAAGGCTGGCCTAGGGACTTTGAAAGCTACCTGGCTGACCAACAGTGCACACCTGCTGGAGCAAGCAGAAGGCAGGCAAGGGGAACAGGAGCCAGCACACACCTTGACATCATTTGGGAGCCTGCTAACTAGCTGCTACATCCCAAGGTCCCTTCTGCTGTGGCTCAGCAGCTGCAGGGGACAAAGCATGGCCTGATCCTGCCCCACACCCATGGCAGCAGGAGCACCAAGGTCCCTGTGAGTCCTGGAGATGCTAGCCCTCCTGGAGAGGCTGCAGAGACAGCAATGCTCCCATGACAAGAGGTGAATCAAGGGCTGTTCAGAGTGACAAAGGCTGCACGTGGCACGAGGCCCAGGAGGGCATGTCATGTTTCATAAGCTAATGGGAATGAGGAGCACAAAGCCTGACCCCTGCATACATTAGCTTTTCTCTGCAAAATAGCTCAATTTCAATATCCTTATTTCATGTAAACATTTCTTGCTGAAAGCAGGAAACCTAAACTTGGTTCATCTCCACCCACCTGTTATTTTTTACTTCAATGAACTCCCATGCTAGAGACCAATTTCCTCTGTCCATTAGAAACTATTCTACAAACCGAAAAGGGGAGAAGAAATTATCACAGCAGAGTCTCGCCAGAAAAGAGCAAAGAAAAGAGAGGAAAAACTCCTGGTGGCAAATGAAAGCACTGCTCCTGCTGGGGAGATCAAGGATGCAAAAGGGGCAGTCCAAAATCCTCTCACAAATATTCCAGTGCTTAGAGCAGAAGATGGCTGAAGATGAAACTACGAAGTGGCTTTCTCTCAGCTGTCTCCTTGTGGCCACTGTCCCCCTCCCCTAGGCCTTTCACAGGCAACAAAGAGTTTTGGCTGGGTAAGGAATCAATATATCACACCTCTATTGCCAAGCAATGCTTCAAGCCAGGTTTCTATCTCTGTGCCTTTCCCTGCAATAGCTCAGTAAGAGGAACAGTTATCAGACCAGCTGGAAACACACAAAACACCTCATTGAGAAAGACTGCAAAAGAAACTGAATAAAATTCACCTTCAAGTCCAGTTTCATCTTTTTGTTCACAAATACTTCTGGGGAAATATGGTGTGAGGGCATTGCAAGATGGGATCTGTGAAGGCCATCCCTATAGAAAACAGGAGCAGTGCAGGGACAGGGCAAGGGTCAGCTTTCCATCTGCTGATGCTAAAGCAGAGTAGCTCAGGTACCTTCCTTCTGCAAAATGATGTTTTTATCTGACCATTTTTCAGAAGGAAATAAGGGATCTGGGCAGTCAAGAGAGAAACTGTGAGAGCAGTGGGTAAATGAAAGAGAATTGTAAGAAGTGGAGAAAGCAACAGGGTAATTGCTTTCCTGGTCTAGGTCCAATTTTGGCTGGAGCAAACAGACCCAAATGGAAGGCACTGTCCATGTACTGGACTGGGTTTGACGTCAGCACAGCATGACATGTCCTTGGCAGGGCATGCTCTGCTCTGCCCCTCTTCAGCTGCTCAGAGAAGGCTGAAAAACCTGCCTCTGGGGATGACTTTGTCCCAGCTCAGACATGAATTCCTGTGGAAAAGGCTGCAAAAAAATCAATTTAGCCATTTTGCAGTGAGAAACTGGGAAAACAGACTTGCTCCTTGGGAAGGGAGAGCTGTCATGCCTGCACCAAGCCAAAGAAACCCAAAGACTGAAAATGAACGAGCAGCACACCAGGAGCAGTTCATCTCCACACAGCTCAGCAGGCTTCTGCTAGCATGCATGGACCAGCACCTGTGTCAACCTAAACAGGGCCATTAAATACATCAACTAACTGCTCAGCAGCACCACAACTCCCTCCCCAGCACCACTCATCCTGTGGCTGAAGGACTCACCAGCAGATGGGAAGCAGACTCAGGGCTTGCATCCTGCAACTGCATTCAGGAGCTCTTGGATGGAGATGGAAGGCAGAACAGAGAGAGTCCTGCAGCACAGAGCTGAGCTGTTGATGCTCACCAGGAGAGTTCCCACTCCAGATAGCTTAGGAGCTCAACCTTCAGGAAGGATGGAGGCCCAAACCTCTCCTGTTTTGTATCAGCTGTTAATTGAGTGCTAACCTAGCTTAATGCTGCACCTGCCTTGCTTGGCTCTTAGGCTTTATGGAAGAGATCCCAAGGGCCAAGCCTGGGGTGAAGTTTGAGGCACTGACCCTCAGTTTTACCCTGGATGGGATGCCTATGGAATGGAATAGCCTGTTGGACAGTTGAGGGTCATAACAAACCAGGACACATGGCAACAGTTGAGTTCCACTACAGCACTGCTGTGCAACCATAAAAACCAGAGTCCTAGAAAATCACTGGAGATCCTTAACAAAGCACATCAAATTTTATTCTAATAAGGCCTCTCTCAAAAGAAAATATTTCATGGGGTACACAATGGTAAGGTTAATTGCCCAGGAAAAAACAAACAAACAGCACAAACTGCTCTTTGTCTCTGCCATCTGCTGAGAGGAGGGAACAGGCAGTGAATTGTTCTCCAGACCACTGCAGCAGGTCTCTACCTCCCTTGGCCTGGGCTCTCAGCCCTCTCCATGCCCCATTAGACACCCAGGCACAGCTTAGACTTCCCCTCAAACAAAACAAAAAGGGATGTTCAGTTGGCCGTGTCCTGCAAGGGGAAAACAATTCCAGCACTTAGGGCTGCTTTCATCAGATGATTTTCAAAGCAGACTTTTGAAAGAATGTTGTTGAGCTCTGTGGTGTTTGGGAGGTGCTGAGGAAGGATCTGTGCTGTGCTGTGCAGCCCAGCAAGAGAGGCAGACCTGCAGGCAACAGCTGCACACCAGCACCTTTAGGGTCAGACCTTGCTTTGTTTCACTGGAAAAGGAGTTAAGCAGCACAGCCCACTCATACCTGAGGGAGGACAACCTCAACAGCTCTTCTTTTGTGCCTTTAAAATTGCTGTCACCCAAAAAGTGACTTTTTGCAGTGAAGAGACCTTTCTGGGGAATGAAAGACACAGCAAGCACCTGCAGACCCAGCTCCTTGGAGCCACATTGACCAACAGCTGAAGAGGCTGAACTGTAGTGCATCCTGAGTAAGAATAAATAAAAGCTAAAAGATTTTACATCTCTTTCCCACCAGTATCTCCTCCTGCTCTTATTTGCACCACAAAAAAAAAGAGGAAAAGCAAAAAAATGTTACTAAAAAGAAACACAGCCTGGATCACACGGAGTGGTTCCAAACACCATCCCAGGGAAGAGCCCTTGCTCAACATCAAACCCACTGACTCCTCCCTGCATTCTGTTTTCAAACACCAAGATTGATAGAGACAGCTCATTTTTGCTCAAACACAGAAAAGGCTAAATAGATTTCAGTATTCTGCTGCTGGCACTGCCTCAAAAGGCAAAGAGCCAGAACAGAACAAAAACATTTATTAAATGCAGCTTTTGCTGTTTCAGAAGCAAATAGCTTAGTGAAGTAAGAGGCAGTCCTGGCCAGGCAGAGTGGGTAAAAATCCTGTAAAGTATCACGTTCTCATTAACCACAATTACATCTCCAATCAGCCCTGACACAGGCATGGAGGAATTCCCTTCTCCCTCTCTCTGATTTGAAACTCCTTGCACTGTCTCCTGACATTCAAGGTACATCTTCCTCCATCAGAGGCAAATGTGAGAGCAAACATGATTTAAAACCTTCATACAAGTGTTTTTGTCTGCATCCAAATGAGCTCTTTCACCTATTTACACTGGAAAACTGCTTCCAAAGCACAAGGAGGCCTTGAAACGTCCCACGTGTCCTCTCCAGAGTATCATCACAAAGATAAGAGGTGACACAGTGGTTCTGGCAAAACTCCATTAAGCAGGCTTCCAGAGGCAGAGAAATCTCTTATTTATGTGGTACTGGCTCTTTCAGGCACATCTCCAATGTCTCTGGACAAAAAGCCCACTCTGAAACATGGCAACCAACTGGATTTGCAAACCCTTGTTCTGGTGTTGTTACAGATGGCATTTTATTACCACTGCTTAACCACCTTCAAGAGATATAAATGACTCTGGAAGGAACCCAAGGGTTACCACAGAGTATTTTAATCAACATCAGTGTCTCTCTCTTCCCTTTCTCTCCTGAGAGATGTATTACAGCAGCAAAAGCTGAGATGGGAAGGGGGTGAGGGTTGGTCAAGGCTGGGATCACTCTTCACAGCTCTGCAGGGTCTCTGGAAGCAGTGTGATGTCCCTACAGTTGTTCACCATTTCAATCCTTGCAAGCACAGGCTGCAGAGAGCACTGCCCTGCACTGGACATGTATTCCTGTACCACACTGACCTCTCCTTCCCCAGGCAAAAACAAACAAATAATGGGTGTTTTACAACTTCCCTTCCCCTCCCCAAAGGCAACCCTGGCTCTGTCTGGCAGGGTCAGGGGCACTCCTGCACGAGCCAGCCAAGGGGGAAGGGGATGGCTCAGCCCTGCTTGGCAACTGCCAGGCTGCAGCTCCCTGTCTGATGGCCTTGCCCTCTGCTGCAAAGCACACATCTTGTCACTTCAAGGACAATGACCAAGCTCCACCAGCACGCACTGGACTGCTGCTATTTTTGTACACAAAGTCCTCTGAGTGCCAACCTCTGCTAGCTGCAACCATGTTTAAACTGGAAACAACAGAAAGCCTACTGTGGCATTTTGGTGATGAAAGGGCAGTTTCACAGCATCCCAGCAGGGAGGGGGTGGGAAGGGACCTCTGTGGGCCATCTAATCCAACCTCCCTGCTCCAGCAGGCTCACCCACAGCAGCTTGGCCAGCATCACCTCCAGCTGCCTTGGGAATCTCTGCACACAAGGACACTCCACAAGCTCTCTGGGCAACCTGGGCCAGGGCTCTGCACCCTCACAACAAACAACTATCTCCTCCTGCTCAGATGGAAGCTCCTAGCTTCCAGTGTGTGCCCATTGCCCCTTGGCACCCCTGAGCAGAGTGTGGCCCCAGCCTCTTGCCCCCTGCACCCTTCAGCTCTTGCTCAGCATGGAGCAGCTCCCCTCTGGCTCTGCTCTGCTCCAGGCTCAGCAGCCCCAGGGCTCTCAGCCTTTCCTCCTGCCACAGCTGCTCCAGTGCCCTCAGCATCTCCCTAGCCTCTGCTGCACTCTCTGCAGCAGTTCCTGGCCTCTCTTGAAGTGGGGAGCCCAGAAGAGGGCCCAGGACTCCAGCTGTGGCCTCAGTAGTGCAGAGAGGAGGGGGAGGAGAACCTCGCTCAGCCCCATGCCCATTCGGGCACAGCCCCAGCTGCCTGCAGAGCCTTGTCCATCTCGGTGAAGCGCTCGGGAGCCAGCAAGCAGTGCCTGCCACGGCCGCAGCAGGGGCAGGGAGCACCTACCAGGTCATAGGCTGCCAGGACCTTCTTCTGCACATCGGGCACGGTCCCCAGAGGCTCGAGGTAAGGGAAGGCATCCTTCATGCAGAGGGTGACCGAGGGGGTGCTGTCGCTGCCGAGCAGCCGCGAGGACAGGGTCAGGATGCACTGCTTGAGGCTGGCGATGGGCGGCAGCCCGCACAGCTCCTTCACCGACACCATGGCGTTCTGTGGGGAGGGAAGCGAGCACCTCAGCACCTCTCGCTGCTTGCCACTCCCTCCCCCCTGCCCACCAGGACCTCAGTATCGCTGCCTGCTTCTCCCCAGCCATGTGGGACAGTGCTACCCTGCTGCCCACCATCCCTGCCCTCCACAGGCCTCAGGAATTCCCAGGCAGCTCCCCAAGCCTACTGCCAGCTCCAGCTTTCTCCCCAGGCCTAGGTATCCCAGCTGCCAGCTCTGTAGCTGCTCTGCATTGCAAACCCAGCCCAGCAGGGACCACCTCTGATCCCCAACATATTAAACCATCAGCCCCAAATGCTCTATCCCCTCCCAGCTGCTCAGACTCCAATTGCTATTGATGCTGTAATCATCTCCTCCTGTCATTACCATCCTCCAGCAAGAATGAGTTCAACAGACCTCCTATTTCCCATGGGAAAGGCAAGCAGGAAAAAGCCACTTTGTTAATTTCTTTAGGATGTGGTAATGCAAGGCTGAAAACAATCTTTCCCCTTTATAGGCCACATGTAAGAAAATCAATGCTGGATACAGAGGTCACACTAAAAGGTACCAGGACTTGTTCATTTCTCAAGGCAGTGGACATGTCCTCATCATTCAGCCTCCCGAGTTGTACAAGGAGCAACCAAGATGCACAAAAGCTGAGTAAGACCATATTACAACAACCCACACCTTGTAAATATTGTCCCTTCCACCCCATCATGCTGAAAAACAGTCACCAGAAAACACCCAGCTAATTAACAGAGCAAGCAGTTAAATCTCAAGAACATGTCCTCATGAAACATCCCCCAGAAGCAGATCTTGTGTGGCAGCTTTGCTCGGCAGCCACACTGATGCTGTTTCTGAGTCAGATTCAGAGAATTTCATTGTCTAGAGCTCCCATATAGCTTCTGCCCCACAGACAGAAGGTGCTGTCAGCACTTTCAAAGCCTGCAGGAAGGGAAAGGCTGGGAAGAGTTTCCCATTCTTAAAAATATGCTTAGACTGTTCCTTTGGGAGTGATTTCAAACTTATGTCATTCTGTAAACTTTTCCAGCTGCCAGCATTTGATTTGCTTTCGACTCAGTCCAGCAGCGTGGGGTCAACAAAGTGCTGTGCATTTGTCTCCTGACCTCAAGGGAGAAACATGAATTGTTTCTGTATCTTTACCAAGGAGATAGCTGTGGATGATTTCAGCCATTTGTGAAAGAAAACTCATTGTTTAATGCTGCTCAGTTCTGTTTCTAGGCAGCTCCTGGACCTGGGAACTGAGCTGCCCCTTCCTCAAGGCAAGTGGGTGGATGAGGTGCCAGGAGACCCTCTGAGACAGGACAGAGCTGGTGCCCCAGCCAGCCAAAACCACACAGCTCTTCAACAGGGAGGAAACTGCAGCCTGAGTGCCATTCAGTGCCTACACTGAACATCCACAGCCCTTGGGCAAACGGTGGCAACACAGGCTCAGGGGAACTTCCAACTCTCTGCACAGTGGCTTTCTCTGGTGTAGACAAGTCCTTAGTGACACATCCACTGACTTTCTCACACTCACCCAAAGACAATTAAGTGTATAAACCCTCATTCTGGTAGCAAGCAGAAGCTTGCTGATGTTTCCCAGGATCAGCAAGGAAATGACATTTTTGAGACCTGGGGACACCAATGTACCCTCAGTTCCACCTTCTCAGACAACAACCAGTAAGGCATGTACTTGGAAAGAGCATTCCACGTTTCTGCCTAAACCCACATTAACACCTCTACCAGCCTTCCCATGTCCAGTTCAAGGTTGAGAACAGCTCTAGATGCTTCCACCAAGTTCAGCACACCTGCCCTAGCAGCAGCTCACAGCAGGACCTTCAGGTCCACGTTCAGGACACCAAGGTGCACAACTACAGTGCCATACCTGCATGTTTTCCCTCATGTCAGTAGCCTCTCGGAGAGGATGCACGGCCAGCTTGAAGATGTCATCGATGGTCTTGAGGCCCGTGTTCCTGAGCATGGTGTACTCCCTGGCCTTCTTGCCGATCCTGGCCGAGAGGCTGCGCTTCTGGGCCTTGCCCCCGCCGCTGCGGTTGGTGAGCGCGATGTGAACGAAGAGGGTGACGTGCTCCATGATCTCACCCACGAACGACCGCAGCGGGATGTGCCTGTACCCTGGCTGCAGGCACTCCAGAGGGATGGTGTACTGCCCTATGAACTCGTCCCCAATGTAGTCATCATCCAAGACAACGAAACGGATCATGGCCAGCTCCGGGAGGTTGATCTGGAACTCAAAGCTCTCATCAAAAATGGGGTTGTCACTGTTCTGCTGAACAGTTTTAGTTCGTTGCTCGGTGCAGTCCGCAGGAATCCCATGTATCTCTATGCAGACATAGGGGTCTATAACATCCCCTTTTGCACAGGCACCCTTGGGCTTTGGGAAGTTCTGACCACTGATGATTTTGACATGGAGGACTTGGGGAGAGACCCCCGGGACAATGCCCTTGGTGTTGGCGCTGAAGTACGACACCTCCTCACGCATCACCGAGGGCCTGAGCACGTAGCCACAGCCTCCGTTCTGGAGGAACCAGCCCGTGTGCAGGTCCATCATGGGCCCCGGGGTCTGGTAGTTCATTGCCACTATCTGGCAACCACAATTCCAAAAGTCCTGAGGGTTTAAGTTACTGGAGTCTATCCTCATAGCACTGGGGTACACCCTGGACAGGAACCTCTTGTTGTAGTTGACAAAGTCTTCAGGGTACTCGTTTGCAATCCGACTGGCCTCCGCTTCGCTGAAGGAGCACATCTCCCAGTAATTCTGGGATTTCATGGAGGTCTCAAAGTCTTTGTACTGGACAGATTTGCATAGGGACACCAAGTCAGACAATTCCTTGCAGAGCCAGATCAGCTTCGGTTCCCTCGAGAAGTCCTCTGACAGCCTCCGGGATATTTCAGCCTCTTCATCTTCATCGGTGACTTCTCCTTCCAATATATCCTGGTCACAGGGCAGCTTCTTCCCCTTCACAATGATCTTCATTTTCAGTTTCTCGGGCGACGGGAGGTAGACTTCTGAGGACAAGGGTGCCTCCGTGTACAGTTTGCTTCCGAAGATCCTCTTCATGTGCTGCACCACCACCTTCTGCTGTTGTACTGAGCAGTGGTTTCCCAAGCAGAGGATGAGGGGGTACTGAGAGGCAAAGAAAGCCAGCTTGTTGATGACCTCCAGAACGCTGCGGAAGGCAAGCGGCGCTGTGCCGTTGTTGCGGTTACAGATAACAGGTTCGTTATCAGGCCCGTCACACACATCCAGCTCGATGCTCCGGCAGCTCATCTTCAGAGCCCTGACGTAGCCATTGATGTCAGCTGGCCCCCGGAGCTGGTCCTCGATCAGATAGGTGTTGTGGGAGGCATTGATGTAGTAATGGGACAAAGGCTGAGTCATGTCTTGGACAATTTTTTTGTGCTCTGGGTCAAAAATATCACATTCTGGGGACAATAAGTACTGAGTGAATCCATCAATGGCAAGAAAACCTTTCAACCTCCCCTCTTGGGAAAGCTCATACCTGCGGATGATATCTAGACACATCTCCTCTGTTATGTGGGTCACCCCTTGTTCAGCCTCTAGGAACAGCATGAGGTCATTGGCATCTAGGTACTCTTTGTTTTTGGAGATCTGCACCAGTAAGAAATAAACCTCAGGCCTTGTGCAAAGTTCACTGAAGGCCTCACAAAATTCCTCTTTCGTCACTCGTGTTGTCAGCTTCTCTTTGCTCTTCTGGATCTCCTTGAATTTTAACCTAATCTTGGATTCCTTTAAGGTGGGGTTGAGCTTCTTTATAAGCTCCACAGATGTATCTTCTAACATGATGCCATTGCCATCTACATCCGCTGCCTCAAACACAGCTTTCAGCCAGGCAAGCCGTGGGGTATCATGGCTGCCTTCCATCAAGTCCAGGGGCTGTTTGCTACGAGAAACCAAGTACCTCAACCCTGACACCCAAATGTTGGCCACGTCAGCTGAATTGGCAACCAAGTCCAGGGACTCGTAGTTCTCACCGTGGATCACCGACAGCGCGCAGTCCTCAGAAATCTGGTCGGCAAGCCCATTGTTCCTGAAGGTTTCCGTGTTCTTCCCTAGTCTGATTTCTTTGATGGCAGAAATATCCAGCTTGGCTTTCTCCAGGTCCTTCTTGGAAGGCTCCCAGCGCAGGGCCTGCAGATCAGGATCGAGCGTAAAGAAGCGGTTATAGATCCGCGAGTTGGGACGAACCTTCTTCAGCTCACAGCCAGCCTGCATGAAGCTGATGCAGTCACTGGCACTGCTGATTTTCTTCTCTGAAGGCATGCTGCTGAAGGACACTGTTTTCTTTCTTCCACATTTTTGGTTTGAAGGATCCTGTGGAATAATGACATAAAAAAAGGGATTAAGTTCTCTTGGGCCATTCCACCAGTGCATAAATAATAGAGAAGATATGTTTATGCAAAGATAATCCATGTTCTTCTGAACCTCAGCACACAACATATCATCCCTTCCCACAATCCAGTTCCCTACTGAACTATAAAACATACTGAGCTGTACCAACACTTGATTGATTGCACCATTAGAGACACCAACTCTTCCTGAGTGGCATTTGCAGCTATTAAAGTGTCTGCCAGATCCCAGCCCCTCAGCACAGCTGTCAAGAGGTGGCATCCAGCTGCACCATGTACATGCCCAAAACAGAGAGAGATGGGAAAAGGGAAGCTCCAACAGCAGGTTAGGGTCTGCACAGTCTGAAGCAGGGTGCATCTCACCAGGATTTAAGAGAGATCAGGAATAAAGGGGGAACTCTGGGAGGAAAAAGGCATAAGAAAGACTCGGACTAGGTGGGAGGAGAAGGGGAAGAAGTCTCCAAGGCAGTGCTGAGAGGAGAGCCTGGGATGGGTCAGCATGCCAAGGAGAGCTTGGTGCTTGGCAGAGGAGCATCCTGCCTCAGTTCTGCCTCTTGTCTGCAACCTTGGGCACCTCAGGACAGACTAAAACAGAAGCAAACAACAGGCATGAGTCAGAGCCCTGAGATGCACACCCAGGAGAGCCTGGGCTTTCTTATCTGTGTGCTTTAGTGTCCTTTGGCAGAGCATGTTCTCACCAGGCTGGAGAAGTCCATCTCTGCTGCACGGCTCTCCTGGATGCCCTCGTGTAGCCCTGTGCTCAGCTCCAGCCTATTGCACACTGTCTCCCCAGATGATTTGAAAAGCAGCTCTTTTGGTTACCTCCGGGTGCCAGGACCACAGAGCACTGCAGGAATTATAAACTGCAAATCATTCTTTTCTCTGCGTGATTTCCATCTACTCCAACAGGATATAACTCATCCAACAGCAACCACAATATTTGTAAAACATCACTCAAGGTTGTAATAAACAGCAAAACGTTTGTTCAAGTTGCTTTCCCTCCTGTTTGCCTAGCCAGGAGCAACACTTTCCCAGTTCTCTGCCTTCTGCTGTTGAAGGGACCTTTGGTGCCTGGATGCTGAGGAGAAGAGGAAGCCCCAGGGGGAGAAAGCAGCCCTCAGGTCCAGCCAGGAGATGTGCACCAGTGCCCAGCCTCCTGACAAACCCTGGGGACCTGCTTGGAGACACCAAATCCCTGACTCCCAAACCCTAGCCATTTACTACTGTAGTGCTTGTTGGGAGAATTGCTCCTAAAAACGAGGAGGAAAGTCCCTGAAGAAAGTACCTCTGCTCAGCTACTTTCTAAATTAAGAGTTTTCTGCTGAAATCTTCTGTCCCTGCATGATCACACAGTGATTTAAAACACAGCTATGGCCACAAAAACCTGCAAGCAACAGATGCTAATGAGTATAAATGAATAAAGAGCCTTTTCTGCCTTATTTCTTGAGGTTTACAGGAGCCATATTTAGAGCTGAGATGATTCATTATCATTCTTTTTCCTCCTCTAGAAAGATGCATTAATTGGCCTTTGAGTCTGCAGTAATTCATTCCTTGATGGAGAATGGGTTCCTCAGGGCCAGGCCTGGGAAACTCATCAGAGCAGCAAAAGGGACTTTCCACCCTAGGACCTTCTCTCAGAGAGAACCTAGCACAGCACCAACCACTGCCACTGCAAACCAACACAGGCACTCTGCAGGCAATTAAAATCCCTGCCTAGATGGAGGATGCCTCTTGCTTTCCAAGGCAAGACTCTTCTCTCCAAGCAACCCAAAGTGTGCTTTCCTTCAGTGCCCCAGGCACTGGCTGACTGCACCTCCTGCTCCTTGCTGAGCCTGCACAACAACCTTGAGCCTAAGCACCTCAAGGCCACTTCCACAGCTTAGCTGTGCACACCCAGAGCTGCTGGGCCATCTGTTAACACCAGAGACACAGCTCAGGGCTGGCCCAGCTGCACCCTAACATTTCCTGAAGGTTTCCAAAGGAGGGATGCACAGCTCCAGCCTAAGCACTCTCCCAAAATAGGAGAAGCTCTCCTGTTGAAGACAGCATCCTTTACAGACTGATCTGTAAACAGTGGGATCAGAAAGCCATCAGCAGTTGTGGGAAAACTCCACCCCATCCACCCTGACCTCTGACCATTCCATCTTCTGCTGTTTAAATCAAAGAGCTAACAGAAATAAATATGTGGGATTGAAAAAATATGAATAAACATGCTCCCCACCTCATCCCAGCCTTTGTCGAGAGTACAGGACATAAATCCTGGAGCTGAAGAAACAGGGCAGCAAGCAGAGCTGCCTAGCAATCCTGCAGATGGAAGTCAAGCTCCTGAATTCATTTGAAATTAAGTTACCCAAGCGTCAGCAGCCCTCCAGGATTCTGCTGAGGAGGGCGAGAAGGGCAAAAAGCATCACTCAGCCAAAAACCCCAAGCACATGTGGGGCTGAGCCCATCTGATCAGACATGCAACTCAGAGCTTGAACCCACAGTACTAACATGTGATTAACACAGGCAATCATCACTGGAAACTGTCATTCATCACTAAGACACATTTCTCCTGTGAATCCCAGCCATGTTCTGGCCATCCTCAGGGAGCATCCCAGGACTGCCCCTCTTGTGGATCTAATCAGTTCTCCTCACAGACTCTGCTATGATAACAAATTAATGAGCCGAACTCTAATGTCTCTTGGCAAGCCCTGTAGGATGCAGGCACCAGACACCCACTGTGACAACTGCCAAGGCAACAAAGCCAAGGCCACCTCCTCCAAATTCACCCAGGCTGACAGGCACAAGGCAGCATCCTCTGGCCAGGGCTGAGCACCCCAGACCCCCCTGGGCAGCACAGCCATGCTGCCAGGCACGCTTGGGCTGAGCACAGAGCTCAGCAGACTGCGAGAGCAGATGTCAATGCTGAGGGATTGACCTCTCCAAGGCAAAATTCCTGCTAATTCAGGGATTTGAGCACACGTGGGATAAGGGCTGGATCCAAAGTTTAACACATGCACTCTCAAAAGCTGAGGTGCACACAGACCAGATCCACAAGATGGACAGAGAGGTAAGAACAGTGTCCAGCAGTTCTCCAACACCAGACCAGTCACCAGGTTGGCATGTCTGCAAATCCAACAAGTTGTCACTAAGCATGCCTTGAACTCCAGCTCAAGCTCCACTCAGAAGAAATTCAGCAGGAGGCAAGGCTATAAAGGCTGTCTGCTCTCCTCTTGCCCTCCATCACTCCAAGTGCCTCTCACACACTGGAGTCAGAGCGGGGAGAGGATCCATCGGAACACTACCTGAGCCACGTGAGGCACAGAGGAGGTTATGCTGCTTCCAAACACAGTCTCCTAACCAGGACACAGATCCAGCTACGAGAAAGCAAGACATTACAAACTGAAAAACGAGAAATGGTTGGTGTGACTTATGAAGTAAGGAAAACTAGAGTAAAGACAGAAGATGAAGGAGCAGGGGGGGCAGGCAGTGGAGCTGATAGAAAGGTTTGGTGGCAGTTAACAGCAGAGAAGGTCCAGACAGCTCACTGGATCATGTCAGGAGCAGGCTGAATCCCACCAGCAGCCCATCAGGAATGCTGGTGCTGCTGGCACTACAAAAGGGCATTTATTCACTGAGTGACAGGAAGGGAATTGCAGTAGGAACTCAGCAGGAAAAGCAAGATGAGCGTAGGAAAAAACGGTCCAAGGAGAAATCTTGTCCCACTGGTGCTCCCCTTCAGCACATCTCTGACTGCTGTACTTGCAGCACAGCTGTGAGGGGGCATTTTTCATTGCCAACATAATGGAAAAGCTGGAAAAAGACTTGATTAAGAAAGAAATAAGATGATTTGTGTTAACTACTTCCAAATCAGAGCTTGTCAAACTCAGCTGATGTCTCTTCTGAGATTTAAAGTTTGGTACACATACTGAAGTCACTGTAACACACTTAGACTGTAACAGATGATGGTTTCTGCAATGCATTTGCCTCAGTAGTGAATGACATTTTGATTAAGATATAACAATAAAAATAAACTCAGAAGGCCTTAAATTGATCAAACACAAGATAAATGATATGCCTGAAATGCAACAGTGGAAGTGGAACACTCATCATGTAGGCATGCCTCAGAAGGGATCCTGCAGGGCCCTGTTCTTAGCCCTGGGCTAGTCAGCACTTTAATGTCACCTGGAAGAAAAGCATGAAATCAATACAGCTGGAGTCTGGAAAGGGCAGGGAGCCAAGAGCTGGACAGCAAAGGACAACAAAGGCCAGGGGTCAGCCACCAAAAGTCTGCTTGACAAGCAAGGAATAGGTATATCTAAAAAATCCCAGTAAGGCCCAAAACCCAAGGTGAGCAGCCCAGAAGGACAAAGGGGTAAAGCCTTATTGACACATCACCCATTTGGTTCAACACCTCCAGGGCTGGTGACTCCTGCACCTTCCTGGCAGCCTGGGCCAACACCTCACAGGAATCTAGGCACCAGCACTGCCAGGGGAGAAACATTGTCAGTGTCGGCAGGTGGACACATTCCAAGTAAAGCTAAGACTTAAGAACCCCAAAACCTCACAAAAATGCCCCAAATCCCAAACCCACAACCAAGCCAAACCCAATCCACACTGAGGACAGCTGATGATGGTCACAGCCTCCCAAGGATGGCAGGAGGGTCTCCATCACCTAGCAGGCATTCGCCTGACTCCTTCCAAAGCATGTCCCAAGAGCACACATGATTTGATTTCAGCCCGGTGTCATGGAGAGCAGACCAGATTTGAGGGGTATCTTCTGGCTTGATTATTTCACTATTAGGGAAGAATTTCAATCCTGTATTTTTCCAAAGGAAACCACTGCCCATGAGCATGCCTTCTGCTCTGGTATCATGGCAGTGGGGATTACCAGGCACTGGGGGCCCAAAATAGGATAACCAATTTAATTTCATTCTGGTTCTCGGAGCAATCCTCCAGGAATAAAACATGTAATCCAATAAGCCACCCAAATCTCCATAGCTTAATCTCATTATTTTAAGCCCTTTTTAATCAACTTAAATTATTTCTTCATTAATCACATTTACACTGATTCAGATTCAGCCCCAATCCTTTACATTTAGCCATGAAGTCACAAAAAAAGCCCAATAAAACACTGACATGGGTTTAATGGGAACATTTTTGGTTAAGAAGCACTAGCCAGGGTCAGGGCTGGGCTAGCCACTGAACAGAGAACAGATGCTTTGTGTGAAACCCTCTCCATCCCAAAGGAAGGGAAAGGCAAGAAGGGAAGAGACACTTATGGGCTGGAAAACTGGAACAGTTTTAGTGAAAACAACAGTAAAAAGGAACACATACAGATACCCAAAGCCCTGAGGGCAATTCCATCTCTGTCACCGTTGGTGCTGTGGCAGCACTGGGGAACTCCCAGACTGGACAGGAACAGGACTCAGGAACTGGATTCTGAAACTAGATTCATGGATCAGGATCAAAGGCAGAACAGAGTCCTCCTGGTCCCTCAGCTTCATACTGAGGATGGAATCTCTTGTTGGTCAGCTTAGGGTCACCTCTCCTGTCCCCTCCTCCCTGCAGGTGCCACCTCTGACTTACTGCATCCAAAAATGGGAAACAAGATTTAGCAGAAACCTTAGTTTCCATAGCAAGTCTAAGGCAGAGCCTTTCTGCAGCCCAAGCCTTGGCACTAACTGTCCATCAAGTGTGTCACTGCCTGCAGCAGACACAGGGAGAACACACAGAGTGCAGCCCTGAGAACACACAGAGCTGAAAAGGAAAATCCCTGAACAGAATTAGCTCTGTTCTACCTCCAACCAGGACAAGCATGTCACTCCCACCTGCACCTCNCTGTCCCCTTCTCCCTGCAGGTGCCACCTCTGACTTACTGCATCCAAAAATGGGAAACAAGATTTAGCAGAAACCTTAGTTTCCATAGCAAGTCTAAGGCAGAGCCTTTCTGCAGCCCAAGCCTTGGCACTAACTGTCCATCAAGTGTGTCACTGCCTGCAGCAGACACAGGGAGAACACACAGAGTGCAGCCCTGAGAACACACAGAGCTGAAAAGGAAAATCCCTGCACAGAATTAGCTCTGTTCTACCTCCAACCAGGACAAGCATGTCACTCCCACCTGCACCTCTAGCTCTGCAGTCATGCACACAATACACTCACCCTCAGCATCCTCAGGCTGAGCAGCTAGGCTGTAGGCATGAATTCCATCTGCTGCTGGAAGTGCAGAGAGCAGCAAGCCAGGAAATGTGCTGCTGATCAGGGAGCTGACAGGACTCAACCCCACAACCCAGGGAGACAACCACTGCCATCAGCTGCTGACAGACAGGACAAATTCAATGCCTCCCTTAAAAGCACAACCTAGATCTCCCCGTTAATAGCAAGGAAAGGAGGACTCAGGAGACAGCTGTGGTGCCTCAGTAAATCACATTACATCAGCCTAATCCATGGGTGTACCCCACATTTTTACCCTTGCAGACACTGAATGTTTGCATCACTCATGACAACCAGGAGTAAATGATGCAGGTTCCAAGCACTTGGATAAGCCTCCAGAGCAAAGTGCAGCATCACAGACATCCCATTTATTTAAAGAACAACTCCTTTGCTGTGGGGATGTGCTACCATTGCCACCACATTTCTTCAAAGCTCTCCACCTTCCCAGGCAGAGCTCACTCACTTCCCAGAGCCAAGGCTTTGGGAGAGGACATTAGGGTAGCTACTTACAGGAAGCTTGAAAAACCTGAAGGGAAGGTATTCAGAGGAAGATGCTGCTAACCACAAGGAACCACTTATCCCTGGACAAGAATGAGCTCAGAACACTCAGTCCATTCAAGGGGCACTTGAGAAGAGTTGAGGATTCTCAACCACTGTCTTACTTAGCAGAAGCTTTCATCTCAGGAACACTCACAGAGTCCAAGCTTATTGGTATAAATAGAAGCAGAGAGGTGAAAAGATGAATTTTAAGGAAAAGCCTTTTTCTGGCTCTAGGAGGAATTACTCCCTCTTTTCTCCTTTCTTATTTTTCAGTGGTACCTCTAGGTGGGTGTGTGAGTGATGACCACCCTCCAACACACTGCTCCCAGGTCAATAAAGGCTAGAACACCTCCACTGAGCTGCTACCTTCTGGAAGCAGAGCAGAGGTGGGCAGGAGAAGGGTCTGGGCTGGCAGGGAGTCATGTCCAGGGGCACCCACACTCCTCCTCACACCAGCATGCTTGGCAGGAGCCAGCTTCTGCTCTTTTGTACACAGGACACTGAGTTTTTTATCTAGCTGGTGGCCACAGGAAAATCCTATTGTTATAACTGTGCCATTTAGTTCTCTTCATGTGCCTGTCTCTTAATGGAAGACTAAAAAGCTTAATTACTAGGAAAATGATAAGAGTTGTCAGCAAATGATGGAATTCCTCTGCTTTGCCTGTCAGCTTCCAGCTTCAAAGCTCTTCATGAGATTTCCAGCCTCAAGCCTGAAGCAAAGCTTTATGCCACGAAGGGCAGGCCTATTTTATATCTCTTTAGTTACATTAATGAAGACTTTGGTGATGCATTTAGAAGAACTACAGCATAATCAGGGCTGTGTCCAGACTACTGGAGAATCTGTCTGCCCTGATGAAGTCTCCTTGCTCAGGCAGGGAACACAGTGACTTGACCTGAACTACCTGATGGAAGTGCACAGCAGCTCTGCTCACAGCACACCTTGGGTTTCAGTGCACTTCTAACACTGTCAGCACACTTCTTCAAGCAGAACCACAGAGAAGAGGCAAAACAGCCTGGACAATGTGTTGGTGTCCATGGAATGGAAGGTACATGCTCCAGCCTTTCAGCCAGGGAAGCAGCACTAAAACCTGCATGCTGTGATTCATCTGAATCAGACTAAACTCTGTTAGTTCACACAAAGCAATTGTTCTTTACTCACCTGGATGTAAAGAAAGCAGAAGCTAGCCCACAGGAGCAATGGATGAAGTCCATGGAAATCCCAGTCTTAAATACACCATGTTTTCTCTAAGGTATACTTGGAGTCATGAGACAGTACAAAACATTGCAGTAACATCAAAGCATTTACAGGTAGATTACAAAAAAATCTATTAGCACTACTACAGAGACTGAACTGCACAGCTCATTAATTTCAGGGAGTTTTGTCTCTGCTCTTTTCTTATTTTCAATCAATATTGAAGCTTATGGAAAATATTTGCCTCCTTCTGCCTATAGATGACAAAATAAATTACAGTTGGTTTGGGTTTTTTCCCCAGACAGTGTTTTCAGTTGGGATCATTATTAACTGAGAGAAGAAAAATAATCAACTCTGTGTATGCAGTAGAGTGGCAAACGTTCAGAAAAGAATCCATTTCTAACTCTTTTTCCAAAGCCAAGTATGTAACCTGTCAAGAGGCTCCCAAGCTGCTCAAGGGCTTAGAACATAAGCCTGAGGAGGAAAGACTGAGGGATCTGGGCCTGGTTAGGCTGGAAAAGAGAAGGTTGAGGGGAGACCTCCTGGCTCTCTAGAACTGCCTGAAGGGAGGTTGTAGAGAGGCAGGGACTGCTCTGTTCTCCCTAGTGGAGAGTGATAGGACAAGGGGAAATGGATGGAAATTGCCCCAGGGGAGGTTCAGGCTAGACATGAGGAGGAATTTCTTTGCTGCAAGGGTTGTGAGCCATTGGAACAGGCTGCCCAGGGAGGTGCTGGAGTCCCCATCCCTGGAGGTGTTTAAGAGCCAGGTAGATGTTGCATTGGGAGGCATCATTTAGCAGGTTGCTAGGGCTAGGACAAAGGCTGCACTGATGATCTTCAAGGTCTCTTCCAGTTGGAACTGTTCTAGGATTCTATGGGAATATCACATCCAGAAATGAGCCAGAACACTCAATTAAAGGATAAACTCAGAAGGGGTCTAAATACATCCCTCCAATTCAGGGTCAACCTGACTGTCCAAACTGGAAGAAGGGAAGTAACTGAACCTGAAGAACTGGAAGGTGGAAGGTTTTTAGGATACAAACTGAGCTGATCTGTAAGCCTGTAGCTCACTTCTGGGGGACACTCATTCTGGAGACCTTCATGCTAACTTGGTGAGTTTCCTCTGCTGCCTGAAAACACAAGGCTTGGCATCAAATACTGAACTCCAGCTAGGACAAGAGACAGGACTAAGCAGGAAGCAGGCTTCCCTTGCATCCCTTTCCAAAGCTCAAGTACAGCTGACACACATTGTATATGAGAGGTAGTTATGTATCAAGCACTGAAGCACCAGATCAGAGAACATCCACTTGAGCACAAGTTGAGTTGCTCTGCACGAAGCACAGAGCTGATAAATCCCCAGCTCTTGCTGAGTCACTTAGATGTTTAAACACAGATCTAGTGTGTTCAGTGAAACTTAAAGAGATATTTTAGTGCTTTGCTGATCTCAGAGACTCACCCACAGTCGTGAAGGAAGCAGAGGAGCTGTGAACACTGCTGACACGCTGTTATATTGAGCCACAAAACCACCCCTCTGTTTCCAGAAACTGCTCTAACTCTGTACCAAACCTACATGGTTTGTGAATCACATCTTCAGAGGAGGAATACATCAGCGTGCAGTAAAAATAAGTCAAACAGTTGTCTTGGTAAGACAAAGTGTTTCTCTGCAAGTGCAGAGGAGACACTGCACACCATCCCTGAATGTCTCAACCAGTCTGCTGCTGCTCAGAGAAACCAGGCTCCATGGCTGAAACAGCATCCTTTCCATTTCTAACCAGAAACATGCTCTGAGCACAGGTTTCAGGAGGACGTGACACCTCTTCACTCAAACCATATCCCTCTGACCACAAGTTCCCCAGTCATTAAGCAAGATGTAATAAATGGTTAGGTTTGGAGAGCACCAAATGTTGGTTTCTCAACTCAGTTCTAAAGGAATTGATTTTTTTCTTGTACTTGAATGTTCTTGTCCACTCAACACCAGAGAGTGGACACACACACACACATCCTATCCCCCCTGCCATTTCCTTTTTATATGGCTAGATGCTGATGGCAAATCACAGATGTTTGGGCAGAGTTCTGCCCAGAGCTGGTCCAATGCTGAAGCAAAACCAGGCTCACAAGCAGTCTCACTAGGAAAATGACACCACTCAACCAGGGTTTTCAGAGACAGAATTGTCTCTCAAGTCCATGAGCTGCAGATGTTTATACTACAGGGAAGAGTGGGACTAAAAGGCCTGGAAAAATCTTGTCTTGCTTTCCTATTGAAGCTTGTGCAGAGAGACAGACAATGTTTGGCAAACATTTGTGTTTTAAATACACATCCTGGGTATGTTTATACTCCAGAGGGAATTGAGACTGAAGCTGTGTGAAGTCCTGTGGCTTGAGACAGGACATGTGGCTATGAGCAGAGAGGCATGAGCAGACACCTCAAATAGAGCTGGGAAGGGATTTCACCACCTCTCCTTCAAGTGAGACCTGCACCCTGATAAACACTTAGTACATTCTGAGCCATTTCACAAGCAAACTTTCTCCCCCCCAAATACCTCCCTGAAGCCCAGAGAACCATCATGTCCTGCTAGGATGAGGATGATGCAGCATCTAGGAGGGGAAATGGGCAGAGCAAGAGAGGAAGCAGTCCAGCAGAGAGAAACTGGGAAAACTAGCACAAAACTTCTCTCCTTATCATTACCTTGGTAGAAAAACGGCAAAGTGCCTACAAAAGGAGCAATCTGAGTCCCTTTCCAGCACACACTGCTACTGCCTGGATTAATCAGAGCTGCTCTGGAAACAGACACAGGAATCGACATGAGCTCAGGCTGCATGGATAAATCCAATTCACTCATTTCTCACACCAGACAATGTCAGAGTTTTTAATTAAAATCTTTTAACTGAAAATTAAAATGTTGGCAGTGATGCACAGATGCTGCTGAACAGATTTATCTTCTCCCTAATGTAAACGAAGAGGAAATACCTCAGAGCAGGAGCCTCGAGTGAGTCTCTGCTCAGCCAGCATCAGGGACTGAGCACCACTGAATGAAGTCCTGGGGTTGTGTTTTCTCTCTAAACACATCTTATTGCCAGCCACATCAGGATCAGGGGCTCCTGTTTGAGTAGCAGGGGAATGTAAAAGCAAACAGCTCCCTAATGCAGTGTGTCACCATGGTGTGTGACCCTGAAACTGCAGACAGCTTCTTCACTCCTCAGACCAAAGATGTGCCCTCAGCAGAGCCAAAGCCTCACACTTCACCTCTGGGCCCATGCAGACACACAACTATTTCCATCAGACTGTTCAACCTGCCCAGCATCACTGGCACCAAGGGAGACCAGCAGCTCTTGTCTGGAGCTGCTCTCTGTGGGACAATCAACCATTGCACAGTGCAGTGTTCTCCCACACTGAATGAGGAGCCCTTAAGCACAGTAGGAACATCAAGGAAAACCAAGGCATGAGTCACAGGGGAAAAGACTAGGAACCAAACAAGAGTTCAAAATACTGACACACAAGGGCAGGAGTGTGTGAAGCAATGATATCCACACAGAAGTCACACAGGAGGCCCATGCAGAAGTGGCTCTCAGGCACAGGCAGCACACTGCAGAAGTGGACAAGCTATTCTGACATCTCACTCCATCCAACATTCCACCCTCATTAAAAACACATGAAAAAGGAAATCTCCTTTCTCCAGAGAGCACACTCACTGCTCAGCTCAGCAAGTGTTACCCAGAGTGTCACTACTGATGCTGATGGGAGGAACAGGTTCAATCCCTGCAGCCAAGTTTTGGGTTGCTACTGCTTTGGATGAGCCTGCTGCTCAGGCTGCTAATGGTTTGAGCCTTATTTGCTGATCATTTGCTCCTGTGTCCTCTGTGTGAGAACTGCATTTATCACCTCCTTCCTGAGGTATCCAACATCACTGTACCTTGCAGGTGCTGCCAACAGAAAACCATTTCTCTGCAGTGTAAAAGGCCAAAAAGAAAATGGGCATTGCTAGAGGGCAGCTCCAGCACTGCTGCTGGCACAGGACATCCCAGTCCCATAGAGCTGGATCCCATGATGTATTTGCACCTGGCAATGTGTGCTCCACAGGCAATACCCTCCTCCTTCACTGAGCCTCACTGCTACAACAGTGACCCCCCCAGCACTCCTTTCAGTTGCCAAAACTATTTAATAAAGCACTAGTAGATTTCAGGCTTGCCATCTCACAGGGATGTTTAGACTGAGAGCTCATACAGTGACAAACTTCTGGCTATGAAGGAGCCTGTTAGAACCTATCTTTGGTCTTTTACACATCCTCCCTGAGTGTGAGACCTGCCATCTGCCTGCTGCCATTTGCCAGGCAGGCTGCTGTAGCACAGCCACCACACTACTACAGCCAGACACAAACCTCCCCTGGGGCTTTCACCACACACTGCCTTTGGACTGCTGCCTGAGGAGGGGAAAGGGCCTTAGGGTTAGAGGCAGGAGGGACTCGATCATTTATACCCCAAGGACTGCAATACATGTAGGCTCTTCCTCTCTGGGAGCAGCACCCAAATCCAAGCATGGAATCGCAGCGAGCTGACACCAGCCCCTCCATCACTACTGCATCCACCCCTGCAGCTCCTCCACCCTGCCTTTGGGCACTAAGAGAGCTAATAAATATGTCAGTCCTCCCATAGGCTTCTCATCTGACCCCAGACAGTCAAATTCTCCCTCCTCCCATCAGCTCATCACTTCCAAGATCAAAAATCACTCACCCCACAGAAGCCAAGCTGGGGGAGCAGGAGATGAGACAGCAGCAGCTTTGGGTTCAGCCAGGGGCTCACCCACCTGGCACAACAGCAGGCTCATGTCCCTTGCTCCTTCCTCATCTGCCTGAATGTGTAGGGCAGACTAAGAACTACTTTGAATTCAATAGTCTCCTAACACATCCCACCAACACCAAGCACTTGGAGTGGTTTGATTCAGAAGCCTCTGAAGAAACTCCCAGCTCTGCTGTGACACTGCTGCCCTCCCCTCAGGAGCTCAGCCCCCAGCACTGAGGGCTGTTGATCTCACTCCCTGTGCAACATGAAAGGCATTTCTTCAGCCAAACCTCTGCATCATCCATGGTTATTTTCTCCTTCACCACCAGCCTGCTAATAGTGTGCTTCCAAGCAGAGGCAGAGCACACAGCTGAGTGATGAGAAGCAGCCTCTCCCAGGACTGTAAGCTGCTGCTGAAGGTCTGACTCCAGTGCCACACAGGCTTGTCCATCACTGTGACTGCCCTGACCAGGTTATCCTGATTTACTGGAGAGAGATGGAGAGGCAGGAAATTGGCCCAGCTATGAGGCACTAATGCATGCTCCTCTCCAGGAGCTCTGTGCCTCTGAACACGAAAATGTTAAACCCATGTTTTTGATAAGCATGACAAATCATGTCAAGGCATCACCATGTTATTACAGGAAACATTTTCAAATGCATTGATTGAATTAGGAATAATGACTCGGACCTTAAGTTATAAACCTCTAATCTCATCAGCACTAATGACCTCCTGAAGTAGAAGAGTGGAAGCCAGCATCCTCAGGGCCAAGGCAAAGCTGTGCCCAGCTGCCAGCAGCAGCCCTCCATCAGCCCCTCTGGCAGGGGCAGAACTGGCTGAGATGTTGAGATGTCCACTGTGCAGAGCCAAACCACAGCCCACACATGGAACAGCTTCAGCCATCTCTGATCTGAGCTGCTCTTCCAAAGGAAGCAATTCCTGAGGCCCCAGCACTGAGGTAATGCCTGTCATCAATGAGCAGCCTATATAAAGGCAGCAATTGCTATTCTGTGCACACTCACAATGAAGCCTATGGAAAAAATGAATGTGGCCAACCTGTAACTGCATTTCCAATGGAAATGGCTTCCAGTGTGCACCTTCCATGTGTAACATCCCACAGACCAAACTGCTAACTCCAAACCAAGAACATGCAGCAAACAACTAGTTGTAAGGTAGCATTTACCTCCCCACATTGCCGTAACATCCCAGCAGGGTGGGGGTTGGAAGGGACCTCTGGGATCATGCAGTCCAACCCTACTGCTCCAGCAGGCTCACCCACAGCAGCTTGCCCAGCATCACCTCCAGCTGCCTTGGGAATCTCTGCACACAAGGACACTCCACAAGCTCTCTGGGCAGCCTGGGCCACGGCTCTACACCCTCACAACAAAACTTACTCCTCCTGCTTAGCTGGAAGCTCCTGGCTTCCAGTGTGTGCCCATTGCCCCTTGGGCTGGCCCTGGGCACCCCTGAGCAGAGTGTGGCCCCAGCCTCTTGCCCCCTGCACCCTTCAGCTCTTGCTCAGCATGGAGCAGCTCCCCTCTGGCTCTGCTCTGCTCCACCCTCAGCAGCCCCAGGGCTCTCAGCCTTGCCCTCAGCATCTTGGGAGCCCTAAATTACAAAAACACTTGTAAAAGCTTTGTTAAATAATATAAGCAAGGAGAGAGTGAAATGAATGTTTGCTGTGTCTGTTGAAATATAAACTGGGAGAAAGTAAACTGCTCTTTCCTCAACAATCCCTGTCTTACATGTTTTCTGAAACATCAGCAAACAGAAGAAACTGCTGATGGAGGAGGAATTGTTTTCACAAAGGTTGTACCTTTAAATCTGACATTCCTAAGGAACAATAGAACAGCCAACAGTGCATTGCTGTGGCAAAGCAGCACAGCTACCCCATGGCTTTCCCTCCCCTTCCCTCTTCTCTGCACTTGGCAGATTTATGCCCTTCTCTCTCCCAAGAGCCACAGCTTAGGAGAATGCATGATTCATTTGTTCATTAAACTTCATCAGCACAGTCCCATCTGTCAGGTGAACAGCAAACACATACCAACACCACACAGCTCTGTGCTCACAGGCTTTCTGCCCACCTCCCCACCAGCTCACAGCCAAGCCTCACCTCAAACAGGCAGCAACGCAGCTTCACCTCCTCCCTCCAACACCCCAAACCCAGGCAACACCTGGGCCCCCACCTGAGAGCACCCTGTATGCTGACAAAGGGAGCTTCAGCTCAGAACCTCTAGGATACAAGAGAAGCCAGGAGCTTGCTGGCTCCAGACACCTTCCTTCCCTCATGTTAGAAGCTAGCAAGATGCTCTTCTGTGCACCCTGCAACTTCCAGCAACACAACACAGAGATAACCTCCTGTGTGCATCCAGGAACAAGAGAGTGATTCACCTCGCACATTCTGTGCTAATCTGGTCTAAAAGTACACACAACTCATTACTCAAAGTGCGTCCCTGCTAGAAGACTTATTATAATTCCAGATTCAAGGTATGGGCTTGGTTGTGTTTTTTCCTTCCCCTTTCTTTACTACAGGAATAAACTTCCTACCATTCGTCTGTACTGTTGTTAATTTGTAGTGTGTGCCAACACTGGCCTGCAGTTTTCTGCTCTATCCATCTCTGCTCTGTTGTAACAGACAGAAACTAGAATTCATCCTGCATGATACACAAAGTATTTAGATCAAAGAAAAAGAAGACTGGCTGCCCACAGACATTATCTGATAGTCAAGTGAAAATAATGCATGGCAGTGCAGCTGCACAACATTAACAGTACATCCCCCTCCTCTCCAGTCACAGCCTTTCAGTGCTTTTCTTCATTATAAAGACTTCAAGTCTCTTCCTATCTTTATTTTCCCTTGAACTCACCTCTGAGAGACTTAATGAGGACAGAAAATTGATCAGCAAACACATTTTATGCCTTGTTTGAAAGCACATACTGTTTCTCACAAGTCCTCTTTGTAGGCAAGATGTTTCCAGAAAGCCCTTCTCTACTAAAAAAAAAATATTAAGAGAGATAGAAGAGAGATATTGCAACCCAGGACTTGGCCACGGGCTCTTCTATGGGAAGAGTCTCTCCAGGTCCAGGATTGGGCCTGGATCTGCCCAAAGAGGAGGGTCTGCAAAGGAACCTTCTCTCCCATCCATGTACCCAACAGCTTCACACCAAGTGACTCATTACAGCAGGGCAGAAGCATCAGCAGCCTGGTGAACCCATTAATGCCTGTTTTGGGGAGGTTAGGTGAGATGTCTAGGGAACTGCAGTGTAATCCTGGCAAGCAGCAGGTTCCAGGACCCTCTGCCAAGCACTGTGTTTTTCCACGCTGAGAGGCTCTGACACACTGCAAGTATCTGCTGCCTTGAGCACAGTCTGAGGTTTTGTTCCTGCACCAAGAGCCCCACGAGAGCAGCAAGATAAGGACTCTCCCTTGTCCTGTCTGCACATCTCTGAGTGCTGCTCCCTGCAGCCCTGTGCAGTGCCTCAGCTCACACCTGGCTCTGCACTTACTGCCACTTCTTTACAGCTCCCAACTCAGAGCTTCCTTCCCTGAACAGGAAACTTTCATCTCTTCAGCTTCTACTGCACGACAGTTAAGTACAACACCTGAGCCCCCAGGCCAGGCTATTAACATTTGTTTTAATACATGAATTTATGTGCAGCAAAGCACCAGCTTCCAGCAGGAGCCCATTGAGTGTGCTGCTGGTTTGACATGGAAATCAACAGGACAAACATACCTTTACAGAAAGGAACTCCTGCTGAACCACCTCACAGTAACAGGCTGCTTCACCCCAACCTCTGCCTCACACACTTGTCTTCTGCACCTTCTGCTCAGAGCTACACTGTTATTAATATACTTGTCACCCTTGAGGCTGACAAACCAGCTGTACTCACTCCTGAATCCTGCATCTTTCATCATTCCACTCCTGTGAGAGCCAAAAGCAAGACATTTCCCCTGGGCAGGCTCTGCCCCATGCTCACCTGGAACCAATGCAGTGCTCCCACAGCCACAAAACATCTCCTCTACCAAACAGTTGCTTTAATTAGCAGATAACACCAAGGTGGTTCTGGAAACAGAGAAGCCTTCCTCTCCTTTTCTGTTTGACAGCCTGTCCCTGAGTCTCTCATTATAAATACTGACAGAATTTAACAGGACTGGAGAGAGACTGTTCCTCTGCAGGAAACACCTCATGCTTCTCTAAAAAGTGGAAAGTAAAATGCCAGCAGGAAAGGAATTTCTAGGTGGCTTCACATTATTTAACTGTCCACATAATGTCTTTGCATACACCTTGAAATGAAAGATTCTTTTCCATTTAAAAAAGGGACATACCATTTCAAGAGTCTACCTCCAGCATCACAGGTCCGAAGCCATCAAGTGACCTGGAATAAGCATCTCCTAACTGCAAATCCTTTAGCCATCTAAAAACAGGAAATGAAACCAAAGCCCACAAGTAAATTGTGTTTCAGGCACTCATGAAAACACTCAACATTTCTTCCCAGAACCTCTGACCTTGACTCAGTACCTCATGAAATAAAGAATCAAGGGATTTCTGCTCAGGATCACGTTTTCCTCTCCTATGCATATCTGCAGCCCTCACATCAAAGAAACCTTCTGAGGAACCAGAAGGAAGAAAATATGTTTCCCTGCAGAGCTCAGCTTGCTGCCTGAAGATCTCCTACCCTCTCACCTGGGAAGTGCCATGGCTTGGTCCTGGGGCTTCCCCTTCCTCCCACCATGCTGCTGCTGCAGCAGGATGAAGGCAAAGGACACTCGGAAAGCCCTTCTCTACTACACCTTCATGCACACCACTCCACACCCACACAGCACACGAAGATGCCAAATCAATCAGGGCTTTCTCCTTCCAAGCAGTGTAAGCTTTGAGAATTATTTTACCTAATTCTTGACAATACCCACACTGCAAGATGTCTATCTCTTCATAGCAGGATTTTCCAGATGTCCAGGGAGTAAAATGACCTTGCTCCCCTAGCCTCCTCCTCAGACACAGGGGAATATGAAAGGATTATTGAACACAACACTTAAGAAATTTAAACTTTTTTGTGGGAACACTTCAGCTCAACATCACTTGAGCTTTTTCCCTCCCTATTCTCATGGCATAGCCTCCCTCTCCATTTTCATTTTTACAGGAAACAACAACCATCTCGTGTTCTCCCTGGGTGCTAGGAGTGCTGCAGGCTGCTCTTGTTCACTGCAGGCATCCTCCAGGATGAGCCTGGAGAAGACAGAGCAGCTTTTCCCTCTGCTAAGGAGGCTGGCATCCATTCCTGGTACATCCCTTGCTCAGGACTGTGTTTCACAGATTCATCTCTTGCTCTTTTATTCCTTCTCACCACTGCTGACTCCAAGACACATTCACCTACTTAAATTCTGCTTGAGTGGTGAGGCATTAAAGCATTTGTGATTTCCAAGGAAAGGAAGATGCAGGAAGCCCGCTCTCCTTTTCCCAAAGCACACACACACACAGAGCTTCCCTGGGTTGGTACATCAGGGATTGCTTTCCAGGAATCTCACTGCTTGCAAAGAGACTTTCTGGGGAAATGTGCCTGGTGTCCAACCTTGCATGGAGGTGTGGATTAGTTAAATATCAATTTTTCATGGCCTTTTTTTCTAGTTTGAATCCATAGGAGCTTCCTGGGAGGTTAAGGGATGCCTATGGACACATTTTGTGTCCAATAAGCCAGGTCTTGTCTCCTGAAGACCAGCCAGGGGTGTATGCCTCAGCCCCACAGAGGGCTCAGGCGTGGGCAAGTGGCAGTGCACACAACGAACACAAGGCAGGAGCAGCTCTGAGGTGTCCTCAGGGCCACCAGGACCCAGCCAGCCATGCTCTCAGTGCCACCAATGGCACCTCCTGGACACCTGCAACTGTGAGCAGATGAGGAGCAAAATGCTCTGTTACTGAGCTGCTGCTTCAAACAGATGAACCCGCACACAGGAAAAAAAGGAAGGCTGGAAAAAGCCTGCTCTCCCATGCTCATTCATGTGACCTGACAGGAAACTCATCTCTTGATTCCCATCCCTTTGGAAGGAGGGAGGAATACCAGTGTTGAGCACAAACACTTGCCCTACTCTGCTTCTGAACAACTTCGATGCAAGTAAGTAGCTCATTACAGAGAAGAGCACAGCTTTGGGGGAAAACCCACCAACAACTGAAAAGCCAAATAAACTATCTATGAATAAAACAATCAAACCCCCTCCCCAAAAACTAAAAAAAAAAATTAATACTAGTTGAGACTTTGTTTGTGCAGAAAGAGAATTAAAGATGGACATTTTCCCACTTGGGAAGCCAAAATCATGCATCCTAGTCCATGTTCTATGCCCATATTAAAAGCAGAGGCTACAGCTGGAGCTGCAAACACTCCGAGCCCTAAGCAATCAGGTCACTTACTCAGAGGCAAATGCTCACATTTTCTTCTTCTAAAAACCCTTTAAGTTGCACAAGCCTTCAGAATTTGTATGTTCAGTTGAAATTAGATCTGACTTCAAACTAACACACCTAGGCATACAGAATGATTCAAGGCTTGTCCATCCCACAGCCAGTCCATCCAGCCAGGAGCAAGAAATCATCATACCCTAGCATAAAGCAAGGGCTTACAAAAATGCTGCTGGAAGTATCCACAAACCTAAACCTTTCTATGTTCATTAAAACATCTAATGAGAAAACTGCCACCTACAGCAGTAAATGCTAACTGCTTACTGCTGATGAGGACAGCAGAGCTCCTTTGTCAACACAATAAATGCTAGTTCAGCTACTCTGGCCTTGACTCCAAGAACCAGCATGTTGTTTTTGCACCAAGAGGAGTGATAGGATGTGTGGTCTGCAAGGGCCTGAGGCTTGTATTTATTCCACTCAAGTGCAGAGCTGTACAGAACAGGCTCCACTTCTCACTGAGGTCAGGACAAATGACTCAAATGGAAGCAAATTACCCTCTGCCACCTCTAAGCTGGTAGATTACTCAAGAGGCTCTATTGTGCCCACAGCTTTAGGAGCAGAAATAAAGCCCCCAAAAACTAAAGCACCCGAGTGAAGCACTGTTGTGTAGCACAGCTGTGTGCCACTGCAGGTGGAGAGCACAGCTGGACAGACTCAACCAGGCTTACATCCTGCCACTGGCTTTACTGCTCCCAGCTGTTTGAGCCAAGCAAACCTCAGAGAGGCAACACAATGGTTTCTGGACCTGCCCAAAGTGGAAGGGAACAGCCACTCCCTCACCTCTTTAATCAGCTGAGGAACAAAACACAGCAGCATCTTCTCACCAGATGGCACCATGAACAGACAGCACCACCTTCACCCTCAAACAAAGGATGCTCCAGGGAAGGATTCAGTCACCAGGGCAATGGGAAGAAGTTGTCACCATGCTGCTCCTCAGTGTGTCACAGCAGTGCCCTGGCAGGGACACACTGCATCCAGCAGACACCATGCCAGCAGCCACCCTCAGAGCAACCATCCCACACTGCCTGCTGCTTTTGTCTTTCTATTGCCTTAGTGCCACTCAGACCATGGCAGGCAGCAAGTGAGACCACAAAGCCCTAAGCAGGACTTGGAGCTGCTGTTCCTCTTGAACAGCAACTTCTGTAGCAAATTCTATTACCACCAGTGTGGTACAAAGCAGCAAGTGACAGCAGAGCGAGCTCCAAGGAACCTTCACATCAACCTGAACTGAGATAAAGACATTTATTTCACCACTCTGAGTTTAGTATGTTGCCTTTCACCTAGTAAGCTAAGCCAGGGCAAGGCAAGGCACTTTCCCATACTCTTAGCAATGGAGTTACATCATGCCTTCAGAGCTAATTGTCTGATATGCTGTTTAAACCCTGTCATTAGGCATGCCAAGTAAGGAGAATGCAAAAATGCAGCTCCCAGGCAATCAGACAGAGACAGTGTGAGCATGGAAGACATCCACTGCCCCTGAGGGGCTGCTACACCTGACACATCAGCTGTCCACCCCCAGCATCTGGACACAGCTCAGGTACACAGCCAGCCCTGTCTGGCAAGGGCCCAGTGGAAACAAAGCCACTCAGGAAAGCTCCCATGACTGGGCAGGGATGTGGGAGTGTGGGACCACCCCATCATAATTACCAGGGAATCCTTATTCCCCAGGGAAAGAAGCTTCTGGCAGATGATGTTGCTGTGGCTCCTGCTGAGAGCTGCTCCCATCAGCTTCAGGACAGCAATAGATAAACACTGTCCCTCAGGGAGATGAAGCTGAACTCCAAGGCACATTTCCTCAAAAAATATGAGAGTGATGACTAACAGTCCAAAGGGCTGCACTTCCAGAAAGGCACCTTTTTAAGTCACAGAAGAACACTGAAAATGTCTGCTGCTTTGTCACAGCAAGCATGTCCTCAAGACGTGGAGCAGCCAGCAGGACAGCAGAACTGTTTGCTCTGTGCTGCTTTGTGCTCTGGGTCCAAACAGCTCCAGACAATACAATTATGGATGGTCCACAGGATAACAGGCACCGTGCAGAGGTAAAACTGCCAAGTGGCAAAAGTAGCCAAGTTCCATTAATCACTGACAAAGCATCCTCCTGGTGCTAAATGCTTCACATTCATCCTGCCCTCAGCCTTTCACTTGGCAGTTTATTATAAACAGAGCTTGGCTGCAGAACCTCAGTTACCCCCCACACAAAGCCACATTTCTCAGCCTGCCATCCCTAGCAGCCCTCAGCTCTCATCATCCACAAGCCTTCCTCCCTACTTACAAATGTTCTCGACTCCATCATGTAATGATACTTCCAGCCCAGCCAAGGAGCCCTGAGAACAACTTGGGCCCTGGCACTGCAGGCAGACACTACAGTGCTCACTAGAAGAGGGAGCTATTTTTATGGCAGCATGCAGGGTGGGCAAAGCTTTTCAGAACAAGCAGACTCTAGAGACATTTTTGCTCCAGTTCTCTGCTTTTTCCTGCCCCTCACTCCTCAGGGGAGCAGCAGTGCCTGCATGTGCAGCAGGGGAGATGTCAGATGCCTTCCCACATGCTTACACAAGGATGTATTGACTGCAGCTGGACAGGCAGGGCACTGCTTTGTGAAGGATGGCAGGATCCTCTCCTTCCATTGAAATGTTAGCTATCCTGGGGATCAACTGCAATCATCTCATGGCTCAGCTTGCAGGGGTGGTATGGATTTTGAGCAGTTACATATTTCAGCTGAGTAAGGAGACAAGAAACCTTTAGTTTGCCACAGAGCACTATCACCTCAACAAAGGCTTGAGAGGTTTGTGTCTTCCCTTGCCCCCCCACAACACATCTGTCTGTACATTTTCCTGGTGAGGAAGGCTTAAATGCTGGTGGAAAGGTCATAAAAATTACCTGGGACTTAGCATATGGCAGCTCAAAAGAAAAGATCTATTTCTGTGCCAGGGCTCAGAGGTCAGTGGGACCCTGACAGCTCTCACCAGGTTCTTGCCATTCAGATGGAAGCATTGTCTTCCAACTCAAACCCAGCAGACTGCAGCAGCTGGAGATGAGAGCCAATGCACCCTGGTTTCCAAGACAGGACTATTTAAGCTCTAACTCAGTGAAGTACATGTGCACTCAGCATCTTCTGATCCAGCAGGCTGCTGCTCTCCTAAGCTATAGCTCCCCAGAAGCAGCCTCTACCTTCCCGAGCAAAGGGAAAGCAAACCTCCAGTCCATGGGCACCTGAGTTGCTCTAGGGCAGCAGAGTGCTTTCTGTGCCCAGCCCAGAACCAGCAAAGCACAACAACATCTTAGAAGAATCACTGTGTCTTTGTCAGGCTGGAGGTCCACATAAGGCCTTTTAACTGCTAAGAGCAAACCAATGTTCCCCTGCTGAAAGGCTCCCTGCAGACCACCAGCACCTCACATCACACCACTCTGCTGGGCTCTGAAGAGACCCCCTCACACACCAAACACCTGTGCATTCCCCATGCCAAGGATTCACCCAGGCACCAGCTTTCATGGCTGTAGTAACAAGCTGTAAAAACACACCAGCAGAACAAGTTGCCAAGTGTCAAAATAGGACAGCAGTGAAACACTTGCAAATTTGGCTTTAGATACAGCAGCACAAGGCAAATGCATCACCATTAGCATTTCAAATATAGCTTCTGAATGAAAAGAGGCTTTAAAAATAACTTGGTTTTCTCCTGGCATCCCTATGCTAATAGATCCTACTTCTAATTACAAGAGTCTCTTGTAGACAGGCACAAGGCATCACCATCTATCTCCTTATGCAAACAGAGTTCCTCCAGCTAAGCAAATCAGAGCATGGTCCACCTCTCCCACACAGACCTGGGAGGTTTTGTGCCCAGGTTGGGGCCTCATGCTGCTGCTCCAGATGTGCACATTCCCCTCCAGGGCCATCCCTCAGAGCTCTTTCAGGTGAGCTACACCACACTGCTGAGCAACATGGTTAACTTAGAAAATTCACCTGAGCCACACACAAATGACTTAGGGTACCTGAAGCCACCAAATCACTGCCTGTACCATTGTTAGCTGCATTTTTTTCCCTTTCCACTCCTCAAGTCTCCAGCCCAGGTCTGTGCTTTGTAAACACTGCTAACTACTTCAAGAATTATCTACCCAGAAACCTCACGAGCTAAGATAAAAGTGTTGCTAAAATAGATCAAGATGATTCATTTTATTTCTATTAGCCACAAGAACACATCAATCAGCTGAGAAGATCTAAAATTACACACTCAGCATGAAGCAACACTAAATCTGAGTATGGCACTGAAACCAAAACCCTGGACAAACAACAACTGTGGAGGTAAGGTCCTGCAGAGAAGGAAGCATGAAGCTGACTCGGTCTGGCTGGCCCAGCACTAACCATTCTGTCACCATTCTCATTCAGGATTTCTAGGGACTCCCTGATACCTCCTTGCTATAGCTTAGAAGATTCCTTCTCACTAAATGGTCCTTTACTTCCCACCTCAGAATAGACAGAAGCACTGTGCAGGGTCACTGGTAGTGAGTGAGGAGACTCATCCTTCAGGCATTTTGGAGCTGGTCATTGTACAGGACTTGTGTGTCCAAGAGGTCATGTGGCATGGTGGTGCCAGTGCCATGAGGCATGGTGGTGCCAGTGCCATGAGGATCCAGCCAGGATAACTAGCTAGTTTTCCAGCCTGTGTCCACATCATAACAGGTCAAGTGCTGCAGCAGTGCTTAGCTCCTCCAGGCAGCTCCCAGACCCAAGCCATGCCCAGAGGAGACATCTCCAGCTTCATCTCACACCCATCAGACTGTGGCAACAGATGGGAGGATCAAGGGGTTTTCCCCTCAGCCCCTGAAGTAAGGAGACTCCACTGTAAAAGCAGAATGAAGCTGGAGCCTGGTGACAGGGCACAGCCCTTCCATGCTAGCAGTCACCTATTAGCACTGCAAAACATGGTGCTTAGTTCTAGCTTCCAGGCATCTCCTGGCAGTACATTTATGCACCATTAACATGTTTTAAGAAGTGGGAGCAAATGAATATAAACTGATCAAGCTCCTTCACTTCAGAAGTGACAGCCAAGCTTGGGTTTGTTATTCCCCAACACCCTCCCTGGCACACCCTGGAGGGGCCTGATTGCCATGCAGTACCTGTCACCTCTCTCCAGGGTGACTGAACCCATGCAGAAGTGCAGCTGATGCTGGAGGCTGAGCCCTGACCAAGCACCATGTCCACGAGAGGTGGCTGCAATGCTGGCTGGTGCCTTGCAGGGCAGCTTGCCCTGGGCAGGGGGATGCCCCTCTCCCCTGGATGGGTGTCCAGCACAACCCACCCCCAGCCCTCTTCATGCAGGGCTGGACATGCAGCCAGAGAGATAGCCTGGGACAACAGAGGGGAGTGGACATGAGGATTAGGCTGCTGCTTTCATCCCTGCCCTTTGAAGGTCCCCAGACAACAGCCATAGCAGTGCTGGACTGAGCCTCCTCAATGCAACCACTGACTGCATGTGATGGGCATAATTCCCAGGGCCTTTGGAAACAATGCCTTCTGTCCAAATAGCATCAGGTCCAAGCAGGCTCTCTACCCACCCAGCTAAGCCCTGCTTGATGTGCCACATTCCAGGAAGCACAGCTCAGTATGATTTTATCTGCCCCTTGTGCCTTTGGCTGAAAAAGGAACACAGCTCCACAACAGGGGTGAAAATATTGCTCTCTGAAAGAAGAGGAACAACAGAGTTGGTATGACCAACAGAATGGCCATACCACCTGTCTGTGGTGTCATGCTTTCTTCCTCCAGAGATCCAAGGTCTCACCTCCTAGAATCAGTGCTTTTTCAGGCCACCAAAACATCTGTAGTGATGCAGCTGGTAAGGCAAAAACCAGAACGTGTCTCATGACAGTGAACATCCAGAAGGGAAAGGTCAACAGCAGACAAAAGTCCCACCCAAGCTTCCCCAATGCTCTGCAGTCTCTGCATGGCCACAACACAAAGGCCAAAGCCTGAACCACTTGCATGCCAGGACTGAGCTGCACAGTCCTCTTGACTGTTGCATTTGCAGAAGGTACAGATGGCATTCCTTTTGCACCTCAGCACCTCTGCCCCTTGCATTTCAGTTTGCCCTTCTGCCTTGCTGGATCACTTGGAGCAGATTTTCTGCACTAGCTCAAGCTCAGCCCTGCTTGGTGGATATTAATAGGTAGCAATTGGAGAATTTCTAACCTTGTTTATGTAAGCAGGGCTCTTAGTGCCTCCTTACATGACCTTGCTTTTGGCTGAATGGGAACAAAAGGTGATTCACATCCCTCTGTGAGCTGACATCCTCATGACTTGCCTGCACTATCAGCAGTGGCTCTGGGATGGCAGGCACAGCTCTCCCTCTTATCTGCATGTGTTCAACTCATTCCAAAAATTGCAGGGTTTAAATCCACTTGGCAGGTTCATTCCATACAGTGCAAGTTTTCTGGATTTTGCTTTTAATCCCAAAGACACATTACTGGTTCATATGATTTAGAGAAATCCAAGCATTTTATATAATCACTGGGTTTGGGGTTTTTTTTAATCATGAAAGCATGTAACTCTACCCAAAGAAAAATCAACTTGACAGATCTACCAGTGGTTAAACCACACTAAGTAGGAATTATATTTTTAGCCTTTAATGCTTTGGAGTATTAAATTAATAGAGTCCCAAGCAAACTGTCCCCTGTCAGCCTGTAGCTAACATCAAATCAACCTGACCCACTAAGCAGGGTTATGCTTTGGGCCTGGCAGAGCCTGCCAGGCCTTTGGAATTCCCCCAGTTTTCCAGGATCTGCTAGAAAGCAACCCTGTTCCCTGCTGCCACACAGCATCACCTTCCTCTCCACACACTGCACCAGGGCAGAGCTCCAGAAACAAGGCCTGAGCACCTCTGCTCCTTCTGCACCACTGCTGAGAGTTACACCAAGCATCTTCATTAGCTCTCTGCAAAGTGCCCTTTAGCTCCTTCTCTCCTGAGACTGAGTGACCTATAACAAATCCCCACCTCCATCCTTTGTTTAAGGCAGTAGAGAAGAAGAGTTTTCAGCAGTGATTTTTATCAGCGTGACCTCAGAGCTCCAGCTCCTCATGTGCTGGCACATGGTCCTGGAGCAGGCACAGCCATCTGAGTGTGTATCCAGTGCTGTGCACACAGGGATAGCCAATTGTGCCATCTCACATATGGATGTGGAGGAGCCATTATCCCAAAGCTCATTAAATCAGGGACTGCTTTCAAGTGCTTCATAAACATACTTAGCATAATGCAGTTTGCATCCTGGCTGGGGCTTCCACAAACTGCCAGGATATAAACAAATTCTGAAGAGAATGTTTCCAGAACTAATTGCAAGACTCCTGTTTTCTGTTTGACACAAAAGCAGCTTTACAACTCAATGATGTCTTTCCAAAAGGTGACATCTCATGAACATCACCTCCTCTGGCCACCCACCCCATCAGAAAGCTGCTCTCTGCCCAAGAGCTTTCATCTGAGCATCTGCATACACACATCCTACACTACCTACTGCTAGATATGCCCACAGACCTTGTTACCTGAAGCCTTTAATGGTCATTTGTGATCTAAACCAGATGTTGAAGACACCTAGAAGGGGCAACAAACACCTTGCTGTTGGTTTTGGAGAGGCACAGGAACAGAGAGTAAATAACATCTCACATTTCAGACCCATCTTCCGCATTATGTAAGCAACAAGACTCCTTTCTTGTCCCCAGAAAACTTCCAGTCTGTCTTCCATGCTCCAAAAGAGCAAGGAGTACACGATTTTCCATGCTCCAAAATAGCAAGGAGTACACAACTAAATCTGAAGAGTGGCAGCGCAGCACAGGCTAAACCTTCGCTGTCACCTACAAGCTTGGGGCTCTTGGTGCCTGTCACTCACCAGCCTGCACCTACAGCTGCTAGCATCAGCTCAGCCTCTGCCTCCTGACACTTCTCCCTCTCCACCCCATCTCCTGTTTCCCCTTCCTCTCACCGACAGGAGCACACCAACTCCCAGATGTGCTGCAGCCAAGCTGAAAACCAGACAGCATTTAGTAAGCAAAACTGTGCCTGTGTTATTTATTGAGGCAGCTTCTCTGAGCTCCCTGATCACCTCTGCATGAGTGCTCCTCATCCGGACACCACAGAAAGAAATCCCTCATAAATAATGGATATTCCATGAAAAAAACACACATTGGGAACTATTCTGCTCCTTGAGACCTTTCCTGCTCTTCTGTTCTCCTTTCTTACTGCAGACATTTGCAGACTCTGGGGTCACTGCCCCTCCAGTGAAGATCTGCTGTGAGAAGCCATCTCCCAGGCAAGCCAAACCTAGGTCAGGTCAGTAGCTTTATTGCCTTCAAGAGAAGGATTTGCACAGAGCAGACAGGACTCCACCTCTGCCAGGAGTCACTGCAGGATGCTCTTGCTACTTTGGATCTCTGCTGTGAGATCACCAAAGTGGATTAAACAGAAAGACCCTAAGAAAACAAGTCCCTGCTGCCCATAGGCAACTCTCAAGAGAGAAGAGTGGACTACTCAAAGTGTAACATCATCTTCTTGCCACAATGTTTCTATCACATTTCAGTGCCTGTGTCACCTAGGGAAGTTTTCCCCCAATATTGTTTTTCTTCCCAATGCTTGGACTAGGAGAACACTCCAAACTCAGCCCTGAGAGCACTCTGGGGCTAGTGAAGAGCTGTCACCTCTGCACTGGGATGTCCCTGTGACAGTGGAGCCCTAGGGTGAGGCAGTCACAGCAGCTGGCAGAGCTGCAGGGCTGTGCAAGCCCAGGTTTTACAGCAAACCCTCCTGTCCTGCACAGGTGCAGGACTTCATGCACCCAGGCAGCACTAGCAGGTTTTCAGATGCCCTAGCTGAAAGCTCCATGCACACCACATCCTCCTGCTGCCAGCTGAGGCTGGCTGCAATGGATGTGTCTGGGGAACATTCTGACTGCTTCCTTGGCATTTCTGCAGCTCAGGAGCAAGGAGATGAAGCCCAGAGTCAGCAGTGCTGCACTCCTGCACTCAGCCAGGAGCCACAGCAGCCCCACACCAACAGCTCAGGNCATCAGCTCCATGGCCTTTCTGTATTGAGGGCCACATCCCTTCAGAGCTGCAGTCCCTCCCTCCCTGGGTTTTAGTCCAAGCCTGCCTCATTGCTTAAGCAAACCCTGGAGAACAGCCCACTGCTGCACAGATGGGCACACGGCAGATGGGCACATTCCAGCCCTTGCAGTGCTGCCCTTGAGTCATTCAGCAATTCCCCAAGGATTCACGTGTGCTCCAGTCACAACAGGAGCTGGCTGATTCCTCAGAAAGCAACAGCGAATCCAGCAAAGAGCACAGGCTCCCTTGCTCAGCCTCTCTCTGAGGGAAGGAGTTTGATGCTAATCCTTTGAGACTGACCACCCAATTGTGGCTAGGATGAGCCAGTGCCATCCCAACAAGGAGTGGCATCATCTGCAAAGCATGAGCTGCTTCACTTCTGATGACAGCAGCCCTTTTCAGGCAGGTGATACATAAAGTAGACTTTAATTTATCTAGACCTTTAAACAGTTTTAATTACAGAAGTGAACATTTACCCTAGAGGCTTTTTCTGGTAGTTAAAGCACTTGGAATTTTATCTCCTTCATTTAGGAACTGTGTCAGAAATAGCTATTTAGGACACATGCTTTACATTCAACCTTCATTTGGTTGTGCTCTTCCTGGGGACTACTGCACTGGCACTACCTACATGGCACCTCAGTACATGTTTTACTTGCTCTCATATGTCTCCAGCAATCCATCCCTAATTACCCCTGGAACAGGGAAGGCTCACTCATGCCTCAGCAGAGGGACCTTATGTGTCAAATCCCCACCAGAACTGGGCTGGGCTCCAGGGGAGCTGCCAAGCATCACACACCTTGGGCTCAGCAGAGGCTGTCCCAGCTTCCCCAGATAAAAGAAGGGAGGGCAGTGGTGGCACCTGGCTTTCTGCAAGCAGATGGCTCTGTGCATGCCTTCTGCTGAGGGCAGAGGCAGTGATGGAGGCATCTCCTGGCAGGACAGCAGGGGAACAGCAGGCAGGCTGAGGAACAGAGGTGATGGGGTGCTTGCAGGAGTCCTCATCAAGGCAGCTGACTGCATCTCTCCCAGCTCCTTTGATGGTGTTCTACTGTCTCACTGGCACCAGAAGCAGAGAATGAAAGGGAAGTAACTGGCACACAGGATGTAGAGCTAGTGGGGAAATGGCCAGCTCCCTGCCTTGCCCTCCCTGCACATCTTTCAGGGGATCACTGATAGCTCCTCTCAAGTCTAAAAGAGCTGACAGACATTCAGCATAGAAAACAGACTTCCTAGGAAAAAAAATGAATTATTTATCACTTTCTCATTATCCATCCACCTCCTTTTTCCAAGGTAGTAAGACAGGGAGGAAACAAAGCTGTCTGACAATTCCTTTGCTCTAGTTTATTGATCTGCCCTATGAAGCCACACTCCCCAGATGGTGATGTCATTTATTTCCATGGCAACTGTGTAACATCAGAGGGCTATACCCAAGCAGGTGCAGGAAAACCATTAGGGAATAAGCTAATGAATCTCTGGTACTACAAAAGCACTGGATGGTAAATGGTTGCCTATTCAGCAGGTTGCTAAATCCAGTCCCACAAATTCCTCCTCTAGTTCATCTTAGCAAAGCATGAACTGGGCCTTTTGCTTTGGAAAACTTCAAATTGCAACCAGGAGCTGGTCTTCTATTAGCAAATTATAGACACTGAGAGGGATGCTTTGGGTAAATTCAAGACTTCAGGTAGTTATTAGCTTGACTAATTACTCTGCAGTTCCATAGAGATATTTTCTTTACAGTACCCTCAGAACTCATGGAAACACAAAGCAACATCTGGCAGGGAAAATGTTTTCCTTTTTCCTAGCACCACCACATGAGGCTGTGCAGGAAACTGTGCACTGAGCTAACAGCATGGCTTCAGTTTATTGCTGCCAATAACCAATATTTGCCTTTAATGATCTCTCTATCCTCCAGAGGCTTCCTTCCCTCTGCTTTTTAATTCCATAGCCCATCCAGCCTCAGTCCCCTCCTACATTTGCAACCTGCTGCCAGCCATGATTTTACCAGCAGTGCCCCTTCCTATGCCCAAAGTCTCCTGGCAGCTAGGAAGACTTGACTGTCAGCTCGCCATGCTTCCCTTGGAGTGTTGGCTAGAGCCCCAGGAGGGCAGAGAGAGGAGGAGCTGACAGCCCTGAAGATGCCCCAGTGGCAGGCAGCTCTCTGAAGCACTCTGCATGGATTCCCACACGCAGATGTGTCCCAAGACAAGCCTGAGTATTCTTCAGCTGATGGTCCCCCTGCACAGCTGCACTGGAGAATGACTTTAAACAGATTAGTAACTAGCCAAACCATAGAATGCTCTTCTTCCTGCAGAGGAGCATCTAGTTAAACTCCTGGATCAGTTTAAGGAGCTGACTAACACTTGTGTGACCTAACTCCTCATTTTGGATCCAAATTGTCCTGCACGCTGAGGTGTTCAGCCTGAGCTGTATTGCCCTATAGCTTTTACACAGCTGCTGCTAGAAGGTCCCTCCCTCGATGAAAAAGCCTGCAGGGCTGCATCCCTTTCCTCCTTTCCCCAGGTGCCTCAAGAGGTGACTCTTCAGCTGGAGAGGAGACTGAGAAAGAACATTCTCCTCTTCTGGCTGAGGCAGAGCTGTTACAGGAAGCCACTCCTGCCACTGCAGGAGAGATTGCAGAGACCTGTGCCAGACAGCCAGGGCAGGAGCCGTGAGGGGAACATCTTCCCAGCTTCCAGAGGAAGCCAGGTGTCCAGACAGAGGCCTGAGGACAGATGCAGAGGCTCAGCCCCTGGCAGCAGAGCCAACACCTAGCAGGATGTCCTGGGGCTGCCCAAGGAGCATCTTCTGAGGGGTGAGAGCTCCCCTCCAGCAGGAACACCCCTGCAGTGGCATCACTGGGGATGTCTGCAGGGATGATATCCAGATGCACCAAAGGACCATGACTTCCCAAAAGAGAAACCCACTCCAAGGCAAAGGAGTTTTGTGTTCAGGCTTTCACACTCAGTTCCCATTGCCTTTAAGCTTCCTCCTGCACAGTCCTTGCTAGCCCAGCAGTGTCCCAGCACAGATCCTGCCTCTCTGCTCCAGCACTGCCCTCACTACCTCCTCTCAACTCAAACTTCATTAGATGCAATTCATTTGGAATGCAAGAACATACTCCTTTTATCCCAGCTACTGACATTCTCACATCCAAATTCCCTGGAACCTCACTCCATCCCCAGCTGACAGAGGTATCCACCACTACTGCCTCTCCCACAGGGGTTCCAGAGCCTAAGGAATTTCGCAGTCCTTAAGATCACCCTGATATCACCTAGAACAGGACAGAGGAGCATTTCAACAGCACTTTCAGTTCTCCACACAACACAGGGAAAACTATCCTCATTTGGGCAATTAGCTACAACCCTAAGAATATTTTCCTACTGTATTCACCGAGCAACAGCAAGAGCTCAGCCAAAACAGGAGGAAAACAAAGCAAGCTGAAGCAAGCCCTTTTATGTCCTGTTCTGTTCCTCTGTCTCCTGAGAGCAGAAGGACCACATAGGATGGGCAGCTACCAGCCTCTTGAAATCAAATCAGTTTCTTTCAGAGAACACTTGTATTTTGTAAACCAATTAAACCACATGAATAGTACAAGCATGAATAGGCTTTTGTTTCACCCAAATGAAGGTATTTTGGATTTGTGAAGATGCAAATAGAGATGACAAAAAAGGTAACAAGGATACAATAGAAAATTATGGAGTAGGGAGAAAATTAATTACATGCCTGTTTGAAAGTTCAGGGTTCTTTCTACATTGCATCCAACGTGAAAATGCACAGATCTCTCCCCTCTTTTCCAAATATGTTCAGGAAACTAAGTTGGTTGAATTTGTCCTTCCATGGCCTTTCATCTCAGCTGCATGCTGTTTGGATCCTGCTATTCTATGGAACTGCAACAACAGTTGCAAGTCATGCTTCCTTTGACTGAAGCCTGGATCCACACCTGCAGCCCTCCTGCAACACAGCAACCTGGCAGAAGCTGCCAGTGCAGGATGAGCACAAGGAAAAGGCAGGCATTGCTGTTCCATGCACTGCAGCTTCCCAGTGACAAGCACTGCTCTCCTTTCTGCCTCTCCCTGTAGGAATTTCCAAGTCCTTCAAGAGCCACAGGGTGAAATCTTCCCTCCAGCCCTGTTGGTGGGAAATCTGTCACTAATTCCAGTGGGATTCATCATGTCACCCTGCTCTGGGAAGGATCTTTGCCTGAGAGTGCTGCAGGACTTGGTCCAGAGAGCCAGTCCTCTCTTGCCAGCAAGACAACTCCTCCCCTTAATTTCCATAATAACTCCAACAGCAAGGCTTTTCCCTGTGAATTCCAGCCACGACAGATCTCTGTGGAAGCTGAGCATCACCTCTGCCAAACATCTGGAGTAACACAGCATTTAATGCCCTTAGGTTCCCCAAGCATACACAGGCACTGCTGCCTGCCCACAATTTGACAGCATTTCTTCAGAGCTGCTTCTGGGGATATAAATTCCATCTCTCGTCACTCTTCCAAGGGAAGACCTCCTCTTGGGATAAAGCAGCAGATGACCAGAAAAGGGCAGTTCCAGTCAGTCTGATTAATAACCCTAATCACAGTCACTTCCACGGGGCTCCCATCTCTGACTTCACACACTCTTATCCCTGGGTACTCAAACTATTGATGATCTCCTCTAGCTCATTTTGTCTTTCATAAGCCAGTCAAGTGATGTGACTTGCCTGCAACAAAGCAGAGCTCACTGCTCAAATATTTTCACTTTCCAAAAGGCTCAGGCTCCTTCCAGCTGCTGCTCACACCCCCAGTTGCTTTCCTCATGAAGCCATCTTTTGATGTAGTTTACAAAGAGAGCAGAACTTAGGTAAAACACAGTTCTGGAATACCTACAAGAAGCACTTGCACTGAGTGCAGTGCTGTGAGGAACCTCAGCCCTTCAGGTGGTTTACCTGCCTGCCAGATTAGGCAAACATTAATCCCTGTTGGTTGTCCAACTCCAACAGGCAATTAGAGCCACATCTTCTACAGCAGCTCCAGCTTACCACTGGCACAGGAGGATGTAAACTTGAAGCACTAAACAAAGACCTTTCCAAGCTGAGCATGACATAAGTCATTCTGACACCTCTGGCATTTTACAGCTGTTCCCATTTTCCAATGGATGCAGCTCTTCCTTACAGCTTGCAGCACACTTGTGTTTGGAGTACCTGGATGTGACAGGCAGCCACAGCAGCACCCTGCCTCACCTCTGGGAAGCACAAATAACTCTGGCACCAGACATTTCCACAGCCCTCATTAAAAACAAACCCACAACATGCACACACTGGGAAGGCAGCATGTCCCCAGCAAGGTATCACACTCTAGCAGACAAACTCACACCATCTAAGCCACTCTGTGGAGGGCTCCTCACAGCACACAAGGGCCAGCTCACACCACACTGCATCTCAACAGGATCCCAACGTCCTAGGCTGGCTTTGGAGGAGGAGAAATGCTATATTGCACACTTCACAGAACAAAAGGACCTTCCCAAGAGTCCTCTCCAAAAGCTCCATCTGCCAATTACTGTTTTGGAGGCTAAAAGTCAACAATTAGTTAGTGCTTCTCTGAATTCACAGGTAAGCTTTGCAGAAGCCTCGGGTACTGTGGGCTCAGAGATAAATATTCTAACACCTTCCAGCAGAGCAAGCACCTACCCATAGCTATCTTTGCCCCACCACCTCACACTAAGCTCTAAGAGCTGCTGAACCAACTGCAGAAGTCCACTGGTGCTTCAGGAGGTGGCAGGGGAGTGTGAAGGTTCCTGCCACAGCTCCCTCTGCCCAGCAGAATCCCCAACAGCAAAAGCCAGCATCCTGGTAGAGGAAAGCTCTTCTGCCTTGCCTGTGATTAAAGCAGACTTTTATTCCCTCATCTGCTCCAAGACAAACAGAGAGGCATATTGACCAAAAACCATGAAAAGACCTGCATTCAAGAGAAGAAAATCAGCTGTTTCTTCAATGGAAGATGCAAAGCAGCCCAGCTTGGCCCTGCAGCCATGATCCCATCTGCTGGACTAACAAGGCCACAGCCACCTTCCCTGCTCCAGTGCTGCTCTACAGACCAAGCTGAGCCCACAGGAGAGCCTGCACACCCCAACAGGAACCTTGGGCTCTGCCTGTGCCCTCCCCAGGGACACAGGAGCTTTCAACCCTGCAGCTGGAACCTAGCACAAAGTCTAAGGCTTCACACATTCTGTGAGGATGAGAAGTTGTGATGACTTTCCTGCTCTTCAGCCAGCACTTGCATATCCCTTAACCACAGAAGTGCCAAAAGGCATGGCTGAGAGCCAGAGGAGGAACTGCCATCATCCTTTGTGGTTTTCAGGTTCAGCACAAACTGAAGAAAGGGCCAAAGGCTCTGTAGAGACAAAGCCTCTCTTGTTCTGTGCTCTTACTTGGCTCTAAGACAAAAGGACATTTGACATGTTTATGTTACAGAGCAGACTAAGGTCTTGCATCTAATGAAATCACCTTGTACAGGAGAGAGAAAACTGTCCTCCTAGCCACCTCGGGGTGAGATGTGTCCTGTCCCTCCCTGCAGGAAAGTGACATGGAAATCCAGAGGCATCTGCATGGGCAGGTTTCACCATGGCTTCAGCCAAACAGCATTCCTCAGCTGTGGGTTTAGGAGCAGCTTATTGATGATGAGGGGGCACTTGGTGCTGGGTGGATACTGGAGCCAGGTTCAATACTGGAGCAGACACTTCCCTGGTGCTTCAGGAAAGAGAGGAAGCAAGGAGCCTCTGCTCTTCCCTCACCAGCACTCCGTGCTCACACCTGCAACAACCCTAAACACCCCATGGTCCCTCTGCCAAAAGCAGCTCTCATGCCACACTCACTGCTCCTGGAAGGCATTCAGCACAGAACTGATTGTCACCTCCTCAAGGGGAGGAAAGTTGCAGCTCTGACACCAGCCTCAAGGAGAAAGGGAGCTTGCAGCAGAAAACACAGCCCTTGATGAATTTGTCATTCCTTCAGAGCTAAAGCAGGCAGCAACTGTCAGAGCCTGCTGTGCTGGCTCTTTAGAAGCTCTGCTCATTCTCTGTGCACATCCACCCGTTCCCAGGCCTGAGGCAGGATGAATAAGAGCCCTCTCACAGCTCTGCACTGCTGGCCACATAAGGACAGTGACACATCAGTGTGCCTGAGACTCTCAGAGCTACTGCCAGCCTGCAGCTGCAAGGGCTGTGATTTCCCTAACCCCCAGGTAAGCTGTGTCAGCATCCCTGGCTCCAGCCAGAGCCCACCCTGACAGCTTCATGCCAGCCACTCCCAGCTGAGCTAGGACCCTATCTGTCTGGCAATGCATTGATCAGGGTGACACTGATGGAAGGTCAACCACCAAGTCATAAATGTTTCATTTCATTGAAAAAGGTTCAAATTGGTTGGTTTTTTTTTGTTTGTTTCTAACTCTGAGCATGTAGGACAGATCTGTCTTTCCAGAAAGGGCTAAGAGTGTCACTTTCTCCCTGCCACATCCCCTCCTCAGCCTAAGAACCTCTGAACACTACTAAATCTGAATTCCTAGAGGCATCTCGATAACTAAGCAAGCTAAGTCACTCATGCTTCCCTCTAGAAAATCAAGGCCTGCTTCCAGATGTCTTCCCTGCTCTGAAATCCTTGCAAATTCAGTTTGCATGCTTAATTATCATCTCTGCCCCTGTGCCCCACTGCTTACCAGAAGCAGTCCTCATCACAGAGTTATGACTTCATTTCCTCTGCTTCTGACTATACACTGGGCATTTTAATTCTAAAATCTGTTTCACTAGCTGGTTCGGGTGTGAGACACACACAGGGACACTCCAAGACCAGCCTACCACCTTTGGATCCCTTTTGCTCTGTTGTATTTGTGATGCAGCTCATCCTATTCTTGCATAAAGCTCTTCTGAAATACCTAGAATCCCCACAGCTTCACCTGGGCAACTGTGAACAGCTTTTTCATCTTAGAACTAGAAATGACCCTGCAAGCTCATGCAAACTTGAAAGGTAAACTTGAAAGAGCCTAGATGCTATCAGATCCTACTGATAGGAGAGCACTGGAAAAGCCTGCATGGCACAGGACTGGCCAGCTCAGTAGTGACTATCCCTTCAACACCCGGAGCTTGAGCCCTAACCATTTCATTTGCCTTCTCTTCATTTGCTTACTGTTTGCATCTTGCACAGCCAACAGATGTGTCCTTGGACACGTCCACACAGCAAGGCAGCACAGCGTGCCAAGGACCATTCCTCCCCAGCCAAAGAAAGGCATGACCCCTGCCCCAAGCACTTCACAGGGGAATGACAAGACATGGTCAAAGGCAAGCAAGTGGTACATCATGAAGTCAGGAGGGTGCCTGCTTTTGTGGTCCAAGCATCTGTTATTTCCGTGGGTTAAAAGACTGACACCAGCCTTCAGGACCATGCCTGTCCTGTGACCACTACAATGGCAGCACAGCAAGCCTAACCTTCACACAAGTGATCCCCTCCTCTAAATCCCTCTTTTCCTCTGCTGGCAATGCTATTGTTTCTGTTGGTTGGCATTACATGTTAATAACCATTCACCCATTCATGCCAATTCCAGAGGAGGAACACCAGCCACACAGGGGCTGACAGAAAGGCATTGTGTTCACAGGTCTCAACGTTTCACTCCTGCTTCCAAACTTCACCATGGCTTTCAAAGGCAAGGAGAAAAGAAACAGCCTGGCAGCCAGCCATGCTAACTATCTACTTGACTTTTTCCAGGACCACAGTCTAATCCTGTGCCTGCTTAGATGAACCAAGAGCTTGATTCTTCAACTGTCACCCCATCCCTCCAGCAGCTATGCTGCTCCAGCCAGCTCTCCTTCCACGCCTTTTTGTCCCCTCATGCCAAGCAGAGCTATTGACTGCCAGTGCAGAGAGCTTACCAACCATGCAGCCTCCTCTGATTAACTGGCAGGAAGCTCCAGTAAGGAGACTGATAAGCATATTCCTCACCATGGGAGAATTTTAATCCTTTCAGTCTTCTGCACTGGAGCTCTGCTTGGCTTCTCCCAGTAACACACAGACACTGCAGCTTCACAGCCCTGTGCCCTCCAACTGCTTATCCAGCCACAAACACATCCCTGCAATTCCACACAGGACCTCAGTCTCCCTTCCTCCTTCCCTTGCCAGCATCCTGCAGTCACTCCATGGGAGCAGCTCTGTGGCCTGAGCCTTTCATCACCTGCCTGGAGAGCCCCACACTGCCTGACTTCCCTGCTCTTCCCACTTCTCTCTCTTTGGAAAGGGATCAAGAATGTCTTTCCAACAACACGAAAGGTTAAGTCTGTGGAAAAACAAATATCCACCTCTATATCACAAAGCAATTATGTTATTTAGTGTCTCAGGTCCCCAGGCAAGTTTCCTACCTGATAACAAGAACAGCTAATTGCTAGCCAAGGTTTGAGCATATTTACACCTTAGCTGTGCAAAACAATCACTCTGAATTGAGATGCTCTATTAAACAAAACCTGAAAAAATCAGTTACCTAAGGGTTATTTATGTAGCAAATCACATCTGCAATAGTAATTTTTTTAAAATCATGTGTTGCTGAGACTTTAAACAGCATAAAGTGGAAACAGACAATAGTTATCAGTAGGGGAGATGCACACATGTGCAAACATGCTAAAAAGGATTCAGGTGTGGAGAGTAGTATTTTTCCTATGTAATCAATTTTTATTAGCATCTCCTAAAATTAATCTTGAATAGGATGTACTTTCCTGCATATACTTGTAAGTAAAGGCCCACACATCCTTCAATAAGCAGACTTATGGGCTAGTTCATGACTAAGGTTAACTCTGAGTCCACCTCCCCTCTCACAAGGCCTGAACCCCACACCATGCTCTTCCAGAGCTGGGGCTGCTCACTCACCTCACATTCCACTGCCAGTCCCAAACTCAACACCCATTCCCCAGTTCTCCAAGGGCTCACCAACTCTTGGACTTGATACCCAAAGATGCTGATCCACCTGCAAACCTTGTGGGAACAATACCATTCCAGCTGGAGGTCACCAGTTAGCTGTGGTGCTGAGGGCACTGAGCACACTTCCCCACAGGACACGGCATGCTATGCTCATTTTTCTGCAAGCCTTTCCATTCTCCCTGCTCCAAACCAAATTGCTTTCCTGCAGCCAGAAGGCAAAACTCTCTCCACCACTGTTTCTAGTCTCCTCTAGGTACACCTCTGTCCCAAACCAGGTGAAAAGACTGCAGACACTGTACAGAAAGCAAGTTGCCTACACGCTCATACACGTGTCAAACAACTTGACAACAACCCAACATGTCTCTAGAGGGTATCAGCATTTGCAGCTCTCAGGAAATTACTTTCTATATTTAGACCCCACCAGATCAATGGTTTTATGCTTCAGTTCATGAGGATGCCCAGAAAGACAAGACTTCAATGATGTCTTCAAGTTATTGACAGGTAATTTCAATTACAGTAACTACCACTGTGAGATTTAACTGTAAATAGCTCACCCTGAAAAGCACCAAGTGGACTACAAAGAAAGGGCATGTGCTCAAGAAAGCTCCCCCTGAACAGAAGCATTCCTCAAGCAAGACAAAAACTCATTTTCCCCATCACCTGTGTCTGTCTTCTGTCCACCAAGGTTAACTCATGTTTTGCAGAGCTTTTAAATTCTGCAGAAATAAACAAAAAAGGTTTGCTTCCCCCCCCAATATGTTATGCTTTTCAGAAAGTTAAGTTCAGTCACTTACAAGCTTCCACTAAAAATCCACTTTAAGACTGAAATCCACTTTATCTACTCCAAGAGAATAATCTGGCTTTAGCAGAGTGTGCCCACTCTTGTGTGTGCTCATGACAACTTCACAATCTGAAGCCATTTAATACTTAGGTCCCTTGGGACTTGTATACAAATACATCCATCAGAAAGCATCATCCTTATTTTCCCTCTTCCTTATGCTAGACCATCTGTGCACAGCTAGAGGAAAAAAAAGACAGAAAGGAGATGCTCTGACATGAAAGAAAAACACTTCCTTGAGAGAAGAGCACTTTTGCTGCTGTAGCACCTTCAAGCACTATGGACTTAGAGAAAGTAACTTCTTTCAGGAGATGTTTGCCTTGATGCACAGAATCCTCCAGCACACAGCCATAGCTCCAACACGTCTCCACCACATTTGGCTCTTCAGCACACTAACACATCTTCAGCCCATTCCCTTGTGTGGAGAGGCTGCACCATGGCCTTGCATCTCCTAAGGGCAGAAGTCAGTAAACTCTCTGAAACACTTTCATCTGTTTTTCCTGCTCATAACCATATCATGGGAGGAAAAAAAAAGGGCTGCACATCCCAAGAGTGGCAGCAACATCTCAGCCCTGGGAAGCAGCTGCCCATGACTCCTGAGTCCCAGCTGAAAGCAGCAGTACATTAGAGACATCTTCCCCCTCTCTGTTCATAGCAGAGCCAGGTGTCAGGAGACAGCCCAGAGCAGGAGGCTTTAAAAGGGTTAATGAGTCCTTTCTGCACAGGCAGTCTGGCTCCCTCTTCCTCAAAGAAGTTTTTCTGGATAATTCTATTTTAGAAGGAAAATAACATCCTCTGCTTCTTCCAGATGGAAACACCATCAGTACAGCCTGAGAAACCCTCATGGATCAGGCTCCACGTTCCGAAGGAAACACTTGTTAGATCTACCCTGTGTCTCAACCACTACATGTGGTATTACAAATATTTCATTACTCTCACATTTAGTGTAAAAGCAAATTAAATTTAAAACAACTAGTCCAGCAGTTTCAGCCTCTGCTACCAGCAAGCAAAACTAGGACTAATCTACACAGCAGTCTTGCAGGAATATAAATTGCCACTGCAGAATCAATGAATAATTCTTCCATCTAAAGCAAACCAACTGCATTCTAGGTATAAAATAGCCCAAGTGTCACATTTGTGAAAGCTTCTACCGCACAGACCTTTGTTTTGGTATTTAAAGCCAAAGCAAACTGGGAAATTGTTTTAGGTTATTCAAAAAACAGAAATAGGGATTTCCCTTCAGTCTGTAACTGAAGTGGAATTGTTTTCCACTGCTGTCATCATATTAAGCTGCAAGTTTTATTGGAGTTAGCCTGTCCTTATTGGCTTGTTTTTGAGCATAATGAACAGATTTGAGTCTCCCCACAGCCCAGTCTAACAGACAGTGGATCCTGCCCTGCTAATAGAAGCAAGGGATGGACAAGCTAAAGCATGTAGGAGAGGGGACCCTGAGGTGACAAAGTCTGCTTGTCAATCCATATAATCCCTTCACTATATAAGATCACTGCTATTTCAGTGGTGTTACTTTTCCCCCACAGGAGACTATTCCTACAGAAGATGTGCAGCACCAGAGCCAAAAAAAAATGCCCACAGGTTCCCAAAAGCAATTGTCTATTGCGTTTGAAAAGCCCACTACAAAGATTTGTTTGGCTTTTATCATACTACTTACACTGTGTCACTGTCTCCTCTAATTAATCTTCTCATTTACTATGCTTTACAGCCCCAAACTTTCAGTAAATAGAATCACAGACTTGTCAGGGTTGGCAGGGAGCTTCCAGCTCCTCTATCCCAAGCCCTGTGGCTGCCCTGGGCAGGGACACCTGGCACTGGAGCAGCTTGCTCCCAGCCCCAGCCAGCCTGGCCTGCAACACTGCCAGGGCTGGGGCTGCCACCACCTCTCTGGGCAACCTGGCACAGTGTCCTAGCTGTGTCCCACCAGCTAGACCCATGTGGGACAAGTGGCACATGTCCTGGCCACCCCACAAGTGTTCTCTAAAGGCAGAAGGGCTTCTCAGTGCACATCTCCTGCTCAGCCCCTCCAGAAACTGCCTGCCTCCAACTTCCCAGGACCACTCCTCAGCACTAAACAAAACACCCAACAACACAGACTGAGGGAGCTGGCATTGTTCAGCCTGGACAAGAGAAGGCTTCAGGGGAACTACTAGTGACCTTCCAGGACCTAAAGGGAACTTCCAAGCAGGCTGCAGAGGGCCTGTTTGCAAAGGCCTGCAGGGAAAGGACAAGGGGCAATGGTTTGAAATTGGAAATGAGTAGATTTGGATTTGATATTAGGAAGAAGTTGCTCCCCACGAGGGTGGTGGAACACTGGCCCAGGTTGCCCAGGGAGGTGGTTGAGTTCCCATCCCTGGAGGCATTGCAGGTAAGGCTTGCCAGGGCTCTGGGCAAGCTGCTCTAGTTGGGGATGTCCCTGGCCACTGCAGGGGGGTTGGACTAGATGAGCTCCAGAGCTCCCTTCCAACCCAAACCATGCTAGGATTCTATAAACAACATGCAACAGTCTCAACTTTTAATTCTAAATAACAATTAATTTAAGGCATTCCAAAACTAAAGTGCTCTCCTCTTCACACTTTGGCCTACATTTTTCAAGCTGCTTTTCAGAAGCAGCCAGCCATGTGGATGTCATCTCCAAAAGCCTGGGTCCCACTGTGACCCACCTCTACCACTTCCAAGTTCATCTCAATTAGCTCTCTTGTTCCAAGAGGTGAAAGACAACTCTTAAAAGGACATTACACAAATATCCTCTAGACTCCCACACCTAGCAATGCAAACCAATTACAAACTCATTTTAAATGCTGCAGGAAGAGTAAATAGTAAGCCAAAAAAAAATCACACCTGAATAAACCTATGAAGCACAGATAGTGCAACTGCAGACTGAACACTGAGGCAACATCTGTGCTTCTCTATCCCTGACCAAGCCAGGAGCAGCTCCAGGCTCCAACAAGGACTGCCAACCCTGGGATCTGGAAATACTCATTGGAAGCAGCTCCAAAGAGAACCAGACTCAGGTCTGGCTTTCAGGAAGAGTTCTCAGCTCCAGTTGGTGCTGCACTCATTCGTGCTCTCTGAGAGCACATCAGCAAAAGAGTGCTGCTGCAGCAGGCTTTGCAGGGGACCCTGTGCTGACCTGGTAAACATGGCCTTTGCAAGCAGCCTGCACTCGTGCAGCCCATCCCACTGCCACTGCAGCATTGCTCTGCACAGGGTTTTTCCCAGTACTTCATCCAGTTTAGTTTCAGATGTCCCTAGATAGAATGTAATTATTTTTCTTGAGAGATAATCCCCCAAGTGAAGAGGTCTCAGTGTCTAAGGAGAAATTAAGCTCTGAACCTGAAGAGAAATTCATCCTGGCTTCCTGCTTTTAATTTCACCTCATCAGTCTCAGTCAGAGCCCCTTGAAGCACAAACCAATTGGACCCAGTGCTTCCATGACAAAGCTTCTAATCCATTAGGAAGTCATCTGTGACCACAGAACTCAATTTAGGTATGACCTCTGAAGCCATCTGATCAGAACTACTCCACGTCACTTTGGTTAATGTCAGCTCTGACCTGCAGACTACAGGAAGCTCATTAAGTGACATACTCCCATGTTGATGTTTCTCTCTGAAAAACAGCATTTCAGAGGTTCTTCTTCCATTCCCACATCAATCACAGACTATGTCATAGGTTTTATCTCCAACTGTCATCTGCTTTCAAATTATAGCATCAAGAGAGACAGTCAACCCTGCAGCCCCAGATGCATTCCAACATGCCCCTAAGCCAATCTGTGGGAAGATCTAACTCCTCTCTAACAACTAGCACTTCATGGCTTATTGGGAAACAACTGTAAACCAAGTACACTATTAGAAAAGCAGGAAGAATTCACTAGATGGACTCAGTAGCACCCCTGTAAGATGATACATCATCCTACCTGGCATCTTTTACTTGACTTTACATCAAATACACCAGACTGATCCACTGTCTAACGGTTTCTGAATTAGTCTCCTTGGAAGATGTCACTGATGTTTTGCGAGCTGTGGCTCGCAGCATACCAAGCTGTACTTTCTACACCCTCCACCCCCCCATGTAAGAGCCCAAAGCAAGCTGAGCCCAATTACAGAACTGCCTCAAATGTCATTAGCAAGAGAAGTGTTTATAGAGGATGTAAGATCCATAGTGCAAAAACAATCTGCTCCCAGAGCTAGTCAGTGTACAGTCTGGAAAGGAAGAGTTATCATCCTTCTGCTTCATTTGCCACGGAGAGCTCTTCTGCTCAGCTCAACCCTGAACAGACTCAATTTAACTGCACAGGCAGCTGCTTATCTCATCCAGCCACATCCTAGGGACTTCATCATTTCCCAAAGCAAAAATGGACACTGAATTAACTACTGTGAGGGGCACCAAAATACCTGCTCAAAGTCAACTCCCACAGGAGGGTTTTGCATCTGAAAAGCAACCCACAGCTGGGCTGGAAGCCTAGAGGCAAGCCAAGGCTCCCCGAATCTAGATCATCTGCTGCAAGCACAATACCTGGATGAAAATAAAGACACTTCTGCTAAACATAAAAGGAGCTGGCACCATTTCCACAGTGTGTGTGTTATTGCACCATGAAGCACTTGTAGCTTCTTGTTAAAAAAGGCATCTTAACTGCAGACTACTCGCATTTCATCCTGAGACAGGAGTACAGTAGGGTTGAAGCCTGCCAGCAGGGTGAGTGTCAGTCTGGCTAAAGCACAAAAGGATGCTCCTGAGACTCCTCAGGGTGTGTGGCATCCCCTTCCTGCTGCTTGCAACTACCTCTGCCTGTTCTTAGGCTACCACTGTGCTGCAATCTCCCACCTCCTCTGGTCACAGGAGAGGACAGCCTGTCTCAACAGGCAGAAGCACCCCAAAACACAGCTACATCCAGCCATGCAAGTCACTGATTCCTGTGTCCACAGCCACCAAGGCAAGAGCCAGCAAGAAATCTGTGTGTCGGGGTGCAGATGAACCACCAACTGACACCTAAGAGAGCACTGTGAAATGCAAGCAGGGAGAGAGGAGAGCAAGGGACATGTAGAAGTGAAGGAAAGAAGCCAGAAGGACAGAGGAGGTGCCTTAGCAGAATTAGCAAGCCAGTCAGAACACAGGGCTATATAAAGGCTAATAACAGCCCTTCAGACACAACCATCCCTCTCAACCTGCCTGGGAAGCACCTCCCCTCTCACTGCAGCATCCACACTACTCATTTCTTTTCCCTAATTACCACCAACAGGCATCTGCTGCTGTTTGCATCCTTGCTCTAATGAGCCAGAGCAGCAGGCAGATCTGGCTGGAGCTGGGCAGGAGGAATGCAGCCACTGAGCTCATCAGAAGCACTTGCTCCTCAAGGAGATCCGGAACAGTCCCAAAGTCAGGAAAAGGAGGGGGGAGAAGTGCATCCAAGAGATTAAAGTAAGGAAAGTTCTACAAGGAGGCAGTGAAGGAGAAAGTGGCACATGCCTAGGCAGATGCAGGGCTGAACACCAAGCCCACTGCCCAGGCAGCAGGAGATGCTCTGGGAAGGAGCCAAGGCAACTGCTGCCTCTTGAAAGGCTGCAGGGCTAAATTCACACACAACACAATCTCAACTTTTCCTATCCAGTACACCACAAGGGAGCTGTATCCTATTTCTGATGTAAACATGGGAGATGGTGCTCCAATTAGAGGTGTCTCCAGCCCATAATATAACTTCTAAGTGACACTTCTGGTTTACTGGCTTGAATAAAGCCTATTTCAGGAAGCCTCACGATGCACCAGGTGCTCTGGGAATCATCTCTCTCAGACTGCATAGAGCAAAGCAAAGATGGTCAGAATCACTCCAAATAGTTTAACTTCTCTATAAAGACAGAACTAGAAAAAAATGTCAACTTGTCTTTAAAACAAAAGCAGCTACCACCCCACAGATGTGTTCCAAATGTCCACTGGCAGATAGAGTAAAGCTACTTACCTTGTAGAGAGAACAGACCCCTAACAAATGGATGCCTAGCAAAAGTTATTAGTGACCCTGACAAAAAGGCACAGATGGTGAGCTCAGCTCCAGGCAGCCTGGTGAAATGCTGCAGAGGCAAGGGAGGGAATTACTCTCTTCCATTTCACGTCATTCATTCCGTCAGCCATCCATGAGGGGTGTGCAGCCTTTGCCTCCAAAGATAATCACTTGTAATACATCCTGGTAGGGAGGCACAGACTGAGGTTTTAGGATCAAAGTATGGGATTTTCCTCTTTTGTTTTATTAGAGGTATAAACCTGAATAATCTGAGGTATTTCCTCCATATTTTGAGAGGCTCCCACAGGCCTTGCCTTAGCAGGAGTTTAATGGGAGTCATCCAGCTACCTAGAAGTAGGGTTATTCCCAGGCTGATGGGAACTGCCAGTCTCCCTTCTCCATATTATTAATACTTCCATGTAGTATTCACAAGCCCATCATCATCAATTTCTTCATTTAAGAGCCTAGCAGAACTAAGCTTGACCACAGGTACCACCCCAAAATGCTTCACCTGTATGAAACCTCTGAACACTCTCACAGCCCAGCTGGGAAAACGTTATAACAGTTAAAATCCTCCTCTCCTGCTAAACCTTGAGGCAGTGTCTGCCTTACAGCAGTCACCCACAGCCCTGTAGCAGCCTGACAGAGACACTGGCTTCTCTTCCCTGTCACACACCAAACTCCTGCTCATCTCCCTTCCCAAGATCAGCTCCAGCACTGCTGCTTTCCAAGGCTCTTCTCCTTTCATGGAATATCTGTGTTTTGAATTATTCCCCCCAAAACGTGCCAGCTTGTATTTTTCCACTTGGAATCCCATTCTATTTCTCCAGTGTGTTTTTAAGCTCTCTAAAAGCTCTCTCCCATTGAGGTTATTCCTCTGCCTTGCCAAGCAGTGTGAGCAAATCAATCCCAGGGCTGAGCTGAGCCACTGCTCTGCAGCTCTCCTCTGCCCTCACACAGGGATGATGCTAAGCACCAACACCATCAGCTCAGGGCAGGACTTGCAACTCCACACAGCCCAGTCACCCTGGGAAGGATCCTGTCTACACATCTGACAGCCCCAGTGCAGATTCAGCTCTGATGTGCCTCAGCTGAGCCCTCACACAAAACCTGGATACTCCCTTTTCTAACTCCTTACCCCTGAGCTGCCACTTGGTCCTGTTCAGCCCACAGCTCAGTGTAGGCCATACCCACACCTGAGCCAACCTGAAGGGGACAAGCAGCAGCTTCTGCACCGCTACCCCTTTTTGTAATGCAGTCTCATCCCTTCCTAGAGAGAGCAAGCACTTCACCTACTTGTGTAATTTGATGTAGTTTTGATCAAACCTGCCTGTCAGAATTTGTCCTTTACAAACTGATGTTCATTGCTCCATCATCTCCAGACTTCCCCTGCCTGCTCAGAGCCAAGAAACTGCTTCAGTGCTACACATTATTTGGACTTAGCAGCTATTAGGTTAACAGACTCAGTCACCATGGAGGTGGTCTCAACCTTCATGACCACATGATTCTGATTATTTCATTACTCTGAAGCTCACTGATTTCATTCCCTCCCCACACCTGATCCTCCTTTCTGAGCAACTCTTCCTTCTTTTCACCTGGCTCTTTTTCTATAGGAAGGCCAAATTCCCACAGAGCTGCTGGTGCCAATAGCCCAGAGTCATCTTCTCAAATACAACTTGGCTTACACACTGTTGGCAAAAGGGCATTTTGTGGAACAGAGTTGTTCCTCTGACAGTGTAACTCCATTTGGAGACAGTCATCACTTTTGCTATTTTCCACTGCACTAGGGTTTTGTTTTTTTAAGTTGGTTAAAACTTAGGACTCTGAAATACAGACTTTTACACTCGAGCAAGTCTGTTCTGACTGTGCACTCCTGACAGTGAGTGCTGTTTTTCACACAAAGGAAAAGTGACCTTGTTTAGATGGCTCAAAGTGCTCCTTAAAGTAAAAGTACACTAAGCCAACAGAGAAATGACAAGAACTGCAAAGGACAATTCCAGGAGCCATGTCACACACACAACACTCACACCACTTCAGTGTCTCTGCCTGCCAGGTTAGTAGGATACCTATGCCATTTTTATTTCTCCTGATTATTGAGGTCAGGAAACACATCATGCTCTGTGTTAATCCCAGGGAGCACTCTCTGTTCTTGTCCTCTCACTCGTGGCTCTGCCCAAAACAAGAACCATTTGCACATGTCTGAGCCCAGCCCTGAGTGCCTCCTCATTTATCAATTTAAGTAAACAATAATATCATTTCAAACAAAAGGCTTTTGAACTAGTAGCTGGAGTATTTCAGCAAATAGCTGGGCTGTTTTCCATGGTTATCTTGCAGCACATTTTGACACCAAAATTAGAACAGAATCTATTTTCTTCATAAAACAGCAATTTTTAGGGAGCTCTATTTTGTTTCTGGAAAGACTGCTGGCCAGAAAGTTGGCATATTCCCAGTAAAGACTGATGGAGCTATACACCTTTACTCCAGCTAAAATCCCTATGTTAGCTGTGCTAGGTAATTTAGGGGTTGGTGTGCACTGCTCACAGTAAAACAGGAGGAAGCAGTGGGTTATCCCTGCTGAAGAGACTCACAAGTCCTAAACATCTCAGTCACCCTGGACAGCTCCACTGGTCATAGAGCTTTCTCAGAGTTAACTCCCAGCATCCACTCTGGTCATTTTCTTTTAAAAACAAAAACCCCACATTTTGTTGGCTTATGCTATATGGTGCAGTGATCACATGAAGTGTTGTGAGCTCCACAGAAATGCAGTTGTTCCCTCTTCTCCCTAACCCACACTTACCTGAATAGCAAGATACAACTGAACAAATCTAGGCCTGCTGACAGCAGTGACTTGGAAAGGAATTATCAAAGCCAGTATAATTAGTAATGATGACTACTACTACAGATGCTCTGTAAACCATCCATGAATTCATTCCACCTACTATCTGTTTATCTTGTCAGGCAAGCTTACTGACAGGGAGCAAGAAGTGCTTTTAAAAGGAGGAAACCAAACCAATAGATTGAAGCCTAATCTTGCATGGACTCTGCTCAGCAGAGTTACAACCATCACTTTCCCAATTACTCTCTGCTCCTCCAGGCTGCTTGAGTTTTACAGCTACCAAAGAGCCCCCTAAATCTTTTCAGTGCTTGGATTCCATAGTCTGTTGTGTTTATTTGTCAGTAATTCAAACAGAAGTTCTAGGGGTTGGTATTTTGTTTAGTCATGTGGGGGTTTTTGTTGTAAGTAAGCAACACTCTTGTCCCAAGAGTTAGTCACAAAGGATGCTCATTGTCTGGCCTGTCTCCTGAGCATTTTGCAGCACTTTCTCCATGGCATTATGCAATCCTTTCATTAGTCTCAACTCTCTCACTTGGCAGCAAGATGGATCATAAAATTGTCATCTCTTGGAAAAACAGTTTCAGGGGTACACAAACCCTAAAATCACAGCCACTTAGGAGTTCAGAAACCCCCTCTCCTATACCTGCTACCTCTGTTTCTCACCAGTAAGCCACACCATCATAGCACAGTCAAACATGTGCAGAGCTACAACCTGTGACACCCTGGGATGACTTCTTATCACACAAACCTTCTCATTGAACATGGCCCTGGATTCTCAGCTAATTCTTGGCTAGCTTTGCATCAGCTTAACCCCTCAGCACAGTTGTCATCACTATGTTAACACAGCATGCCAGCCTGATGTCCTCCTCTGCTGTTTCATGCCTTCAGATGGCAGCTCCACACTCCAGGTCTGACTCTGCAGGAGGCTGCACTGTGAAAAAGCAACCTCCAGTTCTGGGGTGCTCCACAGTGTAAACTGACATGTGGAGAACTTCATGTTATCCAGGTCCAGTTATCCTGCAGACCACAAGTAACTGCTGACAGGCAAGAGAGATGGGAATGGAAACGTTGGCCCTCTCATCTCTGGACATCTGAGATTAAAACACGAGAGGAGAGGCTGCATTGCATACAGACCCCAAAACAGCCCAGTGCTACTGCTGCTGTTGGTCTGAGCACTTGCACCTCTTCCCAACTCCACAGTCAGGGGACTGCATTGCTGGTGTCAGCATCAGGGCTTGTCTCTAGCTGTCAGAGCATCAGAGGGTATGGGATCATCTTCACAGGAGAGAAGGAAGGGCCACATGTCTGCAGGAGAACCTCTTGCCCCTTGCCCAGCCTCTTCAGCCCAGCCTGCCAGAGCTGGCAAAAAGAGCATGGGGAAAGCAGCCACAGACTGACAGAGGCCAGAAATGCATCCTGCTAGGAGACAGCAGCAATCACATGAGCATGGAGCAATTAGAGCAGTGCAGGAGAGCCAGAGGAGCAGGGAGCTGCTGACAAAAGCCATTCCACCCCTAGATGTCAATGCTTCCTGACAAACACCTGCAGAAGCCTCTCCAGACTCCTGCCAATGAAAATGCCCTAAACAAGAGCTCACATTTAAACAATGTCACTGAAATGAAACACATCAAGGGGAAAAATCATTACTGGGGAGTCGAGAGGTAACATTTGTAGGGTAAAGGCAAAGCAACTAAAACTGATGCCTCACTTTACAGCAGTACTTTCTTCTAGCTACTTTCTTCAGTGGCTGCATTCCATTTTTAGCATGTGTTAAACTTGTTTTTAAAGGCTTTCAGGATCGTTTCTTTCAAGTCTGAGATAGTGTTTGTACTTTTCAAAGCAACAAATAAACAAGGTAACTGCTCCTGCCTTCAGGCCACTGAGCTCTGGCTTGATACCACTAATTAAAACCAACATACATCCTAATAAACATCTCAGCAACAAGGACAATGTGAATCATTTAAATTCCCTTTATGAAAGAACAATTATAGTTCCTAATAAATTATCCTTTCCAACCTGGCCCTGCAAGCAAGAGCTCTGGGGTGATGTTTAATGCTAGCAGCTGAAGGATGGGAAGGGCTAATCCCTGAGGAAGTCTTGGAGATGTTCTGGCTGCCTGCAACAGCTCTGGAGCATTTAGCCCTGACAGCATGCAGTGTGCTTGGACCCTGCAAATGCCATGGCAAAGAGTCTCTTCTCTTCAGACTTCTGGGGGCTCTGTTCTCATATGGAAGGCTCTGGACTGTGGTTCCCCCTCTAGAAAGGCAGAGCAGTGGGTGGGCTACACTCCATGTGGCTTCCTTCAATCCCATGCCTGTGGAAATCCCCACTCCAGCAATTCCCTTCCTCAGCACACTCAATTTTTAAACACTACAACACTCTTTAAACTAGGCACATGCTTAGTTTATTGGATCAAGGCACAAATATCTGTGCCTCCACAGATGAAATATTTTCTGTGGGACTTGCTCTGGGCAGAATTCCTCAACTCTTGCATTGAAGTTTCTTTCCTGCTCTGTAGAAGTGATGGCAAAACAGAGCATATCAACTCTTTCTTCCTCCTTCCCCTCAGTCACCTTGCAAATCCAGAGGCCTGACACAGGCTGTTCCAACAGCCAAAAGACATTTTTCACAGCAAATATTTGCTTAGGCAGCCAACCCAGATCTGGTATCCCTCTGAGGGGATACAATCCTGCTCACTTCTGGCTTGTGCCAACGTTATCTTCCCTTGGTATTTTGCTTCCACTGAAGGGAGTATTTAACTGGAAAGCACATGAGTCTTGTTATGCTCTGAAATATGCACATTTGTCACCAAGAGCCACAGCCTTTCTGGAACACACCCCCTCCAAATACACACCTCACACTCCAGCATCCCTAGACTTCTCCTTGGCCATATGCAGCAAGCCCAACTGCACCAAGCTGAGCCTCACACGGGAAGTTACAGTAAACAAAAATGTTCGAGATCTTGAGTTTATTCTTGGCAGTTTCATCAGTCTGAACTTTTTACACCCACTAAACAAGTCAGAGCTTGCCAAATAGCAACATGCACTTGGAAGTCTCTGTGGAGTCTTTCAGGGTGAAACAACATCCTGGGGTCATGTAACTGCTCCATTCTTCAGGAATGTGCAGAAAATGCATGAGCAAGCAGCAGGAGTAGCTCCCGTACAGTACACACATGCTACTTGTCTTTAAAATGAAAGAGAGGGGGGAAAAAACCAATCCAAAACAATAGCAACCAGCAACACAAGCTCTTCTAAGCCAAGCTATTAATGAGGTATCATTTATCAGCATAAATGATGCAGTGCTGCTAGCTCCCTGCTGTTGAGTCTCTATGTATATAATCATCCCTGCAAGTGCAGTTTCAAAATAAGCACAGGAAAGTGAGGCAGTGTTAGCTCTGGAGGTCACAACACCACACTGCTTTCAGAGCAGGCCAGCTGAGTTCTGCCAGGCCTGGAGGACAAGGAACACTCCAGCAGGCTTTGGGCACTGCTGGATATGCAGTGCCATGAGGCCCTGATCCAACCTAGCTCACAACTGATGGCTCTCTGGTGGCAGCAAGCACCACGTCCTTGAGATCTTGGCAATCTCTTCACAAATACACTGAGATACTGGAGGTTCACAAATCCAGGTTCCTCCAGGGGCCCTTCCCCTCACTACAGTCACAGAAGACTCCCATGGGTTACTCAGAGGTGTAAGCTAGAGCTTACCTGCACCAAACACCCTCCAGATCCAAAGCAGACACAGCTGTCCCCAGTGGCTCATGGCATTTAAAACAATACAGCCCTGTTTTTATGATCTGAATAAGGGCATTTTAGGTCTTGACACTCACTGGGAAGCCTTTCCAGAAACGTGGGTGTTGAGCCACTGCCAGCTTTAAAGATTCCACCCACAGTGTCCCCAGTAGAATCCCCAAAATACTGTCACCCTAGGACACATTGTCAGGGGTAACATCACTGCAGCTCGTGTGGAAAACCTCTTTCCAACTTCATGGAAAACCTCTTGGACTGCCTCAGGACTCAGCCTCCACTGCAGAAAGTTTCAACATCATTTACATTGCTAATTTCAGCCAAGATTTACTGCCATGTAATAGCTTCACAAAGCAGATTTAAATCACTCTGCTATTTTATCAAGCCTGCTTCTTTCCTTAATTACTTTCCTAAGGAAAAGCTCATTCCATCTGTGGGAGCACAGCTCATTTCAGTAATGAAACCACAGCTCTGCACACTCAATCTAGCTCTGTCCATTCTCCAGCTTGGAAAAAGCAGCAAACAAAAAACCCACCAAAAATGCACTACCAACAACAAAAACCCCAAAATGCCAAAGCACCCTCAAGTAACATCTGCAGAGATGGCCCACAGGAAAGAGAGAAATGTCTCCATGTAGAAGAGCAAAAAGAAAAGCTACAGCCCAGCTCCTGCCCTTACCACTTTGTGCTTTTTGGGGTGCTTTTTGTGTGTGTCTGTGATTTTAGTGTGCTTGATTCAAATCCTCACTCCTTCCACATGACTCTTCTCAATATTTGGTATTTTATCATGCTTCCCCTAGCCTAACTCCAAGCTAACCCATTTTTAAATGGGGGAATTATTCTCCTTCCACTCTCTAGCAGCTGGTATCCCCTAACCTTAGCACCCTGTTAGCCTTCAGGATTGTCTGTGCTCTTGCTTCTTGCTCCTTCAGCCTGCCCTGGAAGGCAGAGCCCTGCAGAGCCAGCTTCATCTCGCAGATCTCCTCACACATACCTGACAGCAGTGCTCTCCTCCCTGCCTTGTATTGCTCTCAAAGGGCTGTAGATTTACAGCCTTCCATAGTCTCCACTTTGCCAAACTTAATCTGCACTTGCTTCTTTCTTCAGACTCCCCTCCAGCCCTTCAGTTATTTATTGCTCTCTTATCTAAACTCCTTCCAGTTAGTCCAAGACATTCTGACACTGACAAAGCACAGAAATAAACCAGCATTTTACAGGCAGGCACCACAGCTTTACAAAGCAAGTCCCTAACCTACAAGCAGACTCATTTAACCTTCACCTAAGTCTCCTTTGCTTGCCAGGAGTGCTGCCCCAGTCAGATATCTGCTGTGGTTTACTGCTGGATTTCCTTCCAACACAGATCAAGCATCACAAGCAGAGGCTGGCAGTCATTCTCAAAGCATCTCTTGCTGTCCTCACCACCTCTACTCCAGACTGACTTTCTGCACAGCACTGACTCCTCCTCAGTGGTGTGCACAGGATGGATGCTAAGGGATGGTCATACTCCAGCCATCTGGATCCCCTGCCCTCCCCATGAAGCACTTGCATTATCGCAGTGAGCTCTGCCCAAGCAGATCAATTCTTCACCAGGCTGTCACCCAGAGCACATTAACCCCCCCCAGTCCTGCTGTGCTTTCCAGAGCTCCTCCTTTGGCAGTGCTGTGCATCCCATCCCTCTGGATGGCTGTGGCAGCAGAAGCCAGGCCCAGGGAGCACACCATGCCTTTCACTGCTGCTCAGCACAGCACCATGCTCACTCAGAGCCTCCAGCAGAGCCCTCACCTGCTCCCTGCCAAGGCTCAGCACACAGAGGTGTGCACAGCCTGTGCTCAGCCTCTCCTGAACATAGAATCACAGAATGGCCAGGCTGGAAGGGACCCTAAAGATCATCTAGTTCCAACCTCCCCACACTGAGCAGGGATGCCAATCACTAGCCCAGGTCACCCAGGGCCACATCCAGCCTGGCCTTGAACACTGCCAGGGATGGAGCATCCACAGCCTCTCTGGGCAACCTGGGCCAGTGCCTAACCACTCTCCAGGTCAATAGAGACCCTAGGTCTGCCACCACCACAATTCCTCACTTTTTAGCACAGGCAGAAACTCTGGACTCGTGTGTGCTCTAAGTCATGAGAACTCCGTGAACGGAGCAGCTGAGGGTCTGCCCCTCAGAAGAGGGATTATTTGGCCTGGAAATTCTTTAGCCCAGCTCCTGTGCACGTGAGAGCTGGGCTGGAGCAGTGCTGACAGCAGCCCTGCTGCCTCTATTAGAGCCATCAGTGATGAGCAATCCCTGGGGCACACAATTCATCATCACCTTGTCTCCATCTTCCCTACAGTCACTCCTGGCTGCAGCAGCTGAGCATCTCCTGCTGAAACCCAGGGCTAGCACAGTCCCTGGTGCATCACTGGCAGCCTCGGGCACTTCTGTTGAGGAATAATTACTTACCAATGTGCAATTTATGTTTTAATAACAGCAGTTTCTCACATCTTGGCTACATTTTCATGTATTAATTTTTTTTTTCACCCATCCTCATCTCTGCCACATACTTTCTTAATAAACTTACTGGCAAGACTGTGATTCTAATTTCAGCTGGAATATATCCAAGCCACTAAATCTCCTCTGGAGACACACTGATTTATGGTCATCTTTTAATAAGTTGCTGTTGGTTTTATTAAAGCACCTCTGGGTGCTGTTGCACTGGAGATATTTGCAACTGCAAATGAATGATGAGGCAGATTTGCTAAGAAAAGAAAACATTCCAGAGGGCTGTGGAAAATCCACAGGAGGAAGAGCTTTACCTGCACATAACTCAGTGCAATGCCAAACTGCTATGTGCTGTGTTTAAAATACACTACAACAGCTCTTAAGAATTGTAGGGGTTTTGATTGCTTCCATTGACAAATCTTGTGCCAGAGATGCATTATTCAGAAGATATATAGCAGGATTATAATATAGGAATATTTTAAGCCCTTAAGACATTTGTAAACAAAAGAAAAAAGGTTTAACAGAGGGTGTGAAATGCAATCAGCAGTGCCAGGAAAGGAGGCAAACCTCCACAAGCCAAGGGCTAGCACACTGAGTTAGTGTCAAGTGCTGCCCATGCTGTACTGGCCACTGCCTTAGCAAACACTCACAGAAGGACAAACACCTCTCTGTCCTTCCCAGTCTAGCATCTTCTGTCAAACCACAGGGAGGAAATCATAATGGAAAGAGAAAATAAACCCAGAAAAAAACAGCAAAGAAAAAACCACCCCATGGACTGCTGAGGCCTATTGGGTGCTCCAGGGCTTTTGGCTGTGCCTCCTGTTTGTCATGATTAATTCTTCTGCAGACACTGCTGATGATTAGAGCACAATTGGGATTTTAGAATGAATGACAAAACTGTTGCTATAACCAAGTGAACACTGCGTGAGATCAGTCTCCTTTACTCACTCAAACTGCCAAATCCACACAACCAAACCAGCAAGACAATGAGGAGGTCAGACAAGTAAGTTGAGAGTAAAAGCTGCAAGCTGTACTATAATCACCTCAAGTAATGCTGCTCTTTCTCTCACAGTGCTCTACCTCTCACTCCCCAAGAAGACCAAACTGCTGCTCACCAACAGATGCCTTTGGCTCTCCTGCTACAGTGCAGGGAAGGTACTGAGGGACACTCAGCTTCTCCTCCACTAGTATTATTCATGATGGAGAGAGGATCAGTAGGATCCTAAGTAACCTGTTCCACTGCACACTGAGGAGCTCCTGGGTGATGTCCACCTGCAGCCTGAGGAGCTAGGCACTACCTCTGACCCGAGAAGCTAGGCCAGGATGGTTCCAGGAGGACCAGGACAGAGCTCTGACACAGCCATGTTCTGACTGCTGCTTCCTGGGCTGAAAAAGGGAGTTTGTCCATGACAACTTCTAGCAAATCTCCAAGGGCACAGAATGTGAGGGGGGGGGAGACACGTCAGCAATGAACAGGTCAGGTCTCTTCCCAACATTTACTGTAGCATCTTAATCACCTCTCATGTTCTGCAGGGAAGCAAAGGCAGTGCCAGCAGCTATAACCACAAGCCAGCCCCCTTCTTACACTGGGGTACAAATTAATGTTTGACATAGATGTTAAAAAACACCCTCAACCACTGAATTTAGCAGCAGGAATTCAGTCTAAGCAGGAGCTATCACATTGCTCAGAGCACAAACCAGATGCCTGGGGGGATGGAGAGAGCAAGCACATCATTAGAAACAGAAATGCTGAGTCAGAGGGATTGCTTATTCCCATGAAGCAAGACCTGATTGCATCTTGGCACGTGCCCCACTCAGCCCCTCGGCAAGAGGAACAGATTTATTCAGAGGACACAAAGCTGGGAGCATGCAGAGCTGGCATAGCCACTCCTCTCCCACAGACAGGTCTCCTTCAAGCAGGAAAGGGAAATGCTGATAGCAAAGCACCAGGCCAAACAGCTGCGTGTAAACCATAGGCTTTCAACCTTTAACATCTAGACTCCTGTGCTGTTGAGTGGCAGCAATTCAGTCTGACTAGGAAACTTGATTTTCCTTCCAACAGATCCCTCAGCAGTCCATGATCTGTGCTCCACAGGCTACCCCTGGCTGAAAAGGAGTCTTCATTCACCTAGAGCAGCAAAGGAAAAAAGCAGGGAGCAGGAGGCAGCAACAAGGTGGTGGCCTGTCCCTCACCCCAAATCTGTTCTGTCCTGTGGGAAAGCTGAAGATGGCTCAGTTGTCTCTCCAAGTCCTTGCCCTGCTCAGCTCTGATCACTGGCAGCCCCTCAGTCCCCTTCATCCCACAGGGCTCCTGCCAGCTCACCCTGGAGACAGCTGAGCGCCAGCAGGACTTGCTGCTTCAAGAGTTCATCCTAAACGGATACTGCCTGGAATGTTTCCTTTTACAGCCTTTTTAAATGGTCAAACCCCACACACACTCTATCCCCACAGCAGCTTCAGTTTTAGCCTAAAAAAAGGGGGAGGTTGTAGTAAAATGTTTAAGTCTCATCTCAAGTGCTGGTTACACAAAAACCTGAAGAGAAAAAGATGCACCAGCATCTTTACCACAAACTCACTCCAGAGCACCCTTGGAAACTAACTTTTAGTGCTTTTTTTCTTGCTTAAAGGTAGTCCAGGTTCTGACTGCAACAAACCACATTCAGGGGCCTGAAGCCTTCTCTCCATGAAGAACAATTCAGTTGCAGGCACTGAGCTGAATTTGGGCATACACCTCTTCACAAACAAATAAGTCTGACCATTCATCTCTAACCAAGAAAAACAATGTAATCTGGATAGACAAGATGTTCCAGAGATGTACAGGCAGAGCAAGATGGGTAGATTTCTTCTCCCTCACCCAGACTAGAGAGGTTATAGGTTATAATTTAACAGTAAATTCACACACACTCCCCAAGCCCCTGGGAAAGACTTAGGATACACAGGACTCCACAGCCTGAGCATCACGGTGATTACAAGAGAGAAAACAAACTTTGCACCTTGATTTGTGAGGAAAGAGTCCAGTCTTCTCTACTTCATACTCATTTTTATACATCAAGCTCCAAGCAGCAAGTATTCTAATTAAGTTTTTTAAATGCAAAAGCCATGTTTATTTTGGAGTGCTCCTGTTTGTTATCATCTTACCTTACCTTGCAGCCAAACTCTCATTGTTAGGAGACAGGTGTAGAGGCAACACTGCAGCAAGGTGCTCTGGCAGAGACACATCACTACTTCTGTAGCTCCTAAGAAAGGAGCCCAAGCAAGCCCTTGGAGCCAGAGGGGATCCTGATGGGACAGGCAGAGCTAAGTATAGAACCATGCAGTGCCTGAGGTTATAAACAGTGTGCAACTGCTGCCTGCAAAGCTTCAGACACACAGGGCACTGACCACCATCACTGTGCTTTGTTGTCCCCATGGGCCATCTGTGAAGCAAGATAAAACAGGACCAGGCAAAAAGGGGTGTGGTGTCTTCAAGGACAGGTTATGCCAAAGCATGCCATGAAAACACTGTTCTCACCCATGTATTTTTAGTGTAATGCCAAGGATGTCATTTTGCCTTGCTCCCACACAGTGCTGCCTTATCACAGCCCCTGGGCTGGGCTGTAAGTCAGGGCAAGCAGCAAGCAGCCCTCACTGCTGCATTCTGCTGCCACAAGGCAAAGGCACTGCTATTTACTGGCTTCTAAGCACCACACACAAATGGAACTGCATTGCTTGCATGAAAAATACCACCAAAAATACTCCCAGACACTTCTATTCCAACAAGGAGAGAAACTACTGCAAAGAACTCAGCTGAGTGTGGGAGGACCAAATGTAAGTAGAGCTCATCAAGTGATATGACCACTTAAATCATCAGTTTTTACTTATCAAAAGGATGCTGAGGCCCTCAGAGTGACAAAGCTGATGGTGTGAGCCATTTGTGAGCCCTGCAGCAGGACCTGCCCAGGTCCACAGCCTGGGCACTGGATCTGGATCTGTCAGCAATCTGGATGGCAGCAGGAGAGCCTCACAGACCATGAGCCTCTGGAGGATTGCCTGGGCTGGATGGCAGCTCCCTTTCCTGCTCCAGACAGGCTGATTGCTCCACAAGACACTCAGGCTTTGGACTGAGACAATAATCAGATTTCACTTTGGTGCTCTGGCTTCTAGAACTGTTTGTAAAATTGTGTCTCTGGGATAAACTGTTTGTGCAAATCCTTCTAGACAAATGTTTTCTTTCAGATAAATATTTCAGAACTGGACTGCAAGTGTGGCTCATGGCAGATCCATGAAACAAATCACTGCAGCAGAGGGCATGAGGAACAGCAAATTCCCCTAATCTCTGTTTAACTGGACATGGGGCATCTGGCTATTTCCATGTGGGAAAGTCCCTGCCAGAGACAAAATACAGATTTCAACATGACAGTGAGGTACTGTAATGTACAATCCTAAGGTTAAGACCTTGGAGGAGGAACAGGCTGCGAGCTGAGGATTCACTGTGACAAGTGACAGCTACAAGGTCACAATTCTCTGAGAGAAACCTAAAAAGATCATTTTCTTATTACCTGAGCACATCCTATTGTTTCAGAGTGAACTCATGGGATCACAGCACTTTCCTGCCTTGAAGGTAAAACAGTGTTCCTCCCAAAACATTAAGTAATTGCATGTATGGGAATAACTAACACTCTGGAGATGAGAGAAGAAAACAACAGCAGCCTAACTTCAAAGTGTTTTCTAACTGCTCAAGCTTTTTCAGGGACATTCCCTTTCTCTTCTAATCCCAGATGGACTGGTAGAACCTCCACCACCAGACACAGAAAAACCATTTGAGGCATGTCTCTGGATACACAAGTGGATGCACACACACTTGTGAGAGAGGTCTCACCTCTGCCTTCTCCCAGCACCAGCAGAGCCAGGCCCACAGCAGACAAGTGTGCAGAGGACATGCAGCAGGATTCCTGACAGCTGCAAAAGCAAGCCTGTCAGCCTGCAGAGCACAATTGACTGCTTTGGTCTCCACTTAATTCCTCCCAAATGGCTAAAGAAATCCCTAGAAACAGTATCTTCCTCATATGCTTTTTTCTTTTGCTATGACAGACTTATCTAAGGGATGCTGAACTTCCTAAATGAAATGGAACTATTAGTAATCTACTGGTAAGCAAAAATATTTAAAGAGCAAAAGCATCCAAAGGCTTACTCATCTCTGAACATCTTTCTTTCTCCAGAGTTTGCTTCTGCCCTCAGTGCTCAAACCTCCAGCAAGGCCAATGCCAGTCCTGGGCTTTTCTCTGCCATACACATGCAGCAACATCTTTTTAACTTCCCATTTTTAGGGTGTTTGGTCACTTTTGAGGGGATTTGGTGGTTTTGTTTGTTTTTTTTTTAAAGGAAATACAGTATCACATGTCTTAAAAAAGGAAGCATGGCTTTAGAATAGAGAAGTAAACAGCTCTAAACAGTCCCAACCTTTATTAATCCAAAATTTGATTAAGATCTCCACACGAGGATACAAGTCTGGTTTTTGTTAGGAGACTTCTCATCTGTCCAAGCTTCCTGCCAAGAAGGATGCTTATAATATTCCATATCAACAACTCTATCTACTTTCTCTTCCTGCTGTCAAAAAATCAAATCATTTATTATTTTACCAAGATTATTATCATCACTATGACAACAAACCTATGACCTGGAGAATACCACAAAATAATGTGGCAGCAAAAAGCAACCAGGGGAAGCAAAGCATGAAGAACAATTCTGGAAACATTCCTCTCTGGAAATACTCCTTTCCCAGCAAACTCAGTTGAGGATTATCTGAAGGTAGGGAGCATGTGGTTCACTCTTAAGCCTCTGGCAAGAGTATCACTTAGTACCTAGCACTTGTCATTGATGAGGCAGGACAGCAACACAAACAGCGTTGGCTCTGTACTGCAGCACACATCATCATCCAAAAGCAACAAGCTAGACCATAACTTGCCTTTAAAAGCAGTCAAGGAATCTAAAGGTCACCTTTTGGTCCCTCAGCTGAGACATTTGTGTGTTACAGTAAAACCAAGCCTGCACTTTGCACATGGCCATTCTCCAACTCAGGGCAAAGATGCCTCGGAGACATCTGACCAATACAGAAAGAAATCAAGTCTCATTTCCTTTTCATTCAGAATGGGTTTTAACGCCATTTATGTCAGTGTAGAGAAGAATTTGGTCCTGTTTTATATACTGTAAACCCCAATTAACTTGACACTCAACCCTCTTGCTTTGCATAACTGAAAACTTTTTCCTATCTTTTTCCACACTTCTTACATGTCAGACAGAACTATTTCTTAAGGCTATCCAGATGTAATAAAGCATCTTTATCATGATGAGCAATTGCACTTATTAAATGCTAAACCAATGTCAGGTTAATATTTCTGCAAGAAGGGGAATTGCAGGAGGATTTCACAGCCAGCACTATAAATGTCATTCCCACTGCCTATCTCTAACTCTTCAGTCTCAACTCCTCTGTGAATGATAATCAGTTCACTACTGTTGCTGCTCAATGACTGCTGCCTTACAATCAAGGAGATGCAATGCAGATGAAAAGGGTTTTTTTATGTTATCACAAAGCTTTATGCCAACAGACAGACTTATTTTTAATTCATGGAACTGCTGAACTCATTTATAAAATGCCAAGCCAGTAGAGAAGGCAGTTGGCATTTGTCTATGAGATGAGGATCAGAACAAATGTTTTTGTACTAAGTGGACTAGCCCAAGCTCACTTTCCCCCTTTTCTCTTCCCCACTCCCCCATTTTGACCCATAACTGGAACTACCAGCCATGTGCAGCAAGCAGATGCTCTCTGATCCAAAAGAAAGAGAAAAGCCCAACAAGAGGAAGACTAGTAGTTTAAATAGTAACAAGGAAAAGGAAAGAATGGCAGAGTCTTCCATGGTCACTGTTCTACAACTGAAGGTTAAAAAAAACTACAAATGCTCTTTCTCAAGTGCATTAAGATAACACTTGGGTGGTCAGTCCCAGACAAGCTTTCCAATGTGCTCAAGAAAAGACACCATCCCAACTACACCAAGAAGGTCAAAGAGCAGGAGAGGAAACAACAGCATGAAGATTTTAAGCTAAGCAAAAGTTAAATAAATAGGAAACAGTATCATCTTCAGCAGGGCACCTCCTCCTCTTGCAGAGCTCTGCTGCTCTGGGATTTTCATTTCAACACAACTCAGGGTCCCTTGGCCAGCAAGCCCATTTTGATTACTCAACTGACAGCTCTGGAGAATGGGCTCAAAACATGTATGATTTCATTCATTGTGTGTGGCACAAAGAGTAATCCCTAGGTGAATGCTCTTGATGTGAATAAAGAATCTAGGAGTAGTCAATCCACAGTCAAATGACACGGAATAAACTAACATGCAACTGCATGGGTCAAGAAAGCAGAGGTCACTGCTTGCCTCAGCAAGACAAGCTTGTTTTCATTAAACCCTGGCAAAGAGAAAAACATCAATGCAAAACTAAGATCACTTACAGCTATTGAGAGGGAAGATAAAAAAATCTCAGGTTCTTTCAGCTCTATTTAGAGTGAAATGTGTTTGTGGCAGCTCCTTCAAGTTCAGTTGATTTGCCAAGGAAACAATGGTGCCTGCTTACAAACACTGCTCCAGCCCAGGCAGCATGCACTTGGTATTTAACAGCAAGCAGCTTGCCAGTAAATTGTTCTACAGCCATTAACTTCTTTTATAAATATACATTTAGTTGCTATTAATCATTAAACACAGCTTCTAACACAATCAAACATTAATCATTAATGACATTAATTGCCACTTTGTCACAGCCTCAGTAGTCTCTGAAGTGAGCAAACGCCTCATTTCTTGCAGGCTCTCGGCATCGATTCTCTGTAGGATGATGCCATAGTTTCCCTATTACACCAGCAAGAGCATTATCAAGGTCTGCACTGACAACTCTCTTATCTGAAGACTATAAACCAAATGCCTCTTGCATTTTTCCCCTCTACAGAAAACTGTTCATCAAGTGATGTGCATTCATTCACGTTCTTATTTACAAGTCTGTCTGCCTCTGGGTTTCCAACTTGAAAGAGCTGCAGATCTTACAGGAGCAAGAGGCAGAAATTTGTGAATCAGTAAACCTAACTTATTCCTTCTGTAGTGCCTTCCTCCTCTTCAACATCCCAAATCCCCAAGAGCCCTCACTCCTGTAGCTCCACAAGCCATGTTAGTCCCATCTCTCTCTCCAGACTATCCTCCTTTGCCACAGATCTCTCTGCATGTCCCTTCCTTGCTACAGTCTCTTGTTATTTTCCAGGATATTTGCCTTTCTACCCTAGCACTCAGATCTGTCTCCAGAGCTCCTCTATCCCAGGGACTCCACACTGCAGGCAGATTTCCCCTTGCAGCACCTCCTTATCTCAGAGGACAGGACAGGTGCAGTGACACTGAGCTCTCCACCCTCACCCAAAGCTGGGTGCCACTCTGAAGGGCATTCTCAGCACACTCAGCTCCCATTCCATTGCTTTTCCTCACCTCTTTTCCCCTCGTCCCTTCCTCTGAGCAGCAAAACTGAAACAGAAGGGTGCTTGGTATCGGTGAGGACAGTTTGGTTCTGCCCACGCAGCATGCCTGGGTGGGTGACAGCAGCACAGCTAAACACACTGTCTATCCTCATTGCTCTCCCACACTGGAAATAAAGCACAGCCCAGGAGCCTCAGCAACTCCCATCTTTTGTCATCCGCGTATTTCAGTCTAAAATGGAAGGGAAACAGGGATGAAACAAGGCAGTGAAATCATTCCAGCCAAATCCACTGCAAAGACTTAAGTAATAAATCACAACAGTAAATTACTATTATGATCAGTAGCTGCAGGAGCCTATTAACATTTTGTTTTGTTTGGGCACTTGTATTTGCAATTTTTCTTTTGTGATACCAAGAGGGGATGTATTCATAGAAATGAGTGACTTGGCTCTGTGAAGAGTTTTCATCTTGCCTGCTAACAGAAGATACAACCTAGAGAGAGAGACAGAGAGCAGCACCATGAAGGCAGGCACCAAACTGGGCCTCCCCAGAGGCTTCACACCAAGATGCCACTGACTTCACAAGCTCCACAGCTTCAGTACCTTACTATTTCAGGGATTCATTGAGAGGTCTCTCAAGTGTAAAGGCAGAGGAGTGCCTCAGCTTCTCAGGCAGCTCCTCAGAGAAAGTGGCTGGACCTCCCATGAGCATCCTCATTCAGGCCAGTGAAATGCAACCCTTCTAGCCTTCTAGCTCCTAGGGTCACCTCCTGCCAAAAGCCAAACACGCTCAGGACAGAGGCAAATCAAGCCCAGCCTTTTCCTTGTTTCCCTCACAACTAAGATTGTCTTCTGCTTCTGTCAAGAAGCTCTTTTCTGTAGGTCCCAGCACAATGCCAAAATGCTAAGGGGTTCGTTGACCAAACTGAGAAGTTAAATGACACAGAACAAGAGGGTAACAGGATTCCTCCGTGATGCAGTCCAGAGGAACACCAAGCCATGGTGCCATCCTGCATCACACTGGCACTCCCAGGCTGCCCACTCACTCACACACCACAGGCTACTCAGCTTGACTTGGTGTTACATGCATCCAAAGAGCCCCAGAAGCTGCAGCAAACACTGCTCAGAAGAGGGAAAGGTGGAAAGCTTCCTGATGCCATCCCTCAGGCTTCATTGCTGCAAGGCTATTAAGTCTGGCCCGGTTGCTAGAGCAGAGGCAGCACTCATCTTCCAGAACCATAAGAGTGTGCAGAACAGCAGCAGCTCAGCAGACAAACAGCAGAGAAAGAACAGACACCTTCCTGGTAAAACAAGACTTAATTGTTGGTGAGAATGATTACTTGTAATGCCATTTAACACTCTCCACTCTGTGACCTTGTTTAAATTAAATGTCATCTTTCACCAGCTGAATCAAATCAGGCAGGTCTGCCATTGACAAGAATGGCACTGGAAGGGGAAGACCCCAGCCCTTCTCCCTTGCCTTCCTGTGTCAGAAAAGTGGGATGACCCTTTTTTGATCCATCCCTGGACATACACAATACTGAGGACTCTGCAAAATAAAAGCCCTTTAAACCAGGCATTCCAAGTAACACTTTTCTCTCCACATCCCAGTCACTGCCTATACAATCAGAAGCTATGCCTTCACTTTGCAGGTGAGGAAGGCAAAGTAATTATTGCCTGAGCAACACTGAGCTATTATACTAATGAGAACCAAGGGAAAGCTCCTGAGTTAGTTAATAATCCTATCCTGAAAGCATCACTTCAGCAGCATGTAATTAATATAGCCTGGGCTACACAGGCAACAATGACAAGCACAACTCTGAAGAGCTGATTGCTAGGTGAAGAATGCACTCAGCTGTCTGGAAGAGATCACTTCACGTGGCCATGAAGGAGAGCACTACAAGGCATGCACAGGGTAAGCCATGGGATGACCACCTGGGCAACCCTAAATTTACTACCTTCCAAGAGCTGACTTCACCAACCCACTGATGGTTTTGTGGAGCTGTGCACTTCTTGCCTGGCTCTCATAAAGCAAACACAAGTTAAATGGACATGTTGAGGGGAGACATCTTCCAGCGTGTTCTTCCAATTCACTAGAGCCAGAGGGTGCCCTGTGAGGAAAGCTGGAAAGGAAGACACAAAGCAGCTCTGGCACTGCAGTACAGAATTGCCAGCACAGCTCCAGGTACACAGGAAAATGCTTCTTCCATAGCAGGTGCTATGATGCTGGGGCACAGCATCAGCCAGCTCCACTACATACCCCAAACACTGCTTCTAATGCCTGTGACAGCAATGATGGAAGAGAACCAACAACCCAAACCTCCTCTGCAAGATTTAATGGCATACAATACAGAACAGTAGTTTTTCCACTGGATTAGCCCTCACCCCTAAAAAGGGGTCAGACCAAGCTTAGGCAATAAATGAAATTAATTTGAGCATCTGGTAATCCTCATCAGGGAACAGCAAGCCCTGAGCAGCAACATGAACTTCTCTTTTACCTTTCCTAAAAATGCAGCTTTTAATTCTTCTTTTCAAAAACCTTCATATGTGTAAATGCAAAGAGAATCTTCCTGAGAATCAAAGTTACTTAATTATAAATTCCCATAGCTTGTACTCAGTGGTTGAGACACTTGAGTGATTCATCTCAGCTGTGCAAAACCACTATACAATCACATTCATGCAACACCCAAGGAAAAGTGATCTATACCTTATAACAGAAAATCCCAGCACTTTTAAAGGATGAGACAGTAGTAAGAGAAGCCAAGAATAATAAAAGTAAAGAGGTCTCTTCAAGGCTTTTTTCCACCCATCAAGGACTCTCAGAAAGGACTTGACTAAAAAGCTTTCTTGCCCATGTGGACAACACAAGTAACTCAGCAGAATGAACACCACCAGAACCCAGGCTTTACACCCTGGTAGTGCTTAACACACTGACAAGTTCTTATTTAACTTCTACTAGGATTGTGGAGCATTGCAGAACAAATACAAGCAAGAGACCAATGGGTACCTGCACGAAGCAGTTACCTACCTCCTGCCTCACACAAGAGAAAAAAACAAGCTCTCCTTAGATTTTGGAATGGTTTTACTCACTTGACCATCCAGCTGTTTCCTGCTTGTCTGGCAGAGGGACTCAAGGCATACTCAGGAGCTAAGAGCTCCCTGACACTGAACACGTATTCCTTACACATCACAAACTAGGCTACTGCAGCCACAACATCTATCTCCTCACCAGTTAGCTAGTCAGCACCCAACAAAGTCTGAAGACATGGAGTGGCAGTACAACTAGGTTTTGAAAGGTAGAGCAGCAGAACTAGGGGAATCTGGGTTTTCCCCCCTCTTAATGAGGAAAGAAAAGGCCAGTAAACAAGATTAGATGTTTGATGTATAAGTGCTCATAGTCTAAGCTCAGCCAAGTGCTCAACTTCAGACCTTGGTGCCTGCCCTGCACCCAGGGACCAAGTCCCAAACCAGGGAAGTTCAACACCTGATTCTTCTTTCCCTCCTGACCCTCAACACAGAGCAAAGCTCCATATTTTGGCTTTGCTGGGGTTCCCTTTCAAGCCACTACCACACAACAGCCATAGCCTGCAAAGCTCTGGAGTCCCCAAGGCATCCTGAGCTTGTCCAAGATCTCCTCAGGCAACACTGCACTCCAGGACAGTTTTGTCTTCTCCTCTGTGAGCCTAGGAACAGTCTAATTAGCTGCATGGAGCCAAGGAGAGCAATTTAGTAGACTGAGTTATGCTAAGAACTTCTACATAAAGAAAGAAGAAATAGTTACATTATCCAAACAGCAAAGCCACGTGAGCAAAGTCACTACTCGGCTCACCCCTAAAACTTGAGCAGAAAGAATCTTCCAGAGACAAGAGGACTGAGCAGAGCCATAAATACTCTCCTAATGCTGAGACAATGGAGGGGCTTTTTGCAGTTGGGTTGAAATGCTTTTTATTTCATACCCTTTCCATCGTGTAAAAGCTTTATCATGTTAACCCAAACACCTCACTGGGGAAGGTGAGAAGCCAAGGGTATCACAGCTTGACCTACACACATGCTGGGAGCAAACTGAAAAGGGCAAAAAAAAAGGATGCCAACTTTCAGACTGTCATCAGGAATTTTTTCAGCAGATTAGACTGCTGTTAGGTAAATGCTGGCTAAATATAGAGCCTTGAGGAAATGTTTTTAGCTCTCTTTGAACTGTATGTTCAGAAGTCATGCACATTGAAGGGCAAGCCAATGAAACCATCTATTGCTAATTTTACTCAACAGCAAGAGCTTGCCTTTTTTCAGTTGCTTATGCACTTGCCAGCTCTCAGCTCTCCAAGCTGAAATTTTCCATATCAGGTGCCTGCCTCCAAAGAGGAAAAAAATTTGGAAGTATCAAAACAATTCAGCAGTTCCAAGAGCAAAGCTAGGGAAAAAAATATGCTGCCTTGCCAACATTAGAAGAGAGGTCAGGAGTCTGTTTAAAAGACATAATTGGACACGAGGACCAACACTTTGAGTGCCTGACTTTGTGACCCTACCCAAAGTGCATCTGAGAGCTTTCTGTGTGCTATGCTCTATTAGATGAGGAGTCACGTATCAGCCAAGCTCACCACAGCTTGTAGCTCCCATGTGAAAAGCATACCCTGCTGTTCCTGCAAGCTCTCTTCTCCCCTACAAGTGGATGGGAGGGCAGTCACTTGTAAAAGCTTCTAGGAATCAGGACCTGCAACATTTGTCTTCTCTTTCTGCAATCTGTTTCTACTTACTCCCCACAGAACCAAGAGCTGAAGAACAGCCTAGTCATTCATGAGACACAGCTGGTACCTACCCACAGCCCAAAAGCACAGAGTGCACCTCTGATGTCTCCCCAACCCTGCAGCCTTCCAGGAGCATCACCATGAAATGGTATTCTCAGCAGGCATGAAGAGCAGCACAGGGGACAGGAAAGTGAGGAATCTGCTCTCCCCATCCCTGTGCTGTAGCAGCTCCAGCAGAAGCTGAGTGTGTCAAGAAACAGAATGAGTAAGCACCAAGTGGGTGGTTCAATATGTTCATTTTCCTCCACTATTTCCATTTCAAGTGTCAGCTTCCCCAAATGTATTTCATTTGTACTATAAATTTTGGTTCTTGCCATGCTGCCCAGTGAAGCAGTCTGCACATACACATGGAGAAGGAAACACTGCACAAAGCCCCAGTGGCAGCAAGGGCCCTTGCAGCAGAGATGCTGCAGCTGCATTGGCTTCCAGATAGGAAGTGAAATGGTAAAAGGTTTTTTGACTAGATGAATCTCATGACAAATGAGAAGCCATCCCCTCTACCATTTCTCCTCCTCTACACAGCCTGCACCAAGCTTTCATCCTGCTGACAGGGCTAACACAAAGATTTCTGTGGGCTCTTAGTCATGGTTATGGCCTCTCTTACAACAACATCCTTATGACTGCCACTGAAGCCCAGCCTTGCATTGGAATAACCACATCCCCACTCCTACTCTTCAGACTTCAGCTTCCCCTGCAAATGCAACACAAGCATGAAAATGCTTTTCTGGAGACAGCCTTCCAAGTAACATGCAGATAATCCAAGAATCACCTCCTGCAGCCAGAAAATGAGTGAGAGCATCCATAAAAGCTCTCTCTGTCCCCTGCCATGGCAGGCTCCCACCAGCCCAACGAGTTCAAGCAAAGAAAGTGAAGTCAGATGTGGGAAAGCATCTGCAAACATGCGAGGAGAAGAGCCAAGAGGAGGGCAGAAGATGGCATACTGCACCCACCAAGAGACTCTGGCCAGCAGTGCCCCTGCACATCACGCTCCGACCTTGAGGGAGCAAAGCATCCTTGGAGGCTGTTAGTGGTTTCTCTGCCCATGCTAGTGACAAGCATCTCCAAAATCAGAATGAAAATAAAGCCTTCCCAATAGTAAATTAATGCTTCTCCAAGAAGAGGCCGTGGCTCCTGTCATTAACACCATAAAGGCAAGTTCTCCTAAGCAGCCATTGGCAAAGCTACATTTAGTGGAAGGCAGGGAAACTTCAGCTCCAAGCTCAGAACTTACCCCTACAGTGCCAGTAAAGGGGAGAAAAACCCTTAATGGTTTATTTACACACCCATCACAAGCCATTCCTCCAGCTGAAGGGGAGAGGGGGATTTTACAAGCTTGTCAGAGCAGGACTTACTGTGTCAGCTCATATGTTAATCGCCACTTCGCTCTGGAAACGTGGGAAAAACAGTAAATAGACACTAAATAATGGATTGTGAATCTAAAGCTGTTAAAATTGCAACTACTGTTAGACTCCTTGTACTTATGTTGTTAAAAACTATCTCTGCATCCATCCCCATAATGTTGCAGGAGTGAACTATTTGAAAGTGCACAGAGCTGGCAGGCAAGGTCTGGAATTATTATCAACACTGTGGTCACTCCTTCAGGTCTTGTTCCAGATGAAGCATGCACTGTGGCAGAACATCCTGCATGAGGAGAGTTGCAGGCTCACCTCCTGAGCTGAGAGCCCAGCAAGAAGAGCTGGCAGGTGATGCAGAAAATGCAGGAGCAAAGCCTGAGATTGCTCAACTTCAGACATGGCTCTTTCTGAGCAGTCCTCAGCTCCCCTGACTGCTCTCGTATGGAGCATTACAGATCCAAGCAAAAGGAAAGCCCATGTTTCTCTCACTGGGGTACAACAGCCCCTTCCACACTTGACATCACTAACACTCAGTGGAGAACAGCTAAGGCTGAAGTTACCCTTACTTGTATCTGTAAAGAAAAATCCTCTCTTGCCTGTTGCAAAGCCTCCTTAAAAGTTTAAGGCACCCTCCTACAGAGCTCCCAGCCCAAACAACACTGAAGCCTTCTGCTTGTCTTTGTTCAGTGGAAGAGCAAGAGTTTTTTGCTGCTAATGGCACAGAGGTGATTTTTTTCTTCTCCAAATACTCAGAGCACAAAGAGGATTCCCTTTTAGATGAACCATGACACTACAGCAGAGCCACAGCCTTACCAAGTGCTTCTAAGCCAGCATTAGAACTGAGCAGCAAAACCACCCAAAGACTGCTGAGATGTGAGCAACTCAGAGATGACATTTGATGTCCATGCTGCCAAACTGTCTCACTCTTCCTTGGAGATAAGGGAGCCCCATCCAGGAGCCTGCAGTGGATACAGGAAAGCTCTCTCTGGCTCAGTCTGCTCTGGCAGTGATTTACACCAGGCTCAGAGGGAGTCTGTCTGGTTGACACTGAGGGCAAAGAAGGGACCATGTACACAGAAGTGGTGCTTTAGAAGTCCATTGCCATGATTAGAATGAATAATCCAAGAGATAAACCTTCCATTTCTGAAAGCACTCTAGTCCATGCTGCATCACTCCACAGCAGAACACACTAAGCTGCTGTTTACATTACATGAATTGCTTGGGTAGGAACAACACTATTTGTGAGCTATTTTTGTCTTTCCAGACTAAAACCTCTTGTCTCAGTGACAAGGTTTGCTTCCCACAGCCCTGAAGCACAGCTCTGACCAGCTCTGGATCTTGGTGGTACCAAGCTTTTTCAGCAGAGAGGTTATCCTTTGGAAGATAAGTATCACCTCCTGATAACATAGCTGCCTTCTCAAAAGGGTTTAACCAATCCAAATTTATCCTTTAAATTGATTTTATCAAGTTGCTTCAGCACAGCAGCAGTTATCCATCACTAAGGCCAGGAAAACTCATCCTTTAAACCCAGCCTGATTTCTCATGATCAAAGTACCTAAACACTGGGTTGAAGTGTTCTCTCAAGACCCAACTGAAAACAAACATCTTTCTTGGATTAACAGCCCCAAACCAAGGTTTTGCTAAATAAAGAGTATTTTCACACAACCATCCCCAAAAAGCCTGCAGGGTTCCCTGGTGCCCAAGCCTGCAGCTCTCTCTGCCCTTTGGCAGCAAGGCATGGCTGAAATGCCCTGCTGGGAGAGACCATGCCAAGCTTCTCAGGTACTGTACAAACTACCAGAGCAGTCAGCAGCCAAGCAAACACTCATCATTGTCACTGGAAACAGCACCAAGCTTATCTTACAAGTTCAACAACAACTTCAGAAGAGCAGCAATTCTCCCCAGTGCACTTGCTGGATTGTTCCACTGCTATTGAGCACTACAGCATCCCAGAGAAAACTTGGCTGTCAGGGGTTGTCAGTGGCTCATCTGACACCACTAGAAGCTCCTGTAACATGCCCAACCATCTCAGGTCCTTCCAGAGGAACACCTCCCTGATGTCTGGAGTCTCAAACACTCATGAAGTTAGCTTTTCTAGAAGAACACCTGACTTATCCTCCCTCTCTCCTGCAGCAACCCAGCTCCAACTGCAGAAGGCACCACAGTCCTTGGACTGACCTATGTAATCCATGCTTACAATGGGAATAAAACATCATTCATGTAATTACAATGGTTTTAAAAACAGCAAATCCTCAAAGTCAGGAAGGTATTGCTGCAGGCAACACTCCTTTGTGGCAACCAAGGGTACTGGGAAGTCTATCATCAGCCTCTGATTTGCTCTCAAGATCTGTATCAGTCCACTGGAATTAATTGCTTCCAAGCACTCTGCCTGTCCCTCAGACTCAAGTATCTGCCTACTGTGTGGAGGTGCCTCCCCTCATCCATAAAGATGCAGACAAAATCACTACTGCACATGAGGAGAATTGCTAATATGCATTCAGCACACAGACCCTGCAGCAGCACTGCCAAGCCAATCACTCACAGCAAGTGCATTTGTTGATTAAGTCATCTCTATCTTTTGTTCTCAGCCCTAACAGCAATTTCCCCCTTTTTTTTTTCTGTTTCTGGTAATAGCAACTGTTATCTGGAAACAACCTCCTCCAATTCATCCTTCAGCAGTCATGTTCAAGTTTAAAGGAACACAGTTTTGCCAAACAAGCCTCACCTAGCTCAAGGTAGCACCAGCCTAACAAAATGATGCATTTCAAGTCTTTAAGAGCCTGAAAAAGAACATTTCACAGTAAAATGAGAGGGTTTAGTGATGGGGTATTTGTGTTCAAGGCAGTTCCTCCTCCAGTGATGGCACTGGGTAAACTGCCACTGCAGAATCTGTTTACACTCCAAGCCTGCATTGCTTCAGGGAGCAACTGCCACTGTGAATCAGGACTCTGAGGCATGAGCTCACAAGCTATATATATATATATATATACATATATAACTTGCATTTCCCAATCACAGGCAAGCAGAACCTATTTTACATAACACTGGGAGACCAAACTTCCTCCAGGATACAACCATGTTTCCCAGAAGGAATGTGCTGTTAGCCAAGACTCAGGTGTCAGCTGCAGGGAGAGGCTGGCCCCAGCCACCAAAGGCCAGCACAAAGTCCTCTTTCCATAGCTTTAGGGAATCCCTATGTCTGTTTCTTGGCCATTGCTCACAGAATTTTTGGTTACAGTATTCATGGCAGGTAGCCTGGAGGTGTGTCTTACTCCAACAGAACCTAATCCTTTTATTAAACCATTACATTTGCTAAATTAACATTAATAAGCCCCCTACATAATCTCTTTTCTTTTTCCAAAAGAGACCCTAGAGCAGTTCATCCCCAGGGCTCTCCCCTGACAGCTCTGGCTTGTCACCTTAGCTGAGCAAAAGGCAACTCCTCATCAGGGATTTAGCAAAGTTATGATCCAATTAAAAGAACAGAACAAAAAACCCCACAAAAACAATTCACATGGTCCTTCCACAGAAAACCCAGAACTCACACACATTTACAGCAGCTGCCTGCACTGTGTTGTGTGTCCCAAGAGAAAAATCTAATGTTAAGTAAAACATGATGTTTTTAGCTTCTAAGCAAGCAGCAACAGCAAGCTATTAGTAGTAACAGCTAATTAATGAAATCACAGCCTGTGCATCGTATTAATGGTCAGAGACTTTCAACTTAACACATCAACAACAAACCATGACTAAATGAAGTCATAGCAATGGGGAAGGGGCTCAATAATCACCAACCTGCAAGGTTCTGACCAAGATTGCACCAGAAAATAGCATTCTAGCTAAGCAGGCTTCAGAACCAAAAACCATTCACAATACAGAGATTGAAGGACAAGGCAGGGACTGTAAAAACACTTCTACACCAATCCACAAAGGCATCAGCCTGCAGAACTTGTTAGCATTTGGTCGAGGCATTTAGCCTTTTGCACAACTTAACTCTTCCATCAAGCTTGGGGAGTTCCTAAACTCATGCATATGGAAACCTCCACAAAAGAAAAAACACTGGAATACACATGTAGCAAGAAGTTGTATTAATCATTACCCCTTTCTTAGTAAAATCACCACAGTGTTACCAGGAATTACACCTACCAGTTACATCCTGGAAAGAAAAACACATGCTGATGAGGTTTGAGCATGATCAGCTAAAGTGTTTCACCTGCCTACATTTTCACACCTACCATAGGGAAGGACAGGGAAAAGAATACATCATTAACTCCAAGAGAAGATTTGATACAGGTGGAGCTGATCTCAGTGGAACTGCACAACAAAGTGTTACCATAAGAAGCAAGATTTGCATCTCTGCAGAGATAGGAAAAATAGGTTCCCTTAACAGCTGCTTACCATATTGGGAAAGCAGCAGGAAGCATTCCTCCACCAGAGCCATGAATCCACTGAGGATTATCTAGAAGGTTTCATATTCTACTCACAGTATGTGCCAAATGGAATTTGCTGCAGGAAAGGGTTTTTAAGCAAGTCTCTCTTCAGTCCTTTATACTTTACAGTTACACCGTGGATGCCAAAACACTCCAATGTAAGCAAGTCTGGCTTCCACTGGAATTGGGCTCTCAGATCCCAGCCTTGAAACTTACAGAGTTCTAAAAGAGAGCTAGAAAAGTGCTGCCAAAAGTATACTCTGATCTTGTAAATGCACAGACTTAACTTTTTGCTATTATAGCATAGGTTTATGCACCCAGGAAAAAGCTCCCCAAAGAAAATAGGTAAGGCCAGTGCCTAGGATACCTTGGAAGCACACAGCACAGCTGCACTGGTTGCTCATTCCATGGCCCAAATTACACTGCACCAGGCAGCCCCTTGGCCACTGAGGGGGTGTCCTGGTTTGAGTTATGACCCTCAACTCAAACACACAGACATCACATCCAGGATAAAACTGAAGGTCACTCACTGAAACTGCCATATCAAGCTTGGGTCTCTTCCATAAAGCCTATGGAGCCAAGCAAGGCAGGTGCAGGATGAAGCTATTTAGCACCTAATTAAGAGCCAAAACAAAAAAGGAGAGGTTTGGGCCTCCACCCTCCTCCAAAGTTGAGCACCTGAGCCCTCTGGGGTGGTGGAGTGGGAACTCTCCTGGTGAGGATCAGCAGCCCAATTCTGCTGTTGCAGGATTATCTGTTCTGCCTCCTATCTCCATCCAAAAGTTCCTGAATCCAGTTCCAGCATCCAGCCCCAAGTCTGATTCCCACCTGCTGCTGAGCCCTGCCACAGGATCAATGGTGACTGTGATGTAGCTCAGGTTTTGCACTGGTTCCTCACAACACAATCCTAGCCACATAGAACTGGTACAGTCTGTAAAAACAATGACACATTCTCTGATCTCAATTCGTGACTGTGTGTTTGCAACCTTCACACAATTCCACGAGAAAACACCATTTCCATGCCAGAACACTTACAGAACTTTGGTCCTGGTTTAGGAAAACACTTATGTAACTGCAGATTGGAAGCCTTCCCATCACATTCATGCCTTTAGAATGCTAAAAAAAACCAACCACCCACACTTCAATGCTTTATGGGACTTAATGGGTTAGTATGTCAAGGTGGAACTTTCCAAGGATCCTGGAGACTCTTTTGCCCTTGACTACCTCTGAATATTAAAACTTCAAAGTTCAAAAAGCAAGTGTTTTGCTTATCTATTCCTCTTCTGAATGGCTCTTCCAAGTTCTAGGAGCCAAGCTGCTGTTCTTTTCTTCTTGCCTTGAGCTAGAGCTCTGCCCAGTGCCTTCACACATCTACAGGAGTGGAGTCTCGTTTCCCACTGTTCTCTCGATGCCTTCCAAGTGCAAATCACTACAGGAGGACCACACGTGCCCATGAGCCAAATTAAGCTTGCCCAGGAGACTTCATTCATCATCTCCCCAGAAACCAGCGACTGACTCGCACAGGGGAGGTTCCATTTCACCCAAAACCACATCGTTTATTCTTAAAAAAGCGGGAGGCAGGCTCCAGATGCACACAAGCACGAGCTTGGCAGGCTCTGCCAGACGAAGGCTTTGCAGCATCACGCCCGACCTGCCACCTTCAGCCGAGGGGTGCTAAACACGCGCTGCTGTTCCGCAGCACGCTGCACCGCGCTCCCTCTCCATGCACGCCTTCTGTTCCCTCCTAACACTGTCTATTTCACTGCTCAGCAGCAAAGAAACCCAAGATACTTACTCTGCCTCCAGCTACTCCACAGACACGAAACACCAGCCGATACGAGCTGCAACAAAAATCTTCACAACTCCGCGGGAAGCTGCCGCTCCTCTGCGGGATTCACAGGGCACGCAGGACCCGGACACTCCAACTCCGTTCCGGAGACCTTTCCCGCGACACCGGCCGGGCTTGAACCCCCGACGACAGCCCGTGCGGGGACGCCGCTCCCCGCGGTGGGCTCCGGGCAGGCAACGGGGGGACTGCTTCACCTGCGAGGGCTCCCGCCACACCTCCGTCCCCGCCGGTGGCTCTCTCGTCACCCGGACGGGACCCACCCAAACCTCTCCGGTACGGTTCGTCCTTACCTTGATGATGCTGCTCCTGCGCGGGGTGGCCTTGGCCGCTTCCAGCAGGCAGGCATCAGGGTCGGAGGCTGCCACCGGCGCCAAGGTGCCAGCGGGGAAGCGCTCAGCGGTACCAAGAACCGCGACGCCGCTGCGGCGCTCCTGCCTCCTGCCCGCCGCCGCGGCGTCCAGCGAAGTCTGCTCGGGCTCCTCATCGGAGCGGTGAGCGGCGTCGGGAGGGGCACGGCCCGCTACCGGCTGCTCCCTGCTGCCGGCAGCCTCTGCCATCGTCCCGCCGAGGGCGGTCAGCTCCACCGGGGCGCTGATGGACGACACACGGCACACACACACACAGGGACAGCGTCCCGCCGCGCTCTCCCTTACAGCACGGCGGCGGTAACTTATCCCGGAGGAGCCATCCCCGTTCCTCGCAGCCGAAGGCGCCGCTGCGGGACACGGCAGTCCCCGCGGTGCCGGTGAGGAAGCTGGGCGGTACGCCCCGCAGGGAGCGCGCAGGAAGTGCGACCGCCGCGGCCCCGCTTTCTTGTGGCCGCGGCCGGGCGTGTGTTGCAGGGCGGCGTTGACGGACGGCTGGCCGGGCCACTCAGCGCTGCGGAAGGCGCCCGGGGGGCGCCGCGTCGACCAATAGGCTTGTGGAGGGGCGTGTCCGCGGAATGGGCGTTCCCGGCGGTGCGCGGCCGGGGCAGGTAGGGCTCTGAGGAACAGCTGGGACAGCAGCGCCGGTATCAGCAACACCTGCGGAGCTGTGCGGGACACCAGCTGGGGCACCCACCCCACCCCTCGGCACTCACTGGAGTCGTCTTATGTCAAACTTGACATTGCAAAAAAAAATAAGGGGGCGTTAATAAACACGGGGTTGAATACTATTTGCGTGACACGTACAGCACTCACTGAAATTGACTCACTGCGTTCACTAACAAGTTTTGTCAGCACAGGGACAAAGTCTCCTATGTGAAATGGTTCAGTTCTAGCAGCTAAAGATCTGTCAGCCTTCCATCGGATTAACAGTCATTAAGTCAGCGAGGATATATGGACTTCACTGTTTAATAGACCATGAAACCCTTCCAATGAGTGCAGGAGCTGAGGTTAAGGCTGCTAACTTCATCACGGACAGCAGAGCCTCTGTGTGTGGCAAATAAAGTTTTTGTACTGGAACTCGCTGCTGCTCCTGTTCCCCTGAGGTTGTTACACACACAGAGATCCAAAAAAGACCAATTTCCTGGGGGCAGAAACAAAACTGCACAACTTCAGCAGCAGCTGGGCAGAGAGCTGTGGGTCTGACTTTGCTGACACATAAAAAGCGATTGTGGAGGGGAGCAGAGTCTGTGACCTTTTTACTGGAAAAATCAGCGAGGTGGAAAACTTCTGGAGAGCCATACCCTCACACTGCCTCATCTTATCTCCCAGCTCCCAGTAGCAGTGTCAGGTGTTTAGGGGAGTACTGTGGTCCCTTGCTGGGACATGGATGACTGTCGTGGTGCTGCTGGCTGGTCTTCTGCCCCCAGCACACTGGCAGCTTCTTAAAATCACTGCTGACCTCTCCAGAGCAGGCTCTGTGTTTTTGTAGGAGTGCTGCATCTGCCGAATGTTAACTCAATTTCATGTGTACCGATGTCAGGAGACAGAAAGAATAAATAGTCCCTCAGCAGAGAAGGCTATATTTAGGTCCAGGCTGAGGATGCCCTCTGCCTGCCAAACACAGGAAAACAAACCGAAATGCCTCCTCATTTCCTGCTGGGGAGGTATATATCGTTTTTAACTCGGTTTTGTTACGGACCTTTCAAACAGAGATGCAGCGCAAAGCCAGGCAGCTGCGTGGTCCTTCCCCCGTGCCAGCCCCAGGAGCACACAGTGCTCCTTCCATGCTGTCAGGGCCCAGGAATCCAATATGTTCCTGCCTAGCCTCCCGTGGACTCCCCTTTAGTGCCTTGACATGTGGTGTCCACTGTTCCAAAGACCACCCCTGTAAAACCCCTTCCACCAGCTCAGCTGCTGCCAAAGAGCCATCTACCAAAGGCCTGGGCTGCAGGGAACACAGAGGACTTCTCTGGTTCCTGCTTTGTGGAGTTGGGTCAGGAGCACAGGAGCCCCTTTCAGAGGCATTGTGCCTGTGGTACAAAGCCTGTGTTGCAGTGGAGCACAGAGGTTGCTGAGCTGCTCTGCAATGTGCTGGGTACCTCCGAGGGATCCAGCCGTGGCACTCAGCACGGGCTGAGGACACCCTGCCTCTCTGCACTGTGCCCACACTCTGCTGAGTGCTCTGACAAGGGCTCTGCAGGTCTGAAAGATTCTGGAGTAGCCTGGCATTAATCCCAAGTTCAAACAGGAAGCTAAGAGTGCCAAGAGACACTGGAAAAATAAAAAGCACTGATTGCCACCAGCACTGAGAGGACTTCAGCCCTTCAAGAGGACGTTGGGAGCTCCTGAGGAGAGCAGGCTTTGATGAACTGCTTTCCAGTTGTACAGCTGCACAGCCAGGCTGGATCGTTTGTTCCAGCACTTCTGTAGTCACTAAAGAAAAAAAAGCCAGTTACTGAAAGCCTCCTTTTTTTCCTCCCCTCTTGCCAAGCCTGACTATGGTAGGTACTGCTGAGCCTGTGCAGGCTGCTCTGTCAGCAGTGAAACTACAGCTTCTCATGGCATGGAGAACCACAGCACACACCTTTGTGGGCAAGGCAGGAGAGAAACTCTCATTTTCTTCTAAACTTTCCTTAGGGCAGTCTGTCATCCCTGATTTTCCCTTCTTGATATTGCTTCCTTCCACATGCAGACTATGCACAGGTGTGAGCAGAGAACCACCAGCTCCATGAGCCCAGAGTGCTTTGGAACATGAAAGTCAGCTTGCTCAGGTTGCACTGAATGCCTCACATGAAGTAACACTTCATGACCTGCTGCTTCAGGAGGGGATAGGTCTGTTTGGAGCCTTTCAGTCCATGATATGATTCACTAGGTCATCTGTGTCTTGAGTGCAGCAGACTCTGCTGTGTGGGTATGTGTGTACACAGTGTATCAGTGAGGAAAGGCCAGGGCTGACTCCTAACCACTTCCACTTCTCCTCTCTCTAAACTAGAGATCCTTAGAGTTGCTTAGCCTGAAGTTCAGAATGCAGTAAATCCTGGATGGTGGATTAGGAGCTTCCTGCACAACCCACTGGAGAAGTCACAGAGGTTTTGTGTGACTAAATGCTCACTTCTGGACTCCTAACTGCACCACAAACTCAGATCTGGCTGTGAGTGACCCAGGGAGTGATAACATTGCTTTAGCCAGCCAGGGGAAACACTGGAGTCTTTGCTCTTGGTCTGCAGTAAGAATGCTGCTTTGATTCAGTTGTCCCTTACATGGGTATAAATTGGGAATAACTCGCATAAATCCTGCCTCTGCACCTCTGTACTTTGCCTTCTGGTAAAGTCAGTCTCATGGGCTTGACAGTGATGTGCTCTAATTCCAAGTGGCTTTGAATATTTATTCAGAATGGGTTTTACAGGAGTGCTCTGGAGCATTTCTCTATCTGAGAGGATAGAAGAAAGGTAATCTCCAAGGAAAACTCAGGGTGAGGATGCTCCTCATGAGGCCCTGGTTAGACACATGGCAGTTGCTGCTCCTGATGCCTCAGGCCAGGCTGGCAGCACTGGGAGCTTTTCTGCTCTTGCTGCTGGACACAGTGAGTGCCCAGAGGACAGAGCAGTGCCAGTGAGCCCGTGGTGTGCTGCCCTAGAGGAGCAGTGTGCAGGACAAGATGCAGCAGATGTTAAAAGGAGATGCCTCTGGGCCACATATGTCACACAGCTGGAAAAGTGCTGCCTTATCAAAGCTGTAAGTGATCTGGTCAGGAGACAAGCATTACAGGCAGGCAGTGGGCAGCCAAGTGTGAAGAATGCTGCCAGGGGGAATGCCTGCAGGGCAGCAATCGGGAAACAGTGGTTAAAAAGTCCTGAAGTGGCTGTTTGCCCCTGCTGAGGCAGGCATCTTCCCAGGCTGATCCCTTCTAAATGCATTTGCAGCCTTCTGCATCTTGGATGTGTTTATCTGGAGCTGGTTTGTTCCTCCTATCCCTATCTGCAATGCCTCCTATCATAGCCATCATCTCATCTCATCATCACCCTCCTGGGAATCTGCACTTCCTCAGCAGAACTGGCTGGGAACCTCCCCCCTCGTGCAGCCTTTCCTGAAGAACTCCATCAGTGTAGCACGAAAGGCTGGCAGCCAAAAGCTACAAATAAGCCAAGTTTTATTTTGGTAAGGGGAACACTAAATATATCTGTGAGTTTTCTTCTTTATTCCTTTTCTTTTCTTTTTTTGCCACCTCATCCTGCTGCCATGTGAGAGGTGAGGATGAACTGTGCCTCTGTCAGACACTGGGTGCTGTTAAAAGCAGACTTGTCTCCAGTAAGATGTTTTTTTGGGGGGGTGCTCTGATAATAATTTTACAAAACCAGCTTGTTTTCGCTGCAAACCATGAGACATCTTGAAAACAAAATGCCCATGCATGTCTGCAGATTTCATGCAGTGCTTACTCTCCTTAAGCTATGACCTCTATGCCTTAGTCAGCTGTTCTACACCAAGTGACCCCTTACTCCTGCATTCCAGTGTCACCAAACTCATAAAGATTAACTGGACAGTTCTTTTGGAGAAGCACAACCTGACCTGATTAAGCTCTGCTAAGGACACTTGATGTTCAAACATGCCATGGTCTAGTCCTGAGCCTAGCATGGTGATGCACTGCATGCCTTATTGCTCCTAATGCTCTGTCAGCAGACACAACTCACCCTTTCCTACAGGAGAGGAAATCAGTCCATATTTATTTGTCTCCTGGGTCTCAGGCCCAGGTACTCTGCTCTTTGTTACAGAAGCTAGCAAAACACTTTGGTGTGCCATTAAACCCTTAATTTGGAGGTGTCCATTGGCCATTCCTGCTGGAAACACTAAGATATCAACAGCACTTCCACATCCCCAGCCAGGCTGAAGCTGGGCACTTCCCCATCTTTCCTGCTATTATTCAGGAGAGATGTCCTCTGCCCATAATGTGTTTTCCTGAATAATTGGTCTCTGCCACCCAGTTTGGCCTTTTCATGAGGTTTTATGATTTAACAACAGGCATTAATAAAACAAACTGGATCCCAATCCCAGCCTAGGGCTTTCTTTTCCTTGCTGTGCACCACTGGTGAGGATGATTGCTTTTCTAGCAGTAATATTCTTCCTAGGCATCTTTTCTAGGGAGTGCTGTACAGTTCATCTCTGTGCTCTGAATTCCTCTTATTTGTCTAGGGACTTTGGGTTTTGTGGAGGCTTTTGGTTTGGTTTTGTTTTTCTTTTGGTTCATGCAAGACCTTAGCTGTAGGCTAAAGCCATATAAAAAAGAGGGGGGGGGGTAAGTTACAGGGTAAAGTAATTTTACTTTATTAATTTTTGGTGCTGATGGAATCCCAAGCAAATTCATTGTTTGGTGAGTTGGGAAGAAGGAAGAGATACCAGCTGGAGAGCTTTTCCAAACAGCTTTAGACCAAACCTAGAGGAATAGCCAGTGTAGACAAGAACAGCATTTCTCAGCAGGTGCAGCTGTCCCCTGGGACAGGAGTTGGTCAGAAACTAGTCTGCTGTTGGTTGTCACCACTGGATCTGAACAGTGGAAAGGAGAAGGAAAAGCTCTCTCTACCTTGCTGCTCATCTCCATTTCTTTCCTTTCCCTGGATCTCCTGTGGTCTGGCTGGGCTGAAGTCACGGCTGGAAATGCCATCCTTGTTCTGGACATGGGCAATGGGCTCTGTGTTGTGAGCATGGCTTTAGGGACAATGCCCCAGACAATGACCTGCCCGAGGAAAGGCCTGGCTGACAGGGACAGCACAGACCCTGAGCTCTGTGGGGTGACAGGGACAGCACAGATCCCTGAGCTCTGTGGGCTGACAGGGACAGCAGAGGTCCCTGAGCTCTGTAGGGTGACAGGGACAGCACAGACCCTGAGCTCTGTGGGCTGACAGGGACAGCACAGATCCCTGAGCTCTGTGGGTGACAGGGACAGCACAGATCCCTGAGCTCTGTGGCTGACAGGGACAGCAGAGGTCCCTGAGCTCTGTGGGGTGACAGGGACAGCACAGACCCTGAGCTCTGTGGGCTGACAGGGACAGCACAGATCCCTGAGCTCTGTGGGTGACAGGGACAGCACAGATCCCTGAGCTCTGTGGCTGACAGGGACAGCAGAGGTCCCTGAGCTCTGTGGGGTGACAGGGACAGCACAGACCCTGAGCTCTGTGGGGTGACAGGGACAGCACAGGTCCCTGAGCTCTGTGGGCTGACAGGGACAGCACAGATCCCTGAGCTCTGTGGGGTGACAGGGACAGCACAGATCCCTGAGCTCTGTGGGTGCCAGGGACAGCACAGATCCCTGAGCTCTGTGGGCTGACAGGGATAACAGAGGTCCCTGAGCTCTGTGGGGTGACAGGGACAGCAGAGGTCCCTGAGCTCTGTGGGGTGACAGGGACAGCAGAGGTCCCCGAGCTCTGTGGGGTGACAGGGACAGCACAGATCCCTGAGCTCTGTGGGGTGACAGGGACAGCAGAGGTCCCTGAGCTCTGTGCAGACACCTGAGCTGCCTTTGCTCCTGCTGCCTCACCAGATGGCTCTGCAGGCAAGTTATCTCTCCAGAGCACTTAGAAAACTTCTCTCTCTGCTTCTGGCAGACTTGTTCTCAGCCCACCAGGAGTACAGACCTTGGAAAACATAAAACCTCTCATGTCTTATTCCTGGGGAAATGTTTGTCCAGCTGCCTCTCAGTTCTTGATGTGCTCTCTGTTTTCCTCAGAGTCTCCAGCTGCAGCATGACCAGGGACTGTCAGGGAGGACCTTGCTTTGAACTGCTTGGATAAATCAGACTCAAATCATGCTGACAGCTCTGTAACATAGCCACCTCTTCCCTTCCCTTGTCCTCTTCCTCTAAGAGAAATGCCCTGCATTAGAACAAACAGCTTTCTGCTCACTCTGGAGGAGCAGGACCAAGAGCTGTTTGAGGTCAGTGTGGCTGTGAGCTGTACCTCAGGACTGGAGCACTGGATCCATTCCCTCTCTGTGCTAGGGAGGGAATGCAGCACACAAAGCCTCACCACCTTTATGCATCTAATTCACTGACTGTTCTTTGATCACCTAGTACTTAGTGATGGGAGAGGTTCTTTTCTCTCAGGCATGTGCTATAATGTTTGCAGTGACTGCTGTGAAACAGAGTGAAACTTCAGTGGAGTGGTACCTGTGGATTCTGCTGGGAGCAGGCATGTTTTCTGGATGTCCTCAGTGATGTGTGTGCAAGCAGAGCTTGCTGCCAGTGCTGAGCAGGTTGGCAGCTCCATCAGTGACACAAAGCCCAGAGTGTCTCTGCAGGGAAAACACTTCTCAGCACAACAAGCTCACCACACACTCGAGACTGAGACACTGGAACTAAGAGCAGATACTTCCATACCTTTCAATCCCACAGCCAAGGAGGATCCAAGCCTTCTGGAGAACCACCCAGAGTGCTCCAGACAGAGAGCTGGGCAGGCAGAGGAGGTGAATGGTGCTGGCAGCTGGGCAGAGAGCCATCTCGCTGCTCTCTTCCAGGCTCCCGTGGCTGCACGGAGCAGAGCTTCTCCCTCCAGCCCTCAGCAAAGCTGATGCCATCACCAGCTGTTACCAGGGAAACACAGAAATGGCACATTTGGATCTTGGCAGCTAGGTGTAAAGAGGAAACGTCTTGCTTTCCGTGGGTCATCCTCTTTTTTTCTCTCAGGAGGCAAACACAGAGTTTTCCACACCTAAACCTGGGCATCATTCACACTCCAGGTGCATGTATTGGATTCAGCTGGGTGGGAACCCTGTCCACTGAAGGGCACAGCTGTGAGGAGCCAGAGAATAGATCATGACAGCATTGATGTGAGCTGGGGACAGCAATGGGCACAGTACAACTCTCTCTCCATTCCTTCTGGACTGCACTGTGGTGGGAGAGGGATCTAGGGAGGTTGTGATCATGACAGGTGAAAGTTCCTCTGAAGAGGACACATCCTTCTTTTCTCTCTCCATCTTCTGGTGCCTGCTGAATTTTAGTTGCTGACTGAAGTGGCAACACAGATAAGATTCCCAATGCCCTAATTCATGTCTAACACCACCACTGAGAGAAGCTGAGCTCTGTTCCCCTCTGGCTGGTGAATCATGAATGGAATTGGTATCACTTTTACCCTATGGAAAGGCTAACTCTGCAGGAGGGCTGAAGGAAGAAGGACCTGGGTTGACTTCCATTAGGCAGGAGCCCTTCCTGCTGCCTTTGTCAGGAAGAGAGGGACATTGGGTGAGAGACTTGGCAGAGCAGTGCCTCCTCTCCAGCCCTGTGTGGAGGGTTTGGTGTCAGCTAGGGATGCTGAGCTGTGTCCTTCACAAAGAGGATCCACTGGCTGTGAGCTGCCACAGGCTCACAGTTTGGAATTGCTGTGAGGGGGTTTTCTGCCAAAAAAGGAGAATTCATCACCTATTAAAACATGTTTTGTCTATACTATGCAAGCAATTTATCAGAGTGCCTGTGTGTGAGCACTGGCAGCCTTTGGAACAAAAGAAGCAAGGTTGCTTTGTGGGCACTGAAGGCTTTGTGCTGTTGGCTTCCCTGGAAGCATGGCTCCTCACCAGCTCCACGTCCTGAAGGCCTGCAGTGCCCTTCAAAGGGTTACTGCACCTCTGTAACTCACAGCTGACAGGACAAGCAGCACTGGGATGGAGCCCTGCAAGCCTCCTGCCTGCAGCACACTCAGGAGATTCCTCTCTCCGTGCCTGGCTTTACTGGAACTTTTGCTGACCAGTAAAGAACAACATTTGTTTGTTAAAAAAAAGTGTTTGGAGGCAAAAGATCCTCCTGGGTACTCAGTGTTTGGGCTTCAGACACTCTGGGAGATGCTGGTGTAAGAGCTGCAGCCCTTGCTGGAATGTTTGTGAATTGTGTAAACATTCCTGCTTGTTTCATGGCTTTCTGAACTCTTTATGAGGACACAAACTCAAGCTGACAGTGTCCTTTCCAAGCTCCCATCAAACGGGGCCAGCTTGCCATGGATGGAGGAAGGGCTCTGGAATGGCTTCATGGTGTCCTGCACTGCAAGAGCTCTCACCAACTCGTTATAAAAGCAACTAGCCTGTGTCTGGGATCCTTTAGTCAGCTCTGGCTGTGCTCTGGTGTCTGTGGGACTCCTGCTGGTGGAAAGAGGGAAGAGGAAAGGATAACTGAGCTGGGCAAGGGATGTGTTCTTTCTGTACCTCCTGTTTGCCATCCCTGCTCTCCCACAGCCATCAGAGCTCAGTGCTTTGCATCCTCTCAGCTCCAGCTTGCAGAGTGCTGGTGCTCTCCTTGCACAACTGTTTTGCCTCTCTCTCCTCAAGCATGGCAGGGCTGCTTCCAAAGATCCCTACAGGAAACTTCCACAGCTACACCATCTGCCTTGGCTTTTCCTCCACTTGCTGCCAGCCAAGCTCCTACAATCCAAGTGATTAAAAGGGACAGAGATAACAAACCTGCTGCATTTTGGGGACTGAAGCCTACCTTTTCCCTCTGTACATTCTGACCTGTTCAAAATGAGCTACACACACACACAAAAAGTAGACCATAAAGCAAGCATTTGCTACTTTTATCAGTGGAGCCAAATTCCACAAATTCTGGCTGCTTTTCACCAACAGAAAAGTTACTGCAAACTGATCAGAGCTTGTGAGTGCCACTGTATGCCCCTGGAACAGTCCCAGCCCCCTTGGCCTTCTGCAAGGCATCTGTTTTCTCCAGCAATGCCAATCTGAGAGGCAAACCATCAGTGATGATGAAGACTTGGGAAAAGGCAGCCTAAGGAAAGCAGTGGGACTCCTCTGGAGTGTCCTGGCTGGAGCAGATCCCCAGTGAGCACTCTAGTTGTGAGATGTGGCTTGGGGCACATTGCACAACAGCCCCAGACTGAAAGGGAAGATCTCTTATTGCATGTAATGAGAGAGGCTGGGAAGAAAAACTGGCCAGAGACAGAAAAACATACCCAGAGAGCTAGGGCAGGCCAAAACCTCCAGGGAGAACATCACAAAGTGCCCTCAGGATGGCCTTTGGGAGAATTCCTAGCTGGGAAAAATATTTGGGTTTGAGGGTTTTGTTTGGGGTTTTTTGTTGTATTGGAACTATCAGAACACTTTAAACAAAATTCCTCTTGAACATTGCTTAGGTTATTGCTCCTGTTTGCAGTTTTCCATGTGGTTATGCCCTGTCCTTTGTTTTAGGCACAAAGGCATTGGTTTGCCCTGATATTTCTCTCTGTGTGTCAAGGTTTAGGGTTGGGCCCATGACAGACACTCTATTATCCCTTCTCCCTGACTCCAGGAAGAAAACAAGGAATTGACAGAGAGAGAGAGAGAGAGAGAGCAAGCTCCTTGAGGATTGGAAATGGAAACTAAAACTACTTCAATGTAAATAATAACAATAAAGTGAAATATACACAAAAACAATGCCACACTCCCTCAATGGCAACTCCCCATCACCACTCATCCTGTGGCTGAAGGACTCACCAGCAGATGGGAAGCAGACTCAGGGCTTGCATGCTGCAAATGGATTCAGGAGCTCTTGGATGGAGATGGAAGGCAGAACAGAGAGAGTCCTGCAGCACAGAGCTGAGCTGTTGATGCTCACCAGGAGAGTTCCCACTCCAGATGGTTCAGGAGCTCAACCTTCAGTAAAAGTGGAGGCTCAAATCTCTCCTGTTTTTGTATCAGCTGTTAATTAGGTGCTCAATAGCTTAATGCTGCACCTGCCTTGCTTGGCTCTTAGGCTTTATGGAAGAGACCCCAATGCCAAGCTTGGTGCCCCTCAGTTTGCTCCTGGCCATGCCATGTGTGGAATGCAATAGCCTGTTGGTCAGTGTGGGGTCACTGGGCTGTGTGCTCCTGTGTGCAGGTGCAGCCTTTGGCTCCCCAGCCCAGTGTGCTGCACTCCATGTAGCAGTGATTCACAGGAGCTTTGCTGGAAAGCCCAATCCCTGAGCTAGTGCTGCTCTAATTCCCAGCTGGACACTGTGCTGGCTGCAGGACGTCCCCAGGCCGCAGGGCACGCATTGTGCCAGCAGATGGCGACAAAGACCACGCTATCCTCTCCTAGCCCAGCGCTCTGCCCCTTGGGGATCACCTGAGAGCATCCCTGCCACCAGCCACCCAACCCCACCGTGCCACCACACCGTGCCACCACACCGTGCCACCACACCGTGCCACCAAGGGATGCGACAGACAGCGCTGCATCCTTCGGACATTGCAGCAACGTGGGGACAGCCAAAGTGACAAATCCCTTGGTGACGCAGCCTCTGGTGTGACCTCACCTCCAGCACCGGGTGCACTTTGGGACAATAGGGACATGAAGGTGTCCCGAGAGCATCCAGAGCAGAGTCACAGAGATGGTGAAGAGTCTGGAGAGGAATGGCTAAAGGCACATGGTTTGTTCAGCCTGGAGAAGGGGAGATGTCACTGTGGTTATAACTTCCTCACGCAGGGAAGCAGAGGGGCAGGAGCTGATCTTTTCTCTGGTGACCAGTGACAGGACCTGAGGGAGTGGCATGAAGCTGTGCCAGGGGAGGATTTGGCTGGATATTAGGAGAAATTTCTTCACCTGGAGGGTGCTGGAGCACTGGAACAGGCTCCCTAGGGAAGTGGTCCCAGCATCAAGCCTGACAATATTCCAGAAGCATTTGGATGACACCTTCAGGCACATATTGTGGGGTTTGGGGTTGTCCTGTGCAGGGACAGGAGCTAGGCTCAATGATCCTCGTGGCTCTCTTCCAACTCAGGATATTCTCTGATGCTATGATTCTCTGGGCAGCCCTGAGGCCATGTCCTGAGCCAGAGCTAACCAGAGACTGAGGGGACAGTGGAAGGCAGGAAGGTTTCATGCCATAGGCTCAGAAAATTACAGCATTGTTAAGGTTGGAAAAGATCTCTCAGATCATCAAGGCCTTGCTGCCAGCTGGTCAGGGGTGGTTTGAAGAGGAGATCCAGGAGATGGCAGCCTTGTCCTCTCCAGGGAGCGGGATGCGTGTCAGCATCACTCTCAGGCACCAACAGAGGAGGTTCTGACCATCTCCAGAAGGTGTTAGGTTGCCACTGTGCCCACTAAACCCTGCAGCTCAGATTTGTTCTCCCTGCGGGGCAGTTCTGCACTGCTGCTCCGAGCTGATGAAATACACAACCATTACCCAATATCACCCCCAGGAGTTGGACATTTTTGCCCCGAGCTCCTTCCTCCCTTCTATTCCTAAGCAGCACGAGGGTGGAGGAATGCCAGCAGAGCAGCCCTCTCTTCTGGAAGAAGGAGAGGGTTTTTTCACCTTTCTTGACTCTGGTGCTGGCACAGAAATCCTGTCAGCACAACCTCCACCATTCCATGGTTGTAATTTGTTTCCTTTCCTCCTACCCCAGATCCCTCCAAGCCTCCATCCTCTCCCTGACAAACACCTTGGCGCTGAGGGAAGTGCTAACAGGAGTTTGTTTCCTTTCCTCCTACCCCAGGTCCCTGTGGCCTCTCCCTGACAAACACCTTGGTGCTGAGGAAGGTGCTGATGGGACCTTGTGTGTGTTTTAATTTAGAAACCATTCTCCCTGGGATTGGCTTCCAGGAAGCAAACAGCTCTTTGTTGCTGGGATATTTCACACTGCTACCACTGCCTTGTCCTTTTGGGTTTGGGTTTGGTTTTGCTGAGGTTCCTGACCAGCTGCCCTGTAGGCACCGAGGCACTGCAGCTTCCTGCTGGAATGGCAGCAATCCATCCCTTCCCATGAGGTAAGGAGCCAGGAAGTGTGTGAGGGCTGGGGCTCAGGGTGCCTCTAAGTGCCTGCTTCCCACACCTCTTCCCTAGCCCCAGCCACCCAAGCAGCCCACTGGCAGGGGCTCTGATTCAGCTCTCCTGCATCCCACAACGACAGATGGATTGCTAGACTGTTTACTGTGGCTTCCCACAAACTTCCTGTTAGTAAACTCCTCTATTATTTATGAGAGAGGGAAATGACAAAGAAGTGCCCTGGCTATGGCTGAACCACTGCCCGAGAGGCTTTGTGCACCCACGCGTGCACGGCAGCAGCCAGCCCTCCTCCTGCAGCCTTTGCTAGGATTTTCCCCCTCCTGCTGCAGTTTTTGGTGCTACTCTCCCCATTATTTGTTCCACAGGATAACCGTGACCCTGCTGTACTGTGCTGTGCTGCAGGTACTTCCAGGCATTTGCAGTTCAATCTGTGAAGCCATGGAGGAGGGAGGGAGAGGGAAAAAAAGCATGTGTACATGTTAGAGAGATGAACTACAAGGAAAAAATGTTTAAAGACTTTTTATTTTGCAATGGCAGTGATGAATGAGATGTTCCTAGTGTGAGATCAATCTCTGCTGAGGAAGCTGTGGCACAACACAGAGAGGTTGGTGCTGTATTGGCCTCCTCCGTGCTCCTTCTGGCAGGAGGAAAGTCAGGAAGCTTCATTTTACCTCTCAGGTAGACTGATTTCTGAGAGAAGAAGCCAGCCTAAAATCAACTGGTGTGGCAGAGAATTTAAAAAGCAGTCTGTAACAAAAGACACAAGAGCAAAAGGTGGTTCAGAAATAGGAGTCTGGTGTATGACCAAAAGTGCTTGTGGCCACCTCAGCGATAACACTGGACAGAGCTGTTGCTCTTTAGTAAACTCTTCTATTTCACCCAGTTCCTGTTCTATTTCTGTTCTGTACGAATGAAGGCTGCTCCACCTGAGAGTGATGTGTAGACATGCATTATATCTACCTACAAAAAGAGAAAGAACATTTTCCTGATGAGTCTTCCTTGAGATTTTTTTCCCCATTTGATTCCCTGAAGAGAAATGCAAACCCCAAGCAGCCCTGCAGGCTCTCTCCTGCTAGTCCTGCTCCCACAGATCACTCCTGCCGCAGCCTGAAGCCAAAAAGGGTGCTGTGCACTCTAGGCAGGTGCAGGATGGGGATGAAATCATCAGACCCCTTTGTAAGATCTGCCTTTGCAAAGAGCTGCTGTCAGCTGCAGCAGAGCATTTGCTGCTCCTGGGGCAGAGCTGACTCCTGAGCCTTTGTGTGAGGCAGCAGCAGCACCTCACGCAGCCCCAGCACAAGCAACAATTTGTGTGCTCTGGTGCAATTCTGTCCTTCCTCAGCCAGCCTCACTCAGCTCCCAGTGCCAGGAGAAGGAGTCAGTGCTGTTCAGGGCAGATGATCCACAGCAGGATCTCCTGGTGCTCCAACCCACCAGCACCGAGCCCACGACAGATGTTGCTGTGCTTTATGCAAATGGGAACTTCATGGAGCAGTTTTCCTTCCCTCCCTGGAATAGATGCAGCTGGAAAACAAAAATCCAGCTCCAGAGCATGAAGAAAAAAAAAAGAAGAAACAAATTCATGTCAGTGAGCAAACAGGGAGCTGAGAGAAAGCAAGCTGCAGACGTGGAACCGAAAGCGTTACGGCGCTGGTTCTTCGGAGCATCTCTGCTGTGCTTGAGGATGCAGGGTCCTGGTGGGCTTTCTCTGCCACAGCACTGCTGCTCCTTCCTGAAAGAGGGGGAAAAAACCCACAACGAATCTTTCTGAAGTTCTGTATAATGTTTCTTCATAAATCTGCTTTTCCCCCAGTTCAGACACGCTGTGTTCATCCTCACAGCAGTCGTGGCTAGCTGTGTCAGATCGCATGCAAGGGCCACGAGAAACAGTGACACTGAGCCTGCACAGCAAGAGAGGATCTCAGCTTCTTATAGGTAATAAACAAGAGTATAAACCTTCATCTAAAGGGGTCAGTTCTGAATAGAACTAAACAAACTCCCACTAGAATAGCAGAGGAAGCTGGATACGTGAAAACGATTCCTGAAAAGAAAGTGGAAAATTTACCTTCCTGTTTACTAAAAGAAAAAACCCCAAACCCTCAGACTTAGTGGAGAGTTAAAGGAGATTTAGTTCTACCAATTATTGTGTAAAGTATATAAAAGAAGATTTGTATTTAGCCATTTCTGTAATGCCATGCAGCAAGGAAGGGTTGTGGAATCTCACCTGCTATTAGCCCACAACATTACAGGAGGTGCTCAGCCTAAACCCAATTGTTCTAAAATTACTACTACAAAATAAAATTAATACTGTTCTTTTGGACTGATTTGCCCTTCTTATTTTATAGGTATCTTTTAAGATTTCTGTGCAAGTATTTTTTAATCACGGAATCATTAAGAGACCTCTAAGATCATCAGAATAAGTCTCATAAATAATTAGTTTCTACCTTGTTTTCCCAGTGAGGTTTTTGTTAATCTTCTACATTTCAGGTGTTTTAAAATTTATTTTTCCTCCCTTGTAATATTTTCATTTAGAATTGAATTCAAAGCCTGTGTCTGTATAAACATTCAGTCAGGATCTATGATAAATTATCTTTATCTAGTGATGAAGCCTAGATTTGTATCACAGTGCTGTGTAGGATTTTGTGACTGGTTCAATGCTGGGAGGAGAACTTGGTTCAATTCAGATATAACATTTTGGCCCCAAAGTCCCTTGCTAAACTGTTTTTTTCCCCTATTAAACTTAAAGTAAACATTTCTGATTTTTTGTAGATTTTAAGATTAAAAAAAAACAACAACCACCAAAATATATAGTGCCAAAATGAGGGAAAGAGGAAAGAAGAGGGCTATTTGGGTAAATCCCTCTCGTGCTACACTGAACTCAGACACACAGCAAGTGGAAGAGCAGTGATGCTCGGCAGGTAAGGCACAGCTTCAGCCCAGACCTCTGTCTGAGGAGCCAAACACCATTCTAGAACCAAGTATTAATAGAATCAACTTAATTTTAGTTGTTTTTTTATATATATATATAAGTGCAGCTGCATTTGCTATCTAATTATAGGTTCCCACAGTAGTAATTTTTACTCTGACCTGCTCAATCTCCCAAGTCAGAAAATTGCTTCTTTTTTCCAGCTGACAATAGCACGGTATGTTTCCAGAGGAAAAAGACAAATTACAGAAAATCATTACTTTAAGCATATTTAAATAGCCAGGAAGAAATCCTAATTGAAAAGTTTGCTAAAATATGAAAAAGTTAGCAGTGCTTTTTCTTTTTCCCTTCAAAGCAGCTTATTGTGCTGCTGTCTGCAGCTCCACGAGCTGCTCAGGACACGATGCCTCTCCTTTCTCTGCTCACCTCCTGGGAAAGTCAGACAAGACAAAGCAAAGATTTTAACTGGAGAGCAATTAATTTGCAGCTGTAGCTAATAATCTAAGTGGAATCTTCCTGAGGAAGCTGATAGAAGGGGAATGGGAATCTCTGCACAGTGTTCAGAGCAGTCTGCAAGCCTCTGTTTTCCAGTAGCAGCCACTTTCCCTGCTATTTGAGAAGGATTTTCCAACCATATAATTATTGCCATCTCTGCACAGGTGATACAGTAGCATGTTTGTGTTAAACTTTAACATGATTTGAGTCAATAATTCACCTGGAAATGAGCAATGTTGAGGCAATCCCGAGATGAGTGTGTGGCTGCTGGGCTTGACCTGATGGAGCAGTTACCTGCCCTACCACAACCAGGCTATTTCCAACCACAGGAGTTCAGAAAGAGGGGAAAAAAGGGGGGGAAAAAAGCTGTCTTAATTAGAGCTGACAGTCCTGCAGGGCAGCCAGTTCCATCTGAACACCACCTCCCTAACAAACTTGTGCTCTTCCCTGTGCCTCCTGGTCCTCCTGCTGTTTCCCACCCCTGCCCTTTCCCTGACAGCACCCCAGGGTCCTGGGGGGTTCTTGGTAGCTCATCTGCAGCCTTTGGCCAAAGCAGAGGCAGGGCAGCCTGGAGAGACCACGGCAGGAGGTGGGCTGGCATCTCCTCAGGGAAGAGGAAGGAGGAAAGCCCTCACTGGAGTCCTTTATCTGGAAAAGGAGTTGTGTGCTGAGGTGGATGGACATGCTGCTGTGTCCTCAGGCCTTTCCCCAAGGAGCAGGCAGAAGGACTTGCTCTCCTCTATCTGCTGAAGTGCTCCAGCTCCTCCTCATCCCTGCCTCCTCCATTTCCCATCTCCAAGTGACTGCAGTTCTCACCCTGAGTCCTGGGAGAGAAGGCAGCAACTAGCCTGATCCTTATTCCAAAGACAAGCATTACTGTAGGAATTTGTTGTCTTTCTGCCTACTTTTCCACGAAGCAGCAGGTCAGCTTTACCCAGGTGGCTCCAGGCTGATAACAGTTGTAACTCTCTCCAAGCTCATTCGAGCTCATACTCCACGAGGTGATGGTCCAACCCAAGCCATTCCTGCATCAGGTGCCCCAGAGAGATCTGTTAGTTGACAAAAAAAACCCCAAACATATTAAAAAAAGCCCCAAAAGCTTAAATTTAAATGCAAGCCAATGCCTCAAGCTGTGGCTCTGGTTAATCATCTGGTCCATGGCAGACAAAGCACTGCCTTCAGCCCCTGGGCTGACCTGACCCTTAGGCCTAAAGCAGAGCAGGAGGATGAGGAACAGGTTGGTTGCTGCTGTGGGAGCTGAGCTGCCATGGGTGTCCTGCAGCTCTTCCAAGCAGAGATCCCTTGGCTGGGCTGGGCTCCTCCATCCCAGTGCTGCTCCTCTCCTGCCTTGTAGGTCAGAGGAGCATTGTGCAAGAGCAGTCAGCTTCCAAGGAGTCCTTGGTCAGTGCTGGCTTCCACTTACAGTCAAGTGAAAAACTGAGATGGAGTTTTACTTCCCTGATACTTTGGCTCTTTCTTCACTGGTGTGGAAAAATGGGAATTCACAGAGGTGGGGGCTGGATCTTTCTGCTGTGTTTTTTGCTGTTGGTCTGATTTCCGCAGTCATTTCTCAGTGTGCTGCTGTGTTTGCTGACCCCCCCTGGCCCCAGACCATGCTATCTGCAGAGGCTGCTTCCATGGCAGCTGGCTGAGCTCCAGCTCCACCGAGCTGGGGACTCAAAGGGAGGACCTTGACCCCCTCCAAGCATCTCTGGGGAATTCTCTTTGTTGGGTGCTTTCAGGCTGAGAGGAGTTTGCCAAGAGGAGGAAGGATAAAGACAGCAATCTCAGCAGTCAGCTGGACTGGTTCAGGCTGATACCAGCCCCTGGTATTCAGGCAGCAGCTAACCCAAGGTTTCCCTAACCTTGGCACCAGGGAGGGAAATACTTGCAGGAGGATGAAGTGTTCTTGAACTCTTTCTCCAATGTATATCAAGCACAAGCAGGCTTTTCTTCAATATTAAGCATGTGCCTCTCTTTTCTCCCCCTTTCAAGAAACTTTTTATTGTAGGCTATAAAAGAAAGGGGGGAAAGAAAACAACAACCCACAATCTCTCTGTTTTGTGGACCCCTGTGCTGCCTCTACACCATCCAAGGACAACGATGCAAGCCAGGACCTCCACTGTATGCCAGCATTTACAAGGCAAATTTCTTGCTAACATCTCACAGTAAAAGCAAAAGGTTAACAGAAATAGCTGTGCTCAAGTGTTATTTGAAACAAAAGGGAGGGGGAAGGATAATTAGCCACATTCTTAAAAACATCAGCCAGAGCTTCCCTGGAAGCATCAAAACCAGCATTCCAGATAAAAGCAGCATGATGTGAAGAGACCTGATCAGCAACAGATTGATGTCTGGGCTTGGGGACTAAGGCAAGAGCGTAAAGATTTGGCTGGAGAATCTATCCTGAGGAGCATAAAGATGAAGGAGGATGCCAAAGCATGCAAGGCTCCCTTTGCTCCGAGAGCTCTGATGCTGGCACGGTGCTGCCAGCAGAGCTGCTGAATAAACCCAGCCCTGGGCAGCTGAGGTGGCACTAAGCTCTTTAGCCACACTTTTAGCTCTCGACACTCTGTGTTCAGCTGCTGTTAAGCCTCAGACCCGCAGCTGCTGCTGTGCCATGCACTGGGGCATTTAGCAGTCCATGTAGCAGTGACTCACAGGAGCTTTGCTGGAAAGCCCAACCCCTGAACAGAAGCAGCTCTCTTCTAACTCAAGGCAGGACACAGACTTATAAATGAAGCTATGAGAGAGCTCTTATTAGGGATGTGGAGTCTGATTTTTGATGGACAAGCTCAGTTTAAAAGCTATTTGCTAAGGAAAATAGACTTACCTGCAAAAACATGGGATGTGCATGTTATGGTCAAATGGAGAGGGGAAAAAATACACTCTATGTAGAATAGCAACTTGTGAGGGCAAACTACCAGTGGCTTCACCTTTTGTGTTTAGAGTAACCCTAAGGCCATGGGAGTGCCCAGGCTGAACCCTGTCCTCCTCTGGTCTGGAAGAGATCCTGAAGGCTCTTGAAACTCCTTGACTTGCTCCTGTTTTCCCAGGCCTCCCTGCATGAGCACACAGATCCAAACCCAAGCATCCCTTCAGATGTTGTTGTCGGCTAACATTGCCATGTTATTGTTAGCTCTCTCCTGGAAGCTGAACACCTACCCTGGGGAGCTGCTGGTGAGTACTGCAGGCACCTCTGCCTCCAGCACAGGGATGAGGGACTCTGCTGCTGGTGGCTCTCACTCCTGTTCAGTTGGCAGGGATGGCATCCCTAAACTTGAGCTCACTTGTCACAATGGCAATGGAGTTGGAATTGAATCATCTGCTGGAGAGAAGCCCTGACAGCTGTGGTGTAGGTTGCTCACTGTGGATGTTGCCTGGATCACAAGACAAACACCAAGGGCTGGTGAGAAGAGCCATGTTCTAAAAGCATCTCTGCCTGGGTTAGGCCACTGCCCACCGAGGGGGTATGTGCCACTAGCTCACAGCTATTGACTGACTGCTGCCTCAGATGCTGCTGCAAGTTTATCTTCACTGAAGGTTGTCCTCAGGAGGCCTTGTGCTTCCTCAAAAGTAACTTCTCTTTTCCAGGGCGTAGGTTGGAAGCTCAGTGTTTGCTTACTGCATCCCCCCTGGGTGTGCCTCCTGCTTCCTCCTGGAGAACAGGACATGGGTCTGCTGCTGGGCCCTGCAACAGGAATCCCGGTCCAGGAACACTGTCCATCAAAGATGGGAAGAAGAGCTCCTTTTCCACAGGGAATTTGTGGCTGCCATGCTTGCCTCCTGAGCTCACCTGAATCCTGGCTTCTGTGGCTGCAGTCCTTTCCTTCTGCTCCTGGCACCTAAGGAGAGAGGTCACCTTCTGTGCTGGAGGGAGGCACTCCACAACCTCCATCTAAAGCAGGATGAAGGCTTCTTTGACACCAAAAATGTAGCTATGGTGCCTGGGCACATGGGTTAGTGATGGGCATAGTAGTGCCAAGGGTGCAGTGGATGATCTCAGAGGCCTTTTCCAACCACAATGATTCTGTGGTTCCACAGACTCTTCTGGCCAGAGCCTTGAGAGGAGGTGACCTACAGAGCTGCTTGTGCACTCCTTGATCCCCTGTCAGATCAAACCATGTTTGATGCAAGCTGCTGTTGCTGCTGCTGTCACCTGCAGCTCCCTGGGCTGAGGCTGGGGGTTAGCTCACCCAGATGTCCTGAGGCTGGGGGTTAGCTCACCCAGATGTCCTGAGGCTGGAGGCTAGCTCACCCAGATGTCCTGAGGCTGGGGGTTAGCTCACCCAGATGTCCTGAGGCTGGAGGCTAGCTCACCCAGATGTCCTGAGGCTGGGGGTTAGCTCACCCAGATGTCCTGGGGCTGGGGGCTAGCTCACCCAGATGTCCTGAGGCTGGAGGCTAGCTCACCCAGATGTCCTGAGGCTGGAGGTTAGCTCACCCAGATGTCCTGAAGCGGGAGGCTAGCTCACCCAGATGTCCTGAGGCTGGAGGTTAGCTCACCCAGATGTCCTGAGGCTGGAGGCTAGCTCACCCAGATGTCCTGAGGCTGGGCACCAGGGGAGATGCTGAGGTGTCCCTATACTGCTCCCTGCTATTATCACAGGCTAAAAGGGAGGATCCCTCTGGGAAAGAGCTTTGGGAACGACTGCCTGCCCCAAAACTGGTGTGCTTATGCTGTTTGTGTAACACACTGGCAGCTTTGCTGACTGCTATTAGGATTAGAAAAAAAAACAGGGAAATTCTGGAGTTAAAACCCCATAAATTGGATGAAGATAATACTTCATAAACACCAAGACATGGTAGGACTTCTATTTCTCTTTTTTTCCTCCCTCCTCTTTATATGGCTTTTAGACTTGGAAGCTTTTATCTTATTTGATGAGGCCATGCGAAATAAATTAAATGTAACACAAGATGCTGTTAAAGAAGATTTTATGACATCCAGAACCAGTTCTATATTAGGAGCAGATCCTGCACAGGCTTAGGGATGGGAGTAATTCTGCTCCCAGAGATAAGCCCTGGAATCAGCCTTGGCTAACCCTTTCAATGCCCAGAATCAGGCCCTCCTCACTGTCAAATGGATGTGGAACTGAAATCTGTCTCCTCTCAGAAGGAAATTGCCAAGACTTTTCCACGCCGAGGTTTGGGATCTGCAGAAAGAAAATGAAGCCTTTTCTCTTTTTTTCCCTCTCTCCAATAATCTGTTCAGTGAACAAGCTGTGAAAAATAGTTCTCTATTTTTTTCCATGTGATGCAGCAGACGGTGAATTTCCATTTAAAAGAGTGATCAGAGGAGCTGCTGGCACTGAACTCTCTTGTCTTAGTCAAATCTCCTGACAAAGAGTTTACAGCAACACAATAGTTTATTATTTCACTCCACCAGAAATCAGATGAAAAAGGCAAAGGGGAAGCCTGAAGTAGGTTCATGGTCAGAATCCTTTTCTTTCTGAACATCTTGGGTTTTTTCTAAACGCGGGAGTTGAGATCAGTAGTTTGATGTGTAAGGAGAACATTTCTTTTCACCTCTACTTTTGTATGCTGTGAAATAATCAGTTTTCACACTTGTGTAGTGCCTTTCTTCTGGGGATCTGAAAGCACTTTACAAGCATGAATTAAAAGTGTCCCAGTGCCCATGTGGAGGTGCAGGAGCATTGTCTGTGCATCTAATGCAGGATGCTTCACCTGCTTGCCTCAGCACCAAGCAAGGATTGCAGGCAAATAATGGGATAGCCAAAGCAAATGCACCTGGCTGGATTGCTAGGAGCCTGTACTGGGCTGGGGGGATGAGGGTCACCTGCCCTCCACTTGCTCTCTCAGGGGACACCGTCAGCACTGCTGCTCCCTGCACTGTGCCTCAGGTCCATCCACAGATGTATCTCTTGCAGGAAACCTGGGCAAAGCTCTCCTCCTCCCTGCTCAGGGCTTTAAAACAATTAAAAACCAGAAAGAGCCTTTTTTTGTGATCACCACCTTTGAGAAGGACAAGAGGTGAGTGGTGGGGACCCAGCAGGGGCTTTGCACCCTGAGCTGGGCTGCCCAGTCCTCCTTTAGCCTCGGTCATCTTCTCAGTAAGGCTTTTGGGATACACTCATTTTGGATGGGAAAGGGTTAATGAGCACTGGGCAAAGTCTGGAAGCACACCTGAGACTTTGGCAAAAACCCTGCCTGAAAAGACAGGGTTCTTGTTAGCACCATGCAAACCTGGGGGAAGTTCTAGCCTTCTGATGCCTCTCAGCTGGTTTTAAGCATCTTTGCTCTGAAAAGCAAAGGGAAGGTGACTACAAGTGGTTTCCAAATCACATTTCAGAGTCAGAAATTGAAACTTATCATTTACAAAACATCAGGGGGAAAAAAAAATCACATTGGCTTTTCTTTTTTTTGCATTTCAACTTGTGGATTGGGAATGAAAACCAAAACTACTTAATGAAAATAGTAACAAGAACATGAAATATACAAACATACACAAAACCAACATCACACCCAGACCTCCCTTGATAACAACTCCATCACCACTCATCCTGTGGCTGAAGGACTCACCAGCAGATGGGAAGCAGACTCAGGGCTTGCATCCTGCAACTGCATTCAGGAGCTCTTGGATGGAGATGGAAGCCAAATCCCTGAAGAGAAGCAGCTCTCTTCTAACTCAAGGCAGGACCTGTACCTTACATCTGAAATTCTCTAATCTTGTAGCCAATAGCAATTAAATGTAAAATAATTAAGACAAATATACACATCAAATTGCCAAGCACTACATTTCTCTCATTCATTTATGACTTAATAGACTTCACTGTATACATTCAGCCTTTACTAATTGCACAGTTGATAATTCTTTATGACTTTGAGGAGTCCAACATTGTCTATTGTTACTGGCTCCATCCTCTCAACATAATCATAGTCTTAATTTTGTTTAACTTATGCTAAAGCAAAATGTGACTCTAAACCCCAGGAGGCAAATAAACCACCTCATTGTACAGTTGGCTACGTTTTATAAGAGCATTTTGCAAGAGGAAGCAGTGACTGGTTGGGCTCAGCAGAGTCAGTGGGACCTAACCATGCTGCAAGGGCTGCACTCAGCTTTACCCTGAGGAGCTTCTCTCCTTGTTATGGGACACAGACACCCATGCCAGGTCTAACATCTGATGTTCTCTACAGTGAGATGGGCAAGCCCTGCTGCCTCCAGCAGAGCCCCTCCATCCTCAGCCTTGACCTCGAGGCTCCCGGGGGCAGGATCCCAGCCCATTTTGCCTGTTGCCATAGGGCAAGCCTCAGTGCAGAGAGGATGGAGAGGCAGAGAGGGGCTAAGCTCCCACCCTGGGGCCGGTGGGAGATGGAGGAAGACCAAGGCAGCAGGGACGGGGTGAAAATCTGGGGCAGGTGCCTGTGCGGGATGTTGGAGCAAGCTGTGCCCACATCCCCGTTGTGCTGGAATCCCATGGGGTACGGTGCCTGCACCTGAGGCAGGACCTGACTAAGGGCTGTGTGGATAGGGTGCTCACGGTGCAGCTGGGCCGAGCACTTCAGGGATGCAGCGCTGTGGCCACAGGCAGGAGCATCCCTCGCGGTGATGCATCTTCCTTGCCCTGCACCAGGGAAATGTTTTAAAATGCCCCAACTCTCTCAGCTTCTCGCTCTCCTCTCCCCACAGAAGACCTGCCCTGGTGTTACAGCTCGAGCCAGCACGGAGCTGGGGCTCCCCTGCCCCAGAGCCTCCAGGGCAGGTCGGGGCTGGCAGCGGCTCAGCAGCTGGAGCCAGAGGAGGGCCAGGAAGGAGCCCGTTTGGGATCCGCACGGCCTGCTTGCCATTCCCCACGGCACATGGGGACTGCGAAGCAGCGCGCTGCCGGCGAGGAGCGGGCTTGTCCCGGCCCGGGGCAGGGAGCGCTCGGGCCGTCGCCACCTTCTCTTCCCCCACTTCCCGCCTCCTCCTTTTTTTTTTGTGGCTTATAGTTTTTATTGTTGTTGGGGTGGTGTTGTTTTTTCCCTGTTTTTTGGTGGGTTTTTTTCGCCTGAAATGGTGTTTAACACTTGGCCAATTTGGTGAAATGACAATCCCGAGCGGAGCAGGGAGAAGGCAGTGTCTGTTTAAAGGCTGCAAAGAGGAGGTGATTAGTGTGCCCAAGCTGCTGCTGCCATTCTCTCTGCCCAGACACACAAAGGACTCGCTGCCGGCAGCGCAGCGGTGACGACAGTGAAGCAATCAGCCCGGCGCTGGCTACCTTTGTTTCTGCCAGGCATCTAGTCATTTTTCCACGGCTGCCACTGGGTGTCAAACCTTTCTTTTCTTCCCCTTTCCATTTCGGATGGCCAAACTGATTATCTAAAATAGAAAATTAGCACACAATGGCTTTACTCCGTGATACCCCTTATGCAACTAATGGGCACGGCTTGTTAATTGGTTGTAAATGCCAGCAGGTTGCCAAGATAATACTTCAGAAATAAGCGGGTATTCTGATAATTACAGCAATCTTCATCTATAAAAGCTTAAGTAGATGAAGTACTGGCTGGCTTAAAACCAAGATTTATCCCGCTGCACTCGCATTAAAAGAAAAAATAAGATGAAAACAATAATGTAGCAAAACAATTATATAGCAGGAAGCGTCGTGGGTTTTAGAGATTGTGAAAACTCAGAAAGTAAAACAGTGCTGTAATAACCAGTTATGGAAAAATAGGCCATTTACATTTGTGTATAATTAAATAGTAGGCTATGCAATTTCACTTTTTAAAGTAAACTGCCTTTTCCTTTTTTTATAGGGCAACGTAGCCATAATTGCTGCATTAAAGCTTTAATGAAAGAAAAAAGCAGCAGATCAAGATGACATGTAACATCCACATTTGTGCTGTGGTGTTCTGCTTGTTTAGTAATGGGAAGCTACTGAGGAGATTAAAATTGCAGAATTCTTCATAGGTTGTTTCTTCCCACCACCATCCCCACCCCCCCTCCTGAAAATTGCTATAGGAAGATCATTCAAAGTCTAAAATACATACAATTTATTTTTCTACCTTCCATCCACCAGGATTTAATGGCTTTCCTAACTCTCAGAGTGTCTGAAGAAATACTTTCTTGCAAAAGGGGAGATATAATTCCAGCTCATCAGAACGATCAGAAGTAAGTGGCTCAAACTGGAAGCCTTGAGGTCTCACCTCAGGTTTTAGACTATTGCTGGAGGAGCTGGAGGGGTACTTCTTAACTCACTGCTGCTTTCCAGCTTGCCTGTCACAGTTATCAACAGGTTGTTATATCATCTTGTTATCTGGCATTTGGATGTGCTGCTTTTTCTCTATGGCAAACAGAGTGTGAAGTGCAGTACAGGCAGGCTCAGCTGTGGCACAGCTTCCAAACAAGGGTGCATAACAAATCTCTGCCTGCCATGGCAAAATACAGGAGCTGACATTGCTGGAGGAGTCTCAGGGGTTAGGGCTGGGCCAGCCACTAATCCAGGGGCAGATATTCTCTATTACCTCCTTTCCCCACTCCAGGAAGGAAAACCAGAATTAACAGAGAGAGGGAGAGAGACTTGTGGATTCAGAATGGAAACTTAAACTACTTAATGAAAATAATAACAAGAACATAGAATATATACAAAACCAATACCAAACCCAAACCCCCTTGATAACAACTCCATCACCACTCATCCTGTGGCTGAAGGACTCACCAGCAGATGGGAAGCAGACTCAGGGCTTGCATCCTGCAAATAGATTCAGGAGCTCTTGGATGGAGATGGAAGGCAGAACAGAGAGAGTCCTGCAGCACAGAGCTGAGCTGTTGATGCTCACCAGGAGAGTTCCCACTCCACCACCCCAGGCAGCTCAGGTGCTCAACCTCTGGTGGGGAGGAGGGTCTAACCTCTCCTTTTTTGTATCAGCTGTTAATTAGTGCTAACTAGCTTAATGCTGCACCTGCCTTGCTTGGCTCTTAGGCTTTATGGAAGAGACCCCAAGGCCTAAGCTTGGTGCCCCTCAGTTTGACCCTGGATCTATGGAATCTATGGAATCTATGGAATGGAATAGCCTGTTTGGGTCACAGGAGCTGTCTGCTCCTCTCTGCAGGTGCAGCCTGTCACTTCCCACCCGTGTGCTCCCCTCAGGCTTTGGGGAGGGGAAAGGCAGTGCCAAGCAGAGCCCCCTCCCTGCTGCTCAGCTCCATCCTGGATGCCAGCTGGCCCAGCCCAGGAGCCCAGCCCTGCTTTCCTGCTGCTGTGCCTGGAGCAGGCTCAGACCCCACAGAACCCCTTTCCCAGGGGCAGAACACACTTGTCCAGCTTGGCTCCAGCTGTGAGGCACTGGCACCAGAGCAGCTCCTGCTGGATTTTCCCTGCTTGTGGAGCAGGCTGCAGGGCAGGGTCAGCCTGGTGACTGTGGCAGCGTGTGCTGTGAGGCTAGATCTGGATGTTTGCATTGTCTCACTGTGCTTTGGTTACCAAATATTGGATGGAGGTGCTTTTCCCACATGGATTCCTGTGACACCAACCCAAGAGCTTCTCTCAGGTTATCCATTCCAAAAGCCCAAACCCCAAAGAGAACCCACTGGGCAATCAAGCACACTTACTGGGTCAACCACCCCTTCCAATTTTGGCTAACAAAGAGGTGCCCCTGGCTCTGCCTCCCTTGTCTTCCAGAAACAAACTAAACAGGAGGCTTCTGCCACTGGCCTGGAGTGCCATTTGTGAGCATAGGTTTCATCTGATGGTGCACTTACTATGGTAATTGTTTATTAATCTGGAGGAGCTTGGTGATTTATATAACCCAGCCCCAGAGTTAAAGCAGGGCTCTGATTTCCTTGCACATCCAGCTTTCAGACACTTCTTATCAACTTTTTTTTTTTTTTCATTTAACAGAATATGCATTTTCCCCTCTCAGTTCTACTTTTATCTAAGTGCATACATTTCTAGAAGTGTAGAGAGAGTGTAAAAATGAGAGAGAAGAGCGTGCTGGAAGTTGGCAGGCCAGGACAGCCAGGAAAAAGATGTGCAGAGTTAAGTAGCAAGAGCACTTGGGGTATTTTTTTAATTAAAAAGACAAATGTCTTTTCCCTGGAGGATATGTGGGAGGGCAGCAGGGCAGGGGCATTGCAGGAGGCAGAGCCACAAGAACCAGGTTAAGGATGAGTGTCTGGCTTTGGTGGTAGCAGGCACACCTTCTGAAACCCTGCTGCCAGCTCTGCTCAGCCCTGCCAGCCTCCCAAGGCTCTGTGCTTGCCTTTCCTGGAGAAACTTCACCAAGAACTTGCTTGGTCCACTCAAACATTTATTATTTCATGCTTTTGTCAGACAGGTGACACCAATCCCACTACCAGGTGTTTTCTGTTTGCATCAGACACTGTAGTGATGCTCTCCAGAAACCTAGGAAGGAGAAAACAATAGGAATATCTTCCAGCAAATTCTTTCACTGATCTAAAATTTCCTTTCTCCCAGGGAGTGAAATATTTTGCCCACTGTGAAAATGTTGCCTGAGTTGATTCTAGTTTAGACACAAGTAACTGCCACTGGCTGGCTCTGTGCTGAGCGGCAGGACCCCAGGAGCAGCCCTGCTGGCCGTGGGCAGCCCCTCCTCACCCACCAGCACTTTGCTCCCCACGGGCTGCACAAAGTCCCCAAGCAGGCTGGCTCCATCACCGAGAGATCCACATTATTTATGTGGAGAAAGTGGAGGCTGGCATCTCCCTCCCTGCTGGCGCTGCCTGCAGAACTTGTGCGTGTTTATTATTCATCGTAACACAGCACATTCGCTGTTTCTGTGTCACTTGTCACTAATCACTTATGCATCTGATGTGCGGATCCAGAGCAGGTTCTTCAGCACTCTTGGCTTCCCAACATAAGCTATGCATGGGGAAGAGTTTATCCCACCCCCAAAATAACAACTCGGATACATTTTCAAGAGGGAAAGTGCATATGTTACAGTCCTCGGGAGCAGCAATCACCAAACGAGCTGAGAAGTGACACGGGCTTGGGTTATTTGCTTGGTGGGGTGGTGGTGGTGGTTTTTTTTCCTTTCTTTCTGTGTGATTTTTTTTTGTTGTGGTTTTTTTTGGGTTTCTCTTTAGTATTTCATGAAAGTGTGTAAAAAACCTGAAGATGTGAATGCCACGCACCGCGCTCTGCCTGCGAGAGAAAGGACATCTCCCTCACGGAAACATACGCTCCTTGTTCCCGCTGGTGATTCTCCCCACAGCTTGTCACAATCCATTTACATTTGCTCCATACATTAGAAATTGCAGCCCGAGCTGTGCTTTTCAGGAAGGGAGGCAAACTCTGCTCTTCAACTGCCCTGAGGTGGCTGGGTGCTGGGGACACAGGTCACACTGCCCAGCCCTGCCTGCCCCTTCCACCACCCCTTGCTGTGGAGGATGCTCCTCCAGGGGCTGTCCCATCAGACACCAGCTGGACAAAAGCTCTTTCCTGGTGCTTTTTGTTCTCCCATCCCATCTCACTCCCTTCCCAGCATGCCCCTTGACCCATAAAAGGCAACAGCCAAACCTCAGTGGATGGTGGAACAGTGTCTACCCGAGATTTCCACCCATGTTTCTTTCGTCTCATCTCTTGTAGCCTCTGGGAGATGCCAGGAATTGATCTTTCCTTGCCCAGATCTGCCCTGGGAAGCACTGTGGAAAAGCTGGCAGCCCTGGAACCCATGTGTCTAAGAGAGTGCCCTTCTGATGGCACTGCCCTGCAGTAACAGCATGAGGCTGGGGATGGAGAGCCCACACAGCCCCAGCAGGGACACTGCCTGCATGGAGAGAGCTGCTCTGGTGGAGTCTGGGAATCACTGTCAATAAAGGTCAATCAGATGGGCAGAATCTACCCATTGAGACCATGAAGAACATTCCTGCATTTTCTGGTAGCTTCCCTAATCCCTCTGTAGTGCTGCTGAGCTGGTGTCCACTGCCAGGATCCATCTACAGGTCTATCAGCTGTCACTGAGATGGATGGAACTCATCCTTACTACTGAGGCACTAGTTAGGAGCTGGTTTGGTGATGACTGAGACAATAGGCTGCATATTTTTAAATTGTATCAAGGAGGACCTATTATTTAGGACTCCTTATCACTGCCAGAGAGTGAGATCTGCTCCCCTGGACACGTGCACGGATGGCATTGCTCTGCTGCTACCTGATAGGAACAATCTTACCAAAGACAAGACCCCCAGTGCACATCCTCCTTGCTGAGTGAAGTCAGCCCCACCACAGCACCAGAGAGGCAGCTTGGAATTGGGATACAGAGAAGGGATGCCAAAAATGTGTCAGCTTGAAGGTCATTAAGCATTAGCCATTTGAGGCTGTTCCCATGCCAGCAGCACCTTGATTACCTTGGAGGGCCAGGGCTGTGTCATGAACACGTGAAGTAGCAGTACCAAATTGTGACTGGTGAACCAAACCAGAGTTTCCCATTTGGCAACGCAGCTGATGGGATTGGGTTGCACTGGCTGTGAATGGGAGAGGAGCTCTTGGTGTTCTCTGGGTGCTGTTTGTCCCCCTTGTAGCACCACAGTGGCAGGTGACTGAGCTGCACAGCATCCTGCCTGTGCCTCAGGCACAGACAAGCTGTCCTCAACATCTCACCTCAACACTTCCAGTAGCTGTTTTTCAAACCTATCCACCTACACCTTCATTGGTTTATTTGCTTTTTGAGCTCAGCTTGGCAATTAACCTGGCAGATCAACACTTGGCTTTTAAACCACGTGCTGGTTGGTGTCATTCTGGTTAAGGTATTTTTAAACCTAGGCACTCAGCTGGTGTTGGACTCTGCTTTTCTGCAGAGCTCAGGAGGGACTTTTGGTTTTTGTCTCTGAAGGACAGATTGCATTTGTTGTTTTCTGCGTTGTGGTTCTATCTCCTTCATCAAGAGTTCTACACATCTAAAAAGAGCAAGTTTAGGGTTAAAAATGTCCTGTACAGGTGGGCTTTCTTTCCATCCCCCTCCTTCCTTCCAAAGCTTTGCCCTCTTAGTGCTAAGATCAATGCAAGCTAGACATTGCTGTTTTAAATCAGCTCTTGCTGGCAGATGTGCTTCATTTAACATTCCAGAGAACTCCTGGTGATTCCTTACAGCATCTCCATCTTCTTGCCTCGTGTCCTTCTGGGTTTGGGGCATTGTCACAAGCACTGGCTCTACAAACCCCCCCCCCCACCCCGAGCTGCTACAGTCTGGCTCTTGTCAAACTGCATCCTGAAGGCCTAGCTAATAGGAGAGTACCAAAGGAGCTGTTACATTTCATTACTCTCTGTGATTAATGCCTCCCTGGCTGCTAAGGAGCCAAAGTCAGGTGATCATGGCTTTGAGAGGGGAGATTACTGAGGGCATCTCTGCCTTGCTACAGCCTGGTGAGTCTCTGGTGCTCTCAGTGCCACTGCTCTGGCACCTTTAGAGCTGCCAGAGCATAATGCACTCTTTGGTTGAGGTGGACATTTCAAGGGAGCTTCCTGTTGGATCTTGCAGTTCAGAAGGTTTTGGGTAGCCACAAACCAGGCAAAACTGGTTGCCAAAGCCCTGCCCATCAGGAGGCCTGACAGAGATGGTGTGGATTTGGGGTCCTGCAGCCCCACTCCTCCTGTCACCTCGAGGGAGTGGGGCAGGCACAGGTGTCTCTGTCTGGGGGGATGCTGTGGGACATCTCTGTGCCTGTGGACAGTATGGATAACACGGCAAAGCTGCCATGCAGTGGGATTCAGCACACCTTGGCTCCCCAGGGCAGAGGAGAGGAGCTCAGCACAGCTGCTCTGCCACAGCCAGTTCCTGCAGCTCCATGTGGTCACACCTGCCACCGTGTTCCCTCTCCTTGGGAACAGCAGGATCTGGGGCACAATGTGCAAGTCACAGACCCAAGAGGGAGGGTGATGGCAAAGGAGCTGGGGCTGTGGGCTGCAGGGGAGATGCTGTGGGCTGGAGGGGAGATGCTGTGGGCTGGAGGGCAGATGGTGCTGTGGGTTGCAGGGGAGATGCTGCTGTGGGCTGGAGGGGAGATGCTGCTGTAGGCTGAAGGGGAGCAGCCTCCCTGGCCGGAGAGGGGAGGGCTGCATCCCTGCAGCTCAGAAGGTCCCGGGGAGGCTGTGCAGCAAAGCATGACACAAGCCTCCAAACATTTAGGGAGGAGGCATGTTATTTTAATATCCTTTTTTGTGCTTAATAGAAAAGGGGTTTGTGGTTAATTCTTTATTATCTCCGACAGCAGTTCTCGCTTCGGCTCCTCTTTCTGTAACTGCCAAGCTAGCAGTTTCCTTTTTTATTGCTCCTTTCTTGGAGGTTTGCTTTGGAATAGTGCCAGTTATCATTTCCCATTAGGGCAAATATTGCATCAAACTCATGATGAGGGATTGGAGGGCTTGGGAATATCATTCTCTAACATTTGTCTTTCATTTTGTGGGAGTCTTCTTGGTGTCTCCTTGCACACACACAGATGGGCACACGGTGGGCACAGGGAAGGGACAAGGGAGCACTGGCTGCATGGGCAGCTTTACACCTAGGCACCTCTCTGCTGCCACTTGCAATGCCTTGGCTCACACAAAGGCAAAGGGAAGAGCTTTCTCCTCCCGTGAGATTTCAGAGGGCTCGGAAGGTTCATCAAGGAGGAGAACAACAGATTTGTTTGTGTGTTTTGGGTTAAATGCTTCAGTTTTGCAGTGAGGGAAGGTGTGAAGAACACACACTGTGAGTGTGGAGATGGAGCCACTGCTAGGGAGCTGCTCCCAGCTTTACCCACCCTACAGAACAGGGAGCCAGGCTGCCTGGGCTCATCTGCCTTTTACCACTTAGCTGCACATCTACAGCCACTTTGGGCCTGGCACCTTGCTCCAAGAAAGCCAGGATAGGTATTACCTGTCCAGAAATGAACTGCTCTGCCCTGTGCATGCCTGCTGCACCACCTCTGCTGAAGGGCTGTGGAGATTTGGGCATCCTGGATGGCTCTGAAAAGGTTCCTCTTTCTGCTGGTTAAGCTGAAAAGGCCTAAACATCCCAAGGCTGTGCAGGGCACCTGGATTTTGGCTTCATCCACCTCATCCTTCCCTTACCTCCAACATTAGACACTGCTGAGGTGTTGAGAGATCTTTCCTATGGCTGATGCTGGCTCACAGAACCCAACAATGCCTGGCACTACCTAATTTTGGGGGAAGAGTTCTGCAGACTGTGTTTCTGCACTTACACCAGGTGTGGGGTCAGTGTTGTCGCAGGTTGTTTGGTTGTTCCTCCCCCCACAGCTGCCTGTGTGGGGCTGGGGTAGTGCCCAGGGTGTGTGGTCACCCCAAAGGGGCTGCCTGCCCACCCCCTGTCACCCTCAGGCGTGCAGAATCAGCAGTAGCCAGAGGCAATCTTCTGTCAGCCTCTGCTCCAGCCTGGCAGGGGCTGGGGAGCTGGGCAGGCTCCATGGGGACACTGGGGTGCCTGAGATGCTGATGGGCAGCTCAGTGCCAGTCACACTCACAGACACCAGGCAGCTTCCCACACACACAGATTTCCAGGCAGCCACTTTGTCGGCCTCCAAAAAAAGGGGATTCTTCAAGGCTTGTTCCCATCTGCCAAAAGAAAAGATGTCATTTATCCAAAGACCCAGAGAGCAGAGGAGAGCTGAGCTGAAGGCCTCTGCCTTCACCTGAGCCAGGGACAGCCCTGTCCCCACCTGATGAACAGCCACATTGTAGCCATGCCTCTCCCTGGCAAGCCAACAAGGATTCTTCCCTTCCCTCACAGCTCCTCCTCTCTTTTTCCTGAGGAATGCTGCTCTAGGTTCCTTTAGATGAGTGCAAACCCCATCCCAGGAGAAGTGAGGCAGGCCTTGGCCAGGCCCAGCTCCTGCCTGCAGGCAGTGCCTGGGACTCAGCCTGACTGCACCAATTCCAGCCACTGCCAAAGCTGCTGTGTGCTTCCAGCTCTGCCCCCCCTGCCTCAACACAGCCATGGGCCCCACCTGGGGAGGGGACAGCAACATCCTGCTTGCTTTACACACCTGCAAAAAGCCAAGGCATTGTTAATTAGAATAACCTGAAAACACAGCTCCTGAAAGGAACAAGTTCCAAGCAGCCACCAAGAGATGATTTTGTCATCATCTGACACACAGGAACAAGCCAGCAGTGAATCTCCATTGCCCAAGCTGTTGCCATGGTCATGCAGCCCTGGCACCATCCTTCAGCAGAGGGATGCTTGGCCTGGCTCTGCTGCTGAGCACAGGGGTGGCTTCCAGCTCTGCCTTCCCAGCACGAGCCACCTTTGGCCCCACAGCAGGCAGGAGAAGGTGCAGTGCTCCAGGACACTGCCCCTGCCTGCCCTCCTGAGCTGCTCCTCCAGCACCTTCCCTATCCCCACAGCTCATCCTGGCTCAGCCTCCAGGGCTGCTTTGCCTCGAGGAGCATTCACTTCTTGCACCAACTCGGGAGGATGCTTTTATCTCTTTTATATCCCACTGAATCCTCTGTGAAACTGCACCAGTTTACAATAATTTTATTACTTTATTAATTAAACGTTCTCCAACAAGCTAGCTGTGGCATTTCTTATCATCAAGGGTTCCATTAGTTTTTAATGGTGTGAGACAGAATTACCATTTACCCACATGCAATTTCAGAAGCATCATTAACACAGAGGAAGCACCAGGTGGGATCTCTAATAGTTGCTGTTTCTCATTTTTGTTTTTATTTAAAAGGAATAACTGCTTTTGAGGGGTGGTGGGGGTTGTTTTTTTTTGCTGCAAGGTTGCCAAATTCCTCACTTGGGTTGGTTTTGTGATGCTCAGTATCATTCAAGATGATGTTCTTCCACCTCCTGAGGCTCTTCCCCAGGCTGCTGCCCGTGCCAGGCCTGGAGGCTGTGAGCATCCTCCCAGCACTGCAGAGGGGCTGATGCTCCTCAGCACAGGAGCAGGCAAGCTGCTCTCTCCAGCTCTGCAGGAACTGCAGGGCTGAGCCCCTGCACACCTCCTGCTGCTCTGGCTGAAGGAGAATGGGAAACCCAGGATGGGAGCAAATACTGACCTTGAATGAAAGGGAAATCATTCAACAGCAATAAAACTGCTACACTGCATTCAATTATGCTCACTGCTGGCTAATTGCTGACTAAGCCCATTTGCACCTTGGTAAATGTCTGCTTTAGGCCCTCCTTGCTGCACTTTCTAGGGCTGGCCATACAAAGTGGACTAGCTGGGAGTTTGTTCTTCTCTCCTCTGTGAACTTAGTGCTTCTGCTGACCCCAGGGAGCTCCTGACAGTGCAGACCTGCTGCTGGCCATCACACACCTGCTGGTGACCATCACAGAGCTGCTGGTGACCATCACACATCTGCTGGTAACCAACACAGAGCTGCTCGTGACCATCACAGAGCTGCTGGTGACCATCACAGATCTGCTGGTGACCATCACAGAGCTGCTCATGACCATCACAGAGCTGCTGATGACCATCACAGAGCTGCTGGTGACCATCACACACCTGCTGGTGACCATCACAGAGCTGCTGGTGACCATCACAGAGCCACTAGTGCCCATCACAGAGCTGCTGGGGTACTGGGGGGGCAGGCACTGCTGCCAGAGCAGCTCCCATCCCCACCATGCCCTTGAGCTGTTCTGTGTATTTTCCCTGCCAGGCCAGCCCATGGGGGCTGATGGAGTAGCTCTGCCTGGGGCCAGTGTCCCCAGAGCCACCAGTCCCTGCCCCACCATGGCTTTCACCCTGGCACCAGCCCCATGGCTTGGAGCAGACAGCTCTTTCCCAGAGCCTCAGCATCACTGCTTGCCCTCCCCACAGCTCTGACCTCCTCCTGTGCCAGTCCCTGGCCACCTCAGCCCCTGCTTGCACTGTGCCAGCACTGTGCTGGTGTCCCTGGCTGCTGCAGCAGCTTGGCACTGCCACCTGCCCCATGAGCTCCCAGAACCCCCAGGGTAGGAGGAGGGGGGTACAAATCATGCTTTCCTCTCAGAGGGTTCTAACAACACTAAAAACCAGAAGGGGTCTGACTTTTCTATTTGTGCTTAGGAGCCTCTCTTAAAACACAAACAGATCCTGCCCTTCCTAAATGGGCAGATAATTGCTCCATGCCAAGAAAGATGTGCCCAGGGATGGCCTCTGCCTTAAAGGCATGCTGAACCCACTGGCTGGTCAGAGCAGCTTCTGATTCATTTGCCTGTGCAAGCCCTGCAAGCAAAGCTCTGCTTCTACACCAGAGCAAGAGGAGCAAACCCACCTTCCTGCATGCTTCCACTGTCCTGCTCCTAAGGGGCTCTGGGGTGGCCATCCTGGCTCTGATGCCACTGCAAGTCCCAGAAGGAGCCTTCCAAAGCACCCTGACCCCTGCAGCATCCCCTCAGGGTGGGACAGACCCTGCCACCCCCTCCCCACCAGCCCCTGGCCACGGAACCTGTGCCTGGCTGGCTTTGGAAGCTGTGCCAGGCAGGCAGCCCAGAGCTGTGGCTGGCACTTTATGCTAATGGCCCAGGCATTATTTATTCCCTTGGAATTGATTACAACCACGTAGTTTGGGATTGGCACACTCAGCCTGACAGCTCCATCCAGAGCATTCCTTTTCCTGTGGCACAGCATGCTTGTGTCCTGCACGGCCACAGCTCCTCACTTCTCTCCCTGCAGAGGACATTGCTGTGCTGGCAGCTCTGGGCTGAGTCCTGCAGACAAACCAAAGTTCAGCTTGCCTACAGCAAGAAAAAAACTTCAGCAAGGTTCTGGGGAAATTGTGTCTCAGTTGAACAACAATATCTTGGGGTACAGTCGAGCTGTTACCATTGCCACTGAATACCTGACACTGACGCTTCAGTGCCAAATCTCATGTATGAGATATATATATATATGAGATATATATGCTATAATATATGTCCTAGGCAATGGGGGGGTGTGTGTCCATCTCCAGAGTGCCCACACAAGGCATTCCTCAGCTGGAGAGCCAGGTGGAGCTGCTGTGTGTGTGGGGAGAGCAGCATCCACAGGCAAGAGGAGCTGCAGACTCTGCTTCTCCCTGGGAAATCCAGTGCCAGAGCACAACTGCAGGCAAGCATCCTTCATAAAACAATTAGATATATCTCTTTTTTTTTTTTTCCTCCTAGATGTAGTGAAAGCCTTCAAAAAGTTTACTTGATGCCTAGCCAAGCAACGCTGCCTCTTCCCATTTGGAGGAGAGGCTCAGAAAGTGAAGTTTTTTTATTCTTCTTCATTTAAGTATTATTTTTTAATTGCAGCGTATTAAACATAAAATCTGGTACAATCTTTAAAAATAAATAGGACCTAACTATAAATGGGCCCTGTTGTGTTTTTATCTTTGACAAGCAAGTAATTGCTTCTCAAATTTATCAGTTTGTTTATGCAAAAACCATTTACCAAGCCGAGCTCAAAAGCATCAATTTCATCATTATCATCTTATTAATTTAGCCAAGCTATAACACAGCTGATTATTCCTGAGTAATATCCTCTGCAGCACATCATGTGTGGCAAAACCATCTGTACAGTACCTATTTAATAAATAAACCCTGGGCTAAATGTCTCTGTTTATTGAGAACTAATGTTTATAGAAAATATAATGGAACTCAATAAATAACTCAGCTTCATCAACCTGCATATGAATCAGTACCAAGAACGCTGACATCATCACCTTTCAAGTACCAGAGAAAGCAGAATTACCCAAAAGAGCTATAGAGTCAATATTAAGGCATTAAAACTGCAATGAAGGCATATTAATGCTTCAAACTTCATTGTTGGCAGTAGAATTGCCACCACGGACATATTTTACAACTCTAAGAATACTTAGGCTTTATGACTGCTCCTTTGTTGAGTGCCTGCCACTTAATGTAGTTTTCCACTTTAAATAAAAAAATAAAACAGCCCTCAAGATCTTAAAAACAAAAACAACAAAAAAAAGGAAAAAGGAAATTGCTGATTCTGAGTCTTCCTCTCGAGGAGAATGCAAACTGCTGATGGCTGGGCTGCAGGAGCAGGGAAACCTCCTCAACTGCATGCTTGCTGTGCAGGGGCAGCAGGGCACAGGGAGCAGCCCAGGCATGGCTCAAGTGTCACTAATGTCATGCCTGGGGTCCAGGGGAGGGCCAGGGAATTGCTGCTGGCTGGCCGCTCCTGCAAAGGCAGAGCTTGTGCGGGGCCTGACTGCTGCCAGAAAGCCTCCTCCTTCCCCAGCAAATGAGCTGAAATCTCTGCAGCTCCTGTCTGCGAGCAGAGCAGAGGCACCAAAGGCAAGGCACACAAAACATCCCATAACCCGCTCCTTAGCACACACCAGGGCGTGCATCCCTTTAACACTGCATGCTCTGCCATTAGAACTGTCATCTACACAAACCTGCTTGCTGCACAGCCTCCAAACAATCCATCATGCTTCCAAGGGACACTGAGCTTTGGAGAAGGGTTTCCAGGAGCTTCTTTCACAGAGCTACCAGCAGGTGCTGGGATGCAGCCCCGGGAGGAGGGCTGACAGTGGCAGTTTGGCTTTGGAGGCCATGCATCTCTGCAGGGTGCTGGGTGCTGGGTGCTCACACACAGTGTACCTGCTGCTCTGCCTCCAGTCTCCAAAACCCTCTGGAGAAAAAAGGAAACAGTGAGTGTTTGTGCTTCTGAGCTATGAGCAAAGCACACATTTCCAACACCTGAAACCTGCTGACAACACCACTGGAGAAGCAGACAAGCACTAAGGAAGAAGTCCCTGAAAAAGGAAAACCTGGAGATTTTCCCCAATCGTCTCCAAATGGGAGATGACTGAGGGCAGCCCCAGCCCCAGGGTTTATCCTGCACACTACCTCAGCACCCTGAGGTCCACCTGGGGCTTGAACTTGGGATGCTTTCACCCCCTCCCCAGCAGCAGCATCCATCAGTGCCACAGCCTCCTGTGGAGCTGGCACCGAGGTGGTCACTGGGCTTGGGGAGCAGCAAAGCCAAACTCTGCCAAAGCAAGTCACCTGCAGCACACCAATGCATCTTCCTGAAGGGCTCCCAGGCTGGCAGAAGGGCAGCAGCATCCCTGCCCCAGGCACACTGCTGGGAAGGAGGTGGGAGCGATCCCGCATCCCAGCAGCGTGCCTGGGCACCGCTCGGAGAGCTTCTCCCCTTCTCCTCAACTTCTGTTGCACATATGCAGCTCTTGTTTGCCTTCCTGCATAAAATCACAGATCCTCAGTGCCTAATGAAACTGAACATATTTAGAACATATGTGAGCCCGCGTCGCAGAGAGAACCATTTGTGGTTAACGAAGAAAGTATTCATGGTTTCACTGCTAATTGCAGGGCGGGCTGCCTTTTCCTGCTGGGAGGAGGAGAAGGTAGGGTTGGGGTTGGGAGCACACAATGGGAGCATGGCACCTTCTCTCTGCTGAGTTTTGCTGCTATTGGGTGAGGGAATCAAGCCAGAGGGCAGGGGGAAAGCCACTGTGCAGAATCCTTGCGCGGCTGTACCTCGGCTGAAAGCCCAGATGCTTCTGTTAATTATTGCTCACCCAGTGCATGACAAGAGGGGATATTCCACTCACACAACACCAAAGGCAGCCTTGCCATTTGCTTGAGTCCAGAGGGATCTGCCCCTTGCCAGAGCTGGAGACTCATGGTCCAGGCAGATCCCACACACATGCCCAAAGCCTTGCCACCAGGGCTCCAGGGCTCCCCTTCCTTCTCCCCTTCCCCTCCTCCCCTCCCTACCTCCAAGGTGTGACTTCTTGGCCTTTATGCTTTGTTGGGAACTCAGACACTTCACAAAGGCAACAGATGAGGTGATTTCCTGAAAATAAGAGGCATTATTTTTAACCACCACATTTCAACCTACCACCAGTTCTCCACTGATTTTGGATTATTGTGAGCTGGTCTAGGTGATCCTGCTCTGGCAGGGGGGTTGGACTAGATGATCTTTCTAGGTCCCTTCCAACCCCTGACATACTGTCACACTGTGTATCAACACCATTTTTTCCTAGCCAATATGATTTTTTTAATATTAATTAATTGAAGTGTCTTACTATACCCCACTGTCAGAATGATCCCTGAACCTTGTCTTAGCATCTAAAGATAACACCTTTTTTCTTTCAAAAAGAGAATTAAAGTGGTGATTAGGATCTCCTCCAGAAGGATAAACTGCTACATCTACAGATTATGAAGTGTGAAAACAAGTTTTTGCCACTGTCTCAGTGTCAGAAAGCCATTATCATCTATGGCTTGAGCTGCAGTAAGGGAATGAGCTGCACAGAACAGGTGAGTCCCAAATGAACCCTAAATGAGAAGCACACCAACCATCCGAGCACTTAAACAGACCAGGAGGGATTTTAGCAGGGAAAAACCAGGATCAGAACGTGAGATCAGGGCAGTTGCTGCAGGGCAAAAAGCAGACAAGAGATTAATGGTTGCTCCTCACATTTTATAGGGAGGAAAGATTCCCCTGGCTGCTCTTCAAGGGTAGGCAGAAGGCATCTATTTCTGACCAGGTCCTTGAGCCCCACCACTGTGACACTCACACTCTGCTCTGCAGACCAAAGCCAAACAGCCTCAGGCAGGATGCACTTCATTTCATGTCTATAAAGAGTGAGTCAGGGTGCACTCTCACCCAAGGTAGGAATATGCCATGGAGCAACACCACAGTGAAAGCACAGCCAGTGTGTAAGCAAATTTAGGGCTTGGGCTGGAGGAAAATCACCCAACAGGGCACTGCTGTGAGGAACCACTTGGGTTACACTGGGCTCTCCACCACCTACCTTCATGGCTCAGACAGAAGTGACATACCAACACGTGTGTGCTTGGTAGGATAACCCCACAGCCACAGCCAAGCAGGAGGATCTGAGCAACATCATCATTGGGAAGCAAGACTGACAGAGCTGAGCTCCTGCACCTGAAGGTCTCTGGCCACCAGCAGATCCTGCTGGGCTCTTGTCCCACTGTCCCCTTGTCCTGCCGGGCTCTTGTCCTGCTGTCCCCTTGCACTGCTGTCCATCCCCTCACCCTACTGTCCTCTCACCCTGCTATCCATCCCCTTGTCCTGCTGTCCCCTCGCCCTGCTGTCCCTCGCCCTGCTGTCCATCCCCTTGTCCTGCTGTCCCCTCACCCTGCTGTCCATCCCCTCGTCCTGCTGTCCCCTCGCCCTGCTGTCCCTCAGCGTGACCGCTGGCCACCGCTGTGACGCGTGTGCTGAAATAGCCTCAGCAAGGCCATTAAGGAACCAAATTACATCCCTGATGTCCCCTGGCTTCCAGAGGGCTGGCTTTGTTTACAGGATGGGCAAGTGCCAGTGGACTCAGCACAGCAGGAATAGCAACCCCTCCATTAGCGTGGGGCTGGACAGCAGATGGCTGGCTTTGTCAGCAAAGGGTGCCCCAGCCTTTGGGAGCACACAGGCTCCACTGGCAGCTCCAGCACAGAGGGATTTGGGGTACACCACTCTCCAGCACCCTGCTGGCTCGGGGGGCCCAGGGATGCAGGCTGCACACGGGGCTCTTGGCACTGGCTGCTGCCTGCACTGCAGCAGGGGAGGGACACTTGCAGGGCACCCATGAGGTCAGGAACAGGTCCCCTGGGCTATTTCAGGTTTGTTATTGCAGGTTATGGCTTTTTCCCACCTCCACCATTTGGCTCTAATGTGGTCTGACAGTGAGAGCAGCCAAGGGTGAGGAAGGGCTGTGAGCTTGCCCTGGGGTCAGGCTCATCTGTGCTGGCAGAGCCACCCACAGCTTCAGCAGGACAATTATCTGCCACCTTGACATCAAACTGAAAGGTGCTGCTTGGGGCTGGGCTGCCCTGCCAACACCCTTCCACTTCCCATGGCTACCTCCCAGCTCATCTTTAACCCAGGGCTTGATGAATTCAGCCAGGCCTTCCAGCCCCCATGTCTTTCCCAAGGGATGTGCTCCCAGCTAACCACAGGTAATATTTTGGGGCCACTCCAAAGTTACCTTTCATTCTTGGTGGGCTGTGCCCTCGCTTTTTCCCCCCCTTTGTTTTCCTCTTCTTCTTCTTCATTCTGGTAGAGAATTGTGTGTGGTTAGGTTTAATTTCCTCTGCAAGGTCTACTGCAGGAGAAGCTTCTCTTGCTCTTGGCAGGATGCTTTGTAGGAGACAATAGCTCTTGAATGCAGAGGGAGCCAGGGAGCTTTATTCTGTGGTGGCTCAGCAATAATGCAGACAGTGCCCTCTGCAAATCAGAGAATCATGTCATTGCCAGGTTAACTGTTGCTTCAGAAACACAGATTCCCTCTTCCTGGAGGCAGCTGCTCTCTCTTTGATCCAGGAGCACACAGGTCCCTTTGGCAAAGCAAAGCAAAGCTCTGGGCTGTGGCAGTGTGCAGGCCAGCCCTCCTCCTGCAGTGCCATCCCATTGATCCACACCAGCTCCCTGTCCCCAGCAGGCCTCTGGGATGCCTGGGCTGGATACGCGGGACACCTTCCAGCCCAGTGCTGCCCTGCACTCAGGGTCCTACAGGCTGACACACCATTACCCATCTGCTAACACTGTACATTTCCCTGGCAAACAATAGGCTCCTTCTGCTTGCCAAAAGCTGGAATCATCCCTGCTGAAAGGCGCTTGAGAGGAATGTAAACAAACAAACACCCATTGGCACGGGAAGGCTGGAGGAAGGTTAATTTCTGCAACCTGTAAGTCAGATGTCAGATTAGGTTTGTGAAGCAGTGAAGAACATAAACAAGTAGATGAGAAGGCTGATTAATGAGAATCAGGTACCTAGCTCAGAGGGGCTCCTGCTATCTGAGTGAATAAAGCCAGGGGAGCAGAGCTCTGCCAGGGTACTCCTGCTGGGGCAGCCAGGGGGTGGATAGGCTTAGCTTTAATTAGATTTCTTGGTCTTAATAGGTTGAATTAAACACCTACCTCTGGGACAGCACAATGGGGTTGGTTGGGGTTTGTTGTCTTTTTTGCCCTGTGCAAGTAAGCAGTTTGCTGCATGCTGTAATTTGTCTGCAGGCTGCCCTTTTTTTGGGACACATGTAATTTTGCTTTGATGGATGAGACACATTAGTGATAGCCCTCTGGGCTGGCTGGGCTGGGCAAGGAACTTGGTCAGCAACCACAGCAGTGCCAAAGTGTCCAAAGCAAAGCTGCTGGGGCAAGGGGCTTGAGGAGGGACTGTGCTGGAGGCTGGCCTGCAGGGATGCTCTGCACACACCCTAAGGGCAGCAGGATGCTGCTGGGATTTGGATGGGAAGGATGGCAGGGAGATGCATTGCTCTGTCCCTTCGGCTTGCAAGAGACTCACAAGGTACAGGTGTTAAAGCTGGAGCACAAGGAGAGCAGCAACTGGCAATGGGGTAGCCCAAAAAGCCTGAGGGGTATGCTGGGGAGGCAGCAGCTGCAGGGGCCAGAGGAGCCTCTGCAGCTGCCACTGCTCTGGGGCAGGGGAGAGATGCTGCTCAGGGTCCTCTGGGCATCTGTGGCCAAAAGAGGGACAAGGAGCTCCTCATGTGGGACCTGCGTGAAGGCACTGGGAGAGGGATGATGACCCAGAGAGTTTACAGTCCCAGCAAGGACACGTCAAACTGCTAGCAGTCAACAAATCTGGTTGATATCACTCCTTCCCCCTCAGGCAAGAAGAAAACCAGCTCTTTACAACAGGACCCCTCTACATGGCCAAACATAACACCAGCTCTGTGCAAAGCTTTGCAGGCAAAGATTAAAACATCCTGTTGTTCCCCCAGCCTGCTGCAAGCTCCCTCCCCAGAGGAGACTGCTGTGCTCCACTGGTACTGGGCAGAGTGTGCAGAGCTCCTGCTCTGCATTTGGGGATGAGGGAAATTCCCAGAAGCCCAGTGTGGGGATGGTTCTGGGTGGCTCAGGGCTGTGTGGACCTTGCTGGCACACCAGGAGCTGCCAGGGCACGTGCTGTGGGAGTTCCACTCGTGCACCAGTACATATGTGCAGGAACCCAGCGGGGGTTGGGTTTTTCCCAGTCCCTGGGCACAAGATCTGCATGAGGAGAGGAGCTGAGGGCAGGAGCTGTAACTGGCTGAGATTCCACTAGATCTGTAGCAGAAAAATCTCCCTCGAGGGGTAAGCACAGACAAATGCTCACACACTTCAGTTTCCTCCTGTCACCAGGCTCTCTGGGTAAGACCTGGCCTTTCCTGCATCCGAGGACACAAGTGCCAGAGGACCACAGGGAAAAGAATCCACCATGGTGTTGCCAAGACTGAGATGTTTTCCAGGGGCTTGCCTGGCTGTGGAGCTGGAGGGGCAGCAGCCATTGTGCTTGGCTTTTGTGAATGGCAACAAGTGCCCCTAGGCAGGGGAAATAAAAGCCTGGCAGGAGCACAGGATGAGGAAGCAGGAGAAGCCCCACATTGTTCCCCAGTCCCTAAAACATCTCCCTGGATCACACAGTGGCATCTAAGGAGGAGAAAGAGGGGGCAAAGGTTACTTTGAAGTGTGAAATTAACAGACTCTTCACCTCCTGCCTGGGGAAAACTTTCAAGGGCTCCAAGGAGCAAGAGAAGGACCCAAGGACCCAAGCCACCTGCAGTCTGCTGCTGGCACCGCTCCGATGCCAATGACAGGGAACTCACCCACACCAGGGAGGCATGGATGGGGACACACAGCCCTGCAAAACACCCAGGTGCCATGGATTGCCAAGACAACGCCTGGAAAAGCTTCAGAGCGGGTGGGGAATTAGCCAGAGGCACCGAGGGGTCCACCTCCCCCCAGCTCACAAGGCTGGAGCGGGGCTGGGGGCTTCCCTATGGCTCTAGCCATGGGGAGTGTTGGCCAGGAGCTGGGGACAAGCAGGAGACATGGAGAGCAGACACTCATGGTCTGCACAGCACGGAGGGAGGAGAGTGCCTGGGAAAGCAAGGGGAGAAAGGGGGGCTCAAGACTATACAGAGCTCATGGGGTAGGCTGAGTCGCTCCCATCACATTTTCCTTGTGGATCTGTGTAATTTCAGCCCGTAGGAAGGTAGCACAGAGGCTTACAGTTAATCCTTAGAGACCCTAAAAAGGAGAGCAAAGAGATGTCAGTGAGGTAGCTTCACAAATACAGGTTTGTCCCAGGAGGAAGAGGGAGTCAAAAAGGGATTGAGAGACTTGTAAAGACTGAAGGAAGCAGCATTCCCAGAGGAAGGCATCTATCTTTTTTATCTCACCTTTTTAGGACTAGTGAGTTGGTGATGTTTAAACATCACCCTGGTTCTCCATTCCAACCAGCTGTCCCACTGCACCAAGCCCTGACAGCAGGAAAAACCTGACAGGGCAAGCTCATGATGGCAAAGGATGATGTTGAGCAAGGCTGAGAGGAGGGCACGGTGAAGAGGCAGTGACAGCAAACAAAACCAAGAGGAAGGTGGGAGAAGGCTTATTCCCATTGCTCAGGCCATCTGGGGACTATTTTGACCCCAGGAGGTCATCCAGGGTCAGCAGTTACACACAAGCTCTGTTATGGGGTGTGGAAGATGCCAGAGGTAGAAGTGTGGCTCAGAGCAGGATGCCACATTAGCCAAATGCTTGTGCTCCTTGGGGCACAGAGGAACAGGGCAGGATGCAAAGTGAAAAGATGAGGAAGAGGAGGAGTGTGGGAGAGAGAAGAGGAAAGCTGTCTCTTTAAGTGTGCTGGGCTTTCTCCATGCACACCAGGCAGGGCTATAATCAGAGCAGGGTTGGATTTAGGTTCCCTACAGTATAATTCCATGGCAGGGACCATCCAAGAATACTTTGGCAAGCTCAAGTATATTGAAATTGCCTTGGCTAGTGGCTTGCAAAATGGCTGTGGACAGTCAAGATAATTAGAGCATTGTGGAGAAGGAGAGACAGCAAAATAAAGGGTGAAAGGCAAAAAAAGACAAGCCAATAAAAAGAGGATTACAGACACGAAGGGAAGCTTCAGGACAGCAACTGAAGGAGAAAGGCAAACCCAGCAGATTGGAGTCATCTCCTTTGTACTGCACAAAGAGGACAAGCACCAAGCTAAACCAGACCAATCTCTCAACAGCCTGAAGTTCAGAAATGAGCTTAAAAGCAGCAAGACAAGCAGAGCTGGGAGTTACTCAGGGTTTCTGAATGGGTTTAAATTAGAAATGAGAGAGGAAGCATGAGAGAACAAAGTCACTGCAATGTTCTGGGTTGATCCTTGGGGTGTTTGGCTTGACTGTCAGTGAGATAAACAACCAGTCACTTGAACTCTGGGCTCTGGTATCCCTTTGCCATTTACATTCTAGTGTTGGGATCACGGAATGGTTTAGGCTGGAAGGAGCTTTAGAGCTCCTCTGGTCCAGCCCCCTGCAGCCAGCAGGGACATCTGCAACCAGAGCAGGTTGCTCAGAGCCCCAAACAACCTGAACCTGGGAAGGGTCCAGGGATGGGGCATCCACCACCTCTCTATGCTGACTTACTGTCTCTTTTTGTGTTTAAATACCCAAACCAAACGTTTCTGCATGAGTTTGGGTCTGCACAAAACACAGTCACAGGGCTCTTTCTCCCCTGCACGAGCAAAGCTATGCTTCTACATATTACTTACACATGTATACATAATTTCGGTGTGTCCTCACTATAAACACAGAGATGTGTACAGAACAGTCCTTGTGGAGTTGTTTTCCACACAGGAAGCAACTTCCATGACTAATGAGTAACGTTATCATCCCTATTGTCACGGTTAATTACAAGAGCTGCAATGATGAGGAGTTTCTGAGCCCATAAAAGGTTGCTTTTGCTGAGGGTGTGGGCAGGCTGTGAGAGCAGACAGACTGACAGCCCCTCCAGCCTCTCTTGCCCTGGTTTGCTGCTCAAGGAGGAGGAAGGCCCTCTGCCCAGACTGGCCCCATGGGGATGGCACAGCAGCACTGCCTCTGCTCAGGGGCACAACACAGCTAGCCTGGCCTGGCCAAGGCCCCAGCAGGAGCTGGGACAGACAGTATCCCAGGATGGCAGGGCTTGGAAGGGCCCTAGAAAGATCATCTAGTGCAACCCCCCTGCCAGAGCAGGAGCACCTAGAGCAGCTCACACAGCAATGTGTCCAGGCAGCTCTGCAATGGCTCCAGACAAGGAGACTCCACAGGCTCCTGGGCAGCCTGGGCCAGTGCTCTGGCACCTGAACTGCAAACAAGTTCCTCCTCAGCTTAATACTAAACCTCCTGTGCTCCAACTTGCTCCCATTCCCTCTTGTCCTACCATTGGATGCCATGGAGCAGAGCCTGGCTCTCTCCTCCTCACACTCACCCTTCCCATATTTCTAAGCATTGCTGAGGTCTCCTCTCAGTCTCCTCTTGTCCAGGCTGAAGAGACCCAGCTCTCTCAGCCTGTCCTCCTAGGGCACATGCTCCACTCCTTTCAGGATCTTGCTGGCCCTGGGCTGGACTCTCTCCAGCAGCTCCCTATCCTTCTGGAGCTGAGGGGCCCACAACTGGACACAGCATTCCAGGGGAGGCCTCCCCAGGGCACAGGAGAGGGGAGAAGAACCTCTCTGGCTCTGCTGGCCACGCTCCTCTTCATGCATCCTAGGATGCCATTGGCCTCTTGGCCACAAGGGCACATTGCTGCCTCATGGGCATCCTCCTAGCCACCAGCACTCCTAGAGCTTTTTCCAGCAGCTCAGTTCCCAGTCTGTACTGATCCATGGGCTTGTTCTTTCCCAGAGGAGTACACAGGAGAAGGTGTCTCCCTCCCCAGCACAGCAGGGCTGGAGCCTGTCCCGAAAGCTGAGTGTGTTAGCAGGGAGCAGGATCAACATTTCATCAGGCAGCTGTTCCCTGCACTCCTGCTGGGGACTTGCCCTGCTCCCAGCAGCAGGCTCCAGGTGCTGCAGGAAGGGCTGTGACATGCAGCACACCAAGCACACTACCTGGGGCTGTGCCCCAGCCCCACCAGCATCCTCCTAGATGTGCCTCACCATTAACTTCTCATGTTTGGGCATTAAAAGGTCTTCACCAAAACATAAACACTGGAGCTGAGGACCTCTAAGAGCCCAGATGAGCAGGTCCAGCCTTCTAGAGTTGGTGGCTGGGAAAGTAGAACACAAGTCCAGGAGCTCTGCTCTCATCACCCTCCCCTCACTTGCTGCTCCTCAATTAAACCTCTGCTTTTAGCTATTCATTTTTATCAGTATTATGTAAAACTAGGACAGAGTCAATGAAAATCTATAATTTATAAACAATCTGGGGGGAAAAAAAAAGTCACTGAATTATTTATGGCCCTTTTGAAATATGTGTTTGTTCCTTGTACAAAAATTAGTTGTTAGGTCTTAATCACAGTGGTGCCACAAATATGTTGGAAATTAGGACTCACAAACCTGCTTGTTTGGAAAGGGAAGGAAAAAAAACACCTCTGTAACTCTACCTACAATTGGAAAACCCAAACCAAACTGATTCTGAATAGTCTAGTTAAACAAGTGCCAATTATTGAATAATTCTCTGACCTAAACAGAAAGTTATTGTATATGGAAGGAGGGTTTTTTCCTGCTGGAGAGTGCTTTATACCAGATGCCCCTTTAAATTGTTTTGAATTCTCTGTAGGCAGTAGATAACTAAACCTACAGAATGTAGTAATGGCAAAAAGGAAGCAATCAAGTTGGCCACTTCTAGTTAAGAGTCATGGAGAAGGCATCTGTTCTATATGAAGCTCAGACTAGAGGAGCTTTGACAGTTCATAGACCAGACTTAATTTATTAAACTAAGTTTCTAATATAAACAGTAATTCGTTTCAGGCACTGACACTGAAGGTCTGGATTATGTGAATCAAACAGAGACCTCCTCTGGCCTCCTGAAAAAAGGTAGTTTTGCTGCATAGGAAGAAAATACCAGTCTGCCTTAGCATGCTGAGGCCACATCCTGGTGTCCCCAGGCATGGGGCACCTTTCCCTGCACCCTGACCCCGGACAGGGATCACTGGCAGCACAGCATCCCTGGCAGCACAGCATCCCTGGCAGCACAGCATCCCTGCCATCAAGGGATCTGGCAGCTGTCAGACAAGCTCAACAAAGCTGCACTTTGAAGCCTTCAGAGAGACATTCACTTGCAAACAAAACAACAACTAATGGGATCTATCTGCTGGGAAAAAGGGCTGGGAGAGGAACGCCTGGACGCTGCGTGCCCACTGCCCAGCCACACAACAGGGCTGGGGACATCCTGAAGGGACACAGCTGTCACAGCCCTTGGGCTTCTCTCTGGTAGAGGGTGAGCCCTGATGTGGATCAGCAAATGCTGCCACGAAATCACAGAATCATGAAGGTTGGAAGAGACCTCTAAGATCCTCAAAGTACCATGAACACAACGAAATGCTCCAGGTGTGATTTACAGGAGACCTTGCCTTCCTTTGCCCAGCCCTGGGAGCAGCACTCATCAGCAGGTCTTGGGACCTCTTGTCAGCAAATGTTTCTCCTCAAGCACTTCAGCCATTCAGGTGAATGCAGGAGGATTATTTCACTGCTTAAAATGAGGCAGGTACCTTAACAATTTCCTGCATCAGGTTTACATTCATCTCGAGTTTCAAGCTGTAGCTCTGGCCAGAAGTTGGGCCCTAACTCAGAAATCACACACAACTATTTCCTTATGGCATCAGCCCTCAGCAAAGACTGACTATGGAAAACCTCTTTTCTCCCCAGCCCACCAAAAAAAGTTCTGGAAACAAGTGCTGAGATGGAAATGTTTTCCATCAGTGCTGTTCATGGAGCAGGAGCGTGGCAGCAGCTGCCCAGGCTGCTGTGGCAGAGCCAAGGGCCAGCTCCCTGTTGTCCTGGAGGCCATGGAGCAGGCAGGGAGCTGTGGGAGGCTTGTGTGCAGCTCTGCCAGCACTCTGCCAGCCCCAGCTAATTGCTGGATTCCTCATCTCATTTGCCTGCCAAGCACTGCGAAGGAGAGACAGCGCCGGGTCTATAAAATCATTAATTGAATTACTAGTGTGCAGTAAGTGACACATCACTTTCAATTCCCTCTCCTCCCCTCCCCTGTGTTTTAGAGACCCATCCTACTGTTGATATGTGCATGGCTTTGGAAGGAGGCTCAATAAATAGATGTGCTATTCCAGCTACACAAGTTTATTCTTCCAGCTGTTCTAGTGAATTAGTCAATTGCAATGTTGACTTCAGACTCTGTTGCCCATAAAATAGATGCTGGCCTGTATGTTTTACTGGCACTTCTTTTGCATCATCTCATTAAGGGCTGATCCAATCTGTATCCCAATCTACTGCAACTCTGCAAGCAGGAGCACTCTCAAAGCTCCTGGACTGAAGTGGCTACATCTGGAATGCTCAGAGAAGCAAATAAAGACAAATACTTGATGTTATCTCTCCCAGCCTAAGAGCAAAGCTTCATGTTTGTTATAACACTGATAAATCTATGCAGTGATTCACACCTCCTCTTCTAACTTCTCAGGAGGGTTCAGGTTCTCCCAGCATCACCAAAACAGTCCTTAGTAACACAGAAATCAAGCTGAAGTCTAAAAGCCATGGAGACAGGAGTGCCAGGCTGAGAAGAGCAAGGAGCTGCCTGCTTCCTCCTCCCTGATGGAACTGAACCTGAGCACCACCAGAGCAAAGCTGGAAACAAACAAATAAAGAGCAAATAACATGCTTCCATGTCCTGATGGGAGAGGGATCCAATAGCATTCCACATCCATTAGGCAAAGGATTCTGCATGTTCCCTCACAAAGAGTGAGCATTTCCAGCCACTTGCCCTTAAATGAAGCTGACAGCTTACTGCCCCACCGTGCTGTTAATCTTTTCCTAAGAGCCTAATGTTATTGCTTAGGAGTTTACTAATAAATCAGGGAGAACAGGTGATGTCCTTTTGGCTTAGGAATAGATGGGTGACTTGTCAGTACTGGCAGAGCTGCCAGAGGAGCATGGTGCCTGTGCCCCAGGGCCACAGCACATCACAGCATCCCCGTGCCCAGAACCAGCTCATCCTGTGCCACCAGTGCTGCACTGGCACTGCCTGGCATGCCAGGCCTGCTAAGGAGAGCTATTCACTTTCATATGCTTCCTGTGACTTTCATCCTGGTTTTCGTTGTTTTGACCTTTCTTTCCCTTGAAAATACCCTGGTTGTAACCATTTAGGGTTTGTTTAAGCATGCATCATCATCCCTGCTGCCATCCTGCCCGTGACTGTGCTGCTCAATCCCCTCTAGTTTGTGGATTTGCTGTTTTCAGTGCCATAAAAGTGTGTTGACACTGGTAGCTGGGCCCTGACCACATCCTTCCCTCTTGGGTGCCACTGATGATGGGGCACGGGGAGCCTTCATCAGGACATCCTGTGTGGAGGAGGAGGGACTGCCTGGCTTTATCTTTATTGCTGGGCAGTTGGATTTTACTGCCCAGGAAATGGCTGGCAGAGTTGGAAGCAAACAGAGCCAGGGAGAGGAAGGGACCTCATCCCTGCAGCATTCCCCAGGGGCTCCCCTCAGGGTCCCAGCAGCCCTGAACTCTCCCTTCCCTGGTAGCTGTGTCTTTGCCTAGGCAGAGCAGGCATCCCTGAACACCAGTGGTCAGCAGCAAGCTGCAGCCCCCGGGGCCAGAAGCACAGCCCCACAGCTCCCAGCAGTGGGGCAAGGAGAGAGGGGAGGGCTCCTGCTGCTCTGGCCTCCAGCAGCAAGACCCTGAGGGAAGCTGACACAGTCCTAGCTGGGAAGCTGGCTGAGGTTTGTGTACACGCAGGCTCTCTGGGGATGGCTTTGGGTGCCAGTGTAAACCAGGAGTGACCCCATTCCAGTGACTGAGTGTAAAACCAGCACGAGGAGGAGACAAAACATCAGAGAGACACCTGAACTCATCCTACAGGGGGAAAAAAACAACACTTGAAGGAATGTTTGCCCAGCTACCTGCACTAGCAATGGCCAGCAGCACCTTCAGCTGACCCACAGCACAGACACATGGCTCCTCTCCAGAGAGAGGAGGCAAGCCCTAAGAGGAGCAAGTAGAGGAGAAAATCTCCCTTTCCATCCTAGCCATCACCTGCTGCCACACAGGTACTGTGCAAGAGGAGGAAGGAGCAGAAACAAGGGGCCCTGGAGATGCCCCATGGGCTGAGGGCCCAGCCCTGGGCCAGGAGCTGGTGCCTCCCCTGTCCAGAAGCTTGGCCTCCTAATCATTGCTGCCAGGTCTTTGGGACCTCTCCTTATGAGCTCAATAGAGAGCAGAAGCAGCAGTGAGCAGCCAGGAGTCAGCAGCACAGGGCCCTTCTCCTCCCCACCAGAACTCAGGATTTTCTGCCAGCAAACTAAGCCTTTTTAGCTGCACAATAGATGGCAGTAGAGAAAAAAGGCTGAGAGTAGACAATTTATAGTTTGGAGTACTCAGATGATATTCCCCCCCCCTCAAATCACTGCACAGTATTTGTTGCTTTCTCCTCAGCAGAGAGCTTTCCTAGAAAAGGCAGTCTGGTGTGGATAAGGCTAGAGGGAAGAAAAGATTCTTGGATGAATAATTAACATATTGGAGGCCTCACTTGAACTTGTTGCCTTACCCAGATGAATGAGTTAACATGTTGGAGATGATTATGAGGAGGGACTGTGCTGCTCTGCTAGATGGAATCAGCTGAAAAGGAGGAAGCATTGCCACACATACAAATATATCTGCTGGGTGCTTAAAAATAACCCCTCCAGTAAGTCTAGTTCTAATGGAGTTCAGCTCTGCTGTGACAGTTGCAGCGAGGAGATAAAAAGAGTTGGCATGAGTCATGCAGCCTGACTTTTGCACTGAGATGAGATGCAAGCCTGGGAAGTTGCTGTATGTAGGGCAGCTCCCACCTTCCCTGGCTCCATGGCGTGGGGGAAGAGCCAGAGCACCTCCAGCTTCATCCCTGGGGCTGCTGGATGGAGGAGCAGGGCTCACCCACTCCTCCTGCCACCCCAGGGGGATGCTGCCCCTCTGCACTGCCTGGCAGCCCTGGGACAGTGGGATGGAGCCTGGCACTGGCCCTGCACTGAGCAGACAGTGTCCCTGAGCTGTGCATGACCACACTTTGCCATCAGCTATACAATACAGCAAGTGCTTTCCATAGCCATCCACCTGTCTGAAAGCTCATCGCCACAGAACGGAGTCCTCCTCATAAACCAAACACTCCTGCTAAGCACGGGAGGGAGAGACAAAATCTCATCACAAACTCTAATTCTTACGTCAGCTGTACCCATTTTTAATTGTGCCTACTAACAGTGACAAACAAGCTGGGAAGAATGCAGGAGATGAAAGCCACCCCAGAGAAACAACTGGAATTCCTCTTGAGGAGCACACCGCAGCTTTCCTGCCCCCCATAGAATCCTAGCCTGGTTTGGGTTGGAAGGGACCTCTGGAGCTCATCTAGTCCAACCCCCCTGCAGTGGCCAGGGACATCCCCAACTAGAGCAGCTTGCCCAGAGCCCTGGCAAGCCTCACCTGCAATGCCTCCAGGGATGGGAACTCAACCACCTCCCTGGGCAACCTGGGCCAGTGTTCCACCACCCTCATGGGGAGGAACTTCTCATACCTCTCCATGGCCCACAGGACTGACAGGGAAATCAGGTGGGGAAAGACAAGGCACAGCATCACTTGTCCATGCCTCCCTTCTTAAACAAAACCTTTGTGAAGCAGGCAGCACAAAGCTGGGGGGAACAGAGCGAGCCTGTGCCACGCGGAGTGCCCGAGGCGCGAAGGGATGGCAGCATCACAGGGTGCTGGGCAGGGAGCAGAGCTTGGCAAGGCACTGGTGAACCAAGAGCCCAGCACACCCTGTCCCAGCTGGGGCTCTCACTGCACTAGCCACACAGATAGTAGTCCACAATCAAGTGGTTTTTCCTTCAGCCAAAGCTCCTCTCAGCCCACAGAGCACCGCTGCAGCCCTGGTGGGCACGCAAGAGCAGGCAGGTGATGAGACCTCCCCTCAGGGCCTTTCTTTTCCAAAGGGAGGGAAAGGAAAGGCACAACATGCCATGACATTATCCAGGACTGCTTGGGAATAAAAATAGATTGGAAGTATTTTGGAGAGGTTTCTGTCTATCATCTCTTGGCTGCAGAGTGCTGTCAAGCAAAACATCTCTTCTCTCCCATCAGTGCACAAACACAGAGCAGATATCACAGGGCAGGGAATCTGTCTGCAGAAATGCCTCATTTCTGCATACAACTCCATTTTCAACAAGCTGAAAGTTACCACTAGCAGCAGCTGTGGCCAAAGCAGAGCTTTCCCTCCTGCTCGAGCAGAGAACCAGGGCTCAGCAGCTGCCAGAGCACGGTGAGGACAGCAGGGCCCTTTGCGGGTGCCTCAGATGCTCACATGGTCCTAAGGTGACACAGCCTGGATGTGCCCTCAGTAAATCCATACCTCCCCAAACCTGGCTGGCAGCACAGGGATGCAGAGCATCCCCTCACCTGTGGACTCACTGACATGTCCCCAAGGCTCCTCAGCTCTGGCCCAGGAGGGAGGGAACCCTCCCTGCCCCTGAGCAGCCTGCCTGTGGATCAAACTGTCCTGTCCAGAGACAGATCAGGCATCTGCTAACAAACTCTTCACCTGCTCTCAATATTTTCCCACTCAGATGCAGTCCTACAGCTCATTGCCACATCAAATCCCCTTCTAGAAAACAAGGAAATGTTAAAATTAAGAACTAATGTTCGCATGAAAGCTCTTTTTTCCTTTACTGTTTCCTTCAGCAAGCCAATGAATGTTTCACAGTTGAAATGGCTTTGAAACAGCAATAAATTATTTCATGCATACATGCCAAATATTAAAACCATAAGGTTTGCTAATAGGAAGTCCCTGGTACTGAGAGTCATGTTTGCCTTTGTTAATGATCTACTTGTTTATTAGCCCAGTGCCACTGAGGAGCTGCTGATCTCCTCCAGTTCAGAGCTGCTCACAGGATGGGAGCACACACGCTTACTGCCTGCTTCTTGGCCAAGTCTTTGCAGTTGTTGGCACCTGAGCAGTCAAGTGCTGCTCCTCTCAGCCCAAAGCCAGGCCCCTGCTGGCCCTCAGCCACCCCAGGGTGGCCATGGGCAGTGATGCTGAGGGCAGGCAGGATGCTGCCCAGGCACTGGGGCTGAAACCAGCCTGTCCCTGAGGCCACAGTCACTTGGGAAGTCCCAGTCTGAGTAAGCAAACCTAAAGAGACCCAAACTTTGCTGTGGATTTAATACTTTAAATTTGGGAAGACTCTTAAGTTGCTTTTTTTAAGTCAGCAGATTGTGCCTTCCCCTACACAGCAAACTGCTCCAGCCCACAAGGATTTCCTCTCCAGGAGGAAAAACCAGTGGCACAGACTCTGAGAGTGACTTACATCACTTTCATCCCTGTCATTAAGGAGTTATCCCCTCCAGTGTCACCTCCCAAAGCCAGCTGCAAGGGGAAAAGCTTCCAGTTGTACTGACAGCAAGGAAGGGCTGGAAATCCTCAGGAGGGTATGGAGTGAGAGAACAAGTGCCTCCAAATCTCTCACCACTTAGCACATCCTCGTGGTGCTCAAGCAGCTCTAACCACCCTGGGCTACTTGATGTGCTCAGTGCTGCCTCCATCCAACCCCAAACATCAGCTTTCACCTCCTGAAACCCAACTTCTCCTGTTGCTGCTCAAACCCCACACAAGTTTAACACACTGGAAACAGCACAAATAAAAAAGAAGAGGATGACAAAGCCATCTGCCCTGCTCTGGTGCTTTCTGGAGGCAGCACAGGAGGCTCAGTCCCTCTTAGCCCATGATGGTCACCCAAGTGCAGGTTGCTCTTCCAGAAAGATCTTCCTTGTGGGGACATGTGTGGCAGATGGAGTGTTAAGTGACAGTGCTAGGAGCTAACCTGCTTGTGTCATCATGTGGCAGCTCCACTGCTAATGTCCATCAGCACTGTGGGCCATTGACTTGATCCTCAGATAAAATTAATTGAGTGAGAATAAACTGCAGAGGGATGGAGAAGAACTGGAGAGCACACACATGGAATCAGCCACAGCTCAGCTCTCCTGATCTTCACTGGGGGGGAAGCAGTTAGTATTAACCCTCTCCTTAAAAATAAACATCCTGAAGCTCACAACAAGATTTCCCACAAGGGCTGTGGATGCTGATATGGCTACAAGAGCACTGAAACTTCTTTTCCTGTGATGAAGGACTTGGAGGCAGCAAAGCAAGGCTGGCTGCTGGGGCCCACAGAACCAGAGAATCACACAGCTTGGAAGAGACCTCTAAGATGATAAAGTCCAACCATCCCTAGCACTCCCATACCACTAACCCATGGCCCTAAGGAGAGCATCTCCATGTTCTTTAACCTCCTCCAGAGATGGTGACTCCAGCACCTCCCTGGGCAGCCTGGGCCAAGACTGAACAATCCTTTCAGTAAAGAAATTCCTCCTTATACCCAATCTAAACCTCCCTGCTGCAACCTGAGGTCACTTCCTCTCATCCTCTCACTGTGACCCCATCCTGGTGAAGCCTGCCCAGAGCCCATGGGATGCAGGGAAGGGAATGCAGTATGCATGGAGCATCCCCCTGCCAGGTGAGCAGGGAGCTAGAGGGCTGCAGTATTAGTGAGGGAGGATGCTTCTGTGTGTGTGTGTGTGTGTGTGTGTGTGTGTGTGTGTGTGTGTGTGTGTGCACTTGCCAAGCACAGCAAGGCAGAGCTGAGGCTGGCTGGTAAGAGTTGTAACTCCACGTTACACTGCTCCTTCATCCACTACACTGCTCTCCACAGACACCTCTCAGCTAAGGGCTGTTTATTTCTGCAGCGAGACACAGAGCAGAGATGCACAACATCAAGCTTCCTATTAGATCTCACTAGTACACTTTTTTCCCTTCCAAGCCAGTCATTTAAGGTAAGCTTGGGCACCAGTTCTCTGGCTGTGTGGTGAGAGGTGACAACCCTACCTGCTCCTGGCCACAGGCTTCCCAGACACAAATTCCCACGAGAGGATTTCCACCTCTGTTAGTGATGGCTTTCCATGGGCCATCAGTAGTTAGTTTCCCTTCAAAACAACTATGGCAAAAGATCTCTTCCCTTTTCCTACTGCCATGTGTCCCTCCAGCCATCCAGTGTCACCTCAGTGCCAAGGGGCAGTGTAAGGGCAGCCCTTCCTAGCATTGCATCAGTGGACATGCCAAGAGCACAGCTCTGGACACTGCTGCTCCTGTTCCCTGCCAGGTCCTCCCTCTCTGGCAGGGCTGGGGAGAGGTCCCCAGGTGCTGCCCCTGCCATCCTCTGGCTCTGACTGCTGCTGCCCTGCGTTAGAATTCACATCTGCTCAGAGCAAACCCCCCAGCAGCTCCTCTGGGTGCTGAGCATTGCCTACAGGTGCATGCCTGGCAGCTTCCACTTCCCAAAGCACCCCCACCCCTCCTTCCTTTACCTGGCACCAGGCACAGCTGTGTCACCCACGGCTGACATCTCCAGCCTGGGCAGTGACAAAGCTCCAGAGCACTGGGGGAGCAGGAGGAGGGACTCTTTGGACTCCAAGTCATTTTCCTTCATTACGGAGGAGTCCGTGTGCCTTTTACATGATGAGGTTTGCTCCCTGCTCTCAGATCTCTGTACTGCTCAAGGTTAATTGGATAGCCTTAATAGAAAGAGCCATGTTTGAAAGAGCTGCATCCATCTGCCTCCCTATTTATAGCATGGGACGACCCTCCAGCCCTTGACCAGCACATAATGGCTCCAGGTAGTGAGAAGGTGAAATCAGATTAGCTCCCCAGCAATGCCATTAGCTCAGTCCAGGCACTGGGGTTAAGGTAGCAGGTTCTGGCTTGCAGCAGGAGGTGAGGCCTCAGTAGCAGTGCAGTCTGTGGGCACTGCTCTGGACTTGCAGGAAGGCAGATAAGATGCAAGGGATGTGGTTTCATCAGACCACAACTTTATGAAGTTAACTCATCTGGGATCTATCCAGCATGATTCTTTCCCTAATCACTGCCACATGGTGGAGGGAGGATTGCCACTAGCCCTCCTGCTCCCCACAGCTGGCAACTGGTCCTGTGCCAGGACTCTGCCACCCATCCCATCTGCAAGGGACAGGTCTGAGCTTTACGAGGGAAGAGGCACTGCAGCACCTTGCTCCAGCCTGTGGCACAGTGCCTGCCCCTCTGCCACCACAGCCCAAAGATGCTGCTGGCACAGCACAGCAGTGCACTGGGATAAACTGCTCCTAAGATGCAAAGGACAATTAGTGTCTTGTCCTGCAATACTATTTCCTTTGACCTTGCAGGAAGAACCCACCAGCCAAGGTCTAGCTCAGTGAGGGAGCTCTCTCTCTGAGGCAGAGAAGAACTAGGCTTCTTCCAGCCATTGTCCACAGCATCACACAGCAGCCAGTGGGGTTTTTTCCCCTCCTGATGAAACACAGACTCCCTTCCTGTCCTGAGCAGCAGGCAGCACACACAGCCTGCCTGCTGGGCTGGCTCCAGGTGCCCTGCCCTGAGGTCTCTCCGTGCTGGCCTGTAATGTTTCCACAGCACAACTCGAACCAGTCATGTTTGTTGTGTCATGGATGCTCCTTTTCTCTGCAAACCATCAGGGGCCAGAGAGAAAGGACATGCTCTGTTGCATGACTTTGTTGTTTCATGCTGGTTGCACGGGAAGCAGCAGCAGCATCATGCCCAGGATCCACCCCAGTGCCGCGGGTGAGGCTGCACTGCTGTCTGACACTGCCTGCTCCTCCTGCTACACCATCCCTCTCCTCTCCTTTGCTCAGTCATTTGCTTTGGGTTTTTCTCTTCTAGATTATTATAAGCCTGCTTCAACCCAAGGTCTTCATCATGCTGGAAATTCCCTGAGGGACCAGAGGTGATGCCAAGCCATGGGCTCCCTGACTCAGCAGCTCTGTGGCATTGTTTGTTTTAAGCCATCGAGGCATGTGCACATATGTATAAATATATATATATAGAGAGAGAGAGAGAGAGAGAGCACACATGCATGAGAGACCTTGGAGAGCCAGCAGCCCCATCCATAGAACCATAGAACAGTTCCAGCTGGAAGAGCCCTTGAAGATCATCGAGTCCAGCCTTTTTCCTAGCTGTATCACCCCACTAAATGATGCTCCCCAACACAACATCTACCTGTCTCTTAAACACCTCCAGGGATGGGGACTCAAGCACCTCCCTGGGCAGCCTGTTCCAATGGCTCACAACCCTTGCAGCAAAGAAATTCCTCCTCATGTCTAGCCTGAACCTCCCCTGGCGCAGCTTCCATCCACTAAGCACTGATGCTGCTGTTGCCTGTGTTCTAGCAGTTCAGCGTTTCAGCAAGAGTGCAAACCTGGTTTTACCTAGCATACCAAAATTCTGCTCTCCTTTCTCTCCATCTCCTCCTGGGGGGGCTGGCTATGGGTCTCTGCCAAAGAAAGCCTGTCCTCCCAAAGCAGACCTTGGGGCAAGGAGCCACCTCCCACCTCTGCCCCTGGACCTCATGGAAGCAATCTCCAACTGCAGGCAAGCTGAGAACTCACTGCCCAAGGCCTGCACACAGCTGCTTTCCTGGGCTCCTTCCCCCACTGTTGTACAGCCTGCTGACCCCTTCTGAAGGTCACAGCTAGCACAGCGTGGCTGCCACCATCCCCTGACACACTGCCAGCTCCACGCAGAGCCAGGCTCAGGCACACACAGAAGCAGCCAGCAGCCTGCAAGAGAGCCCATCCATCCATCCATCAGGTCTGATAATCCAAACACACACCTTCTTTAAGGGACACTCAGAACTTCAGTGGCACTCTTGAACCTGGAGCACAGCTACTGTGCTTCTGACAGTAGCTTTTTCCCACCCTATAAATCCACATTTAGGGACAGGCAGCCCAAACAAAACCCAGAGGCTTTGCAGTTCTACTGGGTTATTAGCACCTTCTGTGACTCTGCTCACAGACACTGCTCTGAAGCCAAGGAGGCAAATGGAGTGCCATGAAGTTGTGCAGATTTCTGAAGGCCAAAACATGCATCCTGCATTTGTGTGAAGGATTTTTGGCTCTGCTTTGCCCTCAGACAAGCAGAGCTGAATGCTGCACATCTGGTGTCTCCAACCACAAGAAAACTCCTTTACCCCTCCCACCCTCAAGGTCTTCCCAGGTAGTGAGCACCAGAGGATCTCATAACCTCTTCCTCTTACTCAGCTGGAAAGTGAAAGCAAGACATGTATTTCATTGTATCACAGGAGTTCTCCTGGGGATGGGCAGTGAGGACATGCTCTTCAATTAGCTTGCCTTCAGCCCAGGACCAAACCCAAGAGCACAAGGTTTCCCTTCCCAGTCTGTTCACAAATCAGCTTGCTGACAAGTACTCAACATCACACTACACGGCTGCTAGACCAGTGGCTGCAAACTGGCCAGCATTTACCCTTCACCCAGCCATCAGTGTGCCCATCTAGTCATGTCATGGAGATGCTTGCTTTCAGTCAGAGACACTGGGGTTTCATCATGCCATTGAATCCGAGCACATCCATGACTACTCCTACTTGTTTTCCTTCCCTTTTTTAGCACTGTACACCAACCCTTCCCAGATTCCATGACTGCTGTGGTTGCAGGGAGCCAATGATGCCTGCCCATGCTGTAGGCCACACTTGCAACCCAAGGATTCCTCTCCAACCTGAGCCTCCAACTCCAGCTGCCTGCTCTGGACAGGTCAATACAGCTGATGTCCCACAGGTATGAGCTTGCCCTCTCTAAAGAAAACACTTGTGTGCAAGCAGAGACAGCAGAACAATTGCACTCTGGTAGCATCACCTCCTTTAACAGGTAACCTAAGGAATACCTCCTACAGTGCACCCAGTTCAGCCCAGGAATTCAGTTTTTGCCTGCAGTGTGATCATCACAAGCCGAAGGAAGATGACACTGGCATCTCATGAGGGAAGCACCGAAGCACACAGCCTCCCTTACAGAGCAGCCTGTGCCATGCACACTTAACAGCCCCTTGCACTTCCAGTGCTTCTCTCTTTCCCTACTGTACCCCTCAAATCCTGTCAGGGAGGACAGGAAGTGGCCAAGCACGTGGAGCTGCCCAGCTCTCCCCGAGCACACACAGGCACTGAGCGGGGACAGCACGCCGGGCTCTGCAGGGCTGACCAAGTGACACACCTCAGCTACAACCACACTGAGATCAACATCCTGGCACATCAAGAAGATCACAACACATCTGCTTGTGACTCTTTACAGTGCAGCAATCCATATGGCAGGTTTCAGCTTGAGATGCAAGGCTTCCCAAAGAGAGCAGGAGATGAACCAAGGCAGTGCTGGCTCGGCTCAGCATGTCCAGGCTCCTCCTGGCCCCTTCCCCTTGCAGGGACTGATGGCATAGCAGCAGCTTGGCATGATGCAGGGATTGCATCTCAGCTGGCTATTTTGTAACCCTCCCTTTGTCCCCTCTCTGAAATTAACAGCTAGCATGAACGTTTCTGAACGTGCCTCTAAAGCTTTACAGCAAATAGAAGCAGAGATAGAGCCCTGTAAGATAGGCTTTCCCTGGCATGCTGACAAGCCTTCCCAACTGGCAGGCATGAGGGCTGTCTCTCTTTGTGGGGTACAGTGCATGCTTTGGAACTGTTTGATAGCTTTAAACTCTTTCTGATGCAAGGAGCTGCTGTGATGCTTTCCAGATGTTGCACACAGTGCAAAAGGTAACGGCACAGACACTTCACTCTTCTACCTCTCACCCCCTCTCTGCCCATCTTGGAAGAGATGGTCCCATCTTCTCTCCAGTTTACTAATAAATAGGAGTTATTTGCTTCCGTCCCCAACACTAAACTGAAAATGTTGTTAAATGTACCATAAACAAAACTTACAAACTTATTTTTACAGGACCAAAATGGTCATAACTATCTGATGTTTCTTGCTGATTGAATCTGCCACTTCCATTTACTGGGGAAAATAAATAACACATGTTTGCTGTCTTTCTAAAAGGTTCCTATTTATTCTGTGGTCATTTCCCACTTAGGATATTTCCAGCTTAATTTCATAAAACAGCTTTTACATGGCTTTAGGAGAAAAAAAAAAAAGGGCTCTTATTGTACATTGTCTCCAAAATATTTTGCCTTTGAGCTGTGGGCTTTTATTTGCAGGAACAACCAACCACCCTGTTTGGGAGGCCTGTATTCCTCCAAATTAAAAAGAGAAACAGCTGTATGTCTTATAAACCTCTGCAGAGCTCCAGCAAGATACTGTGGAATTGTTTGCTTCCCTATCTTCCCACAGGATGTACCTCCTAGGAGGAAAGCACAGGTAAAAGCCAAATGAATGTTCCCCTCTGGGCATGTGCCTGTAGGCATAAGTTATCCATCCACCCACCTCCAGCAGAGATGGGGGATCTAGGGGATGTAGAGACAAGCCCTTGTTTGATAAGGAGTGATGGACCAGACACAGGCTGATTCACTCCCCTGAGCAAAGCACCTCATTTCTCACTCCTGGCACTGCAGGGCAAGGCCAGGCTGCTGGATTCAAGGGATTCCTTGAATCATACAATCACTAAGATTGGAGGAGACCTCAAAGATCATCATAGCTATCACTGACATGCCACTAAAGCATGTCCCTGAACATCTCCATCTGCCATTCCTCGACCTCTGCAGCTGGGCAGGGACTGCTCCAAAATGGCTTAGCACCAGAGCGAGGAGGAACACCTCTGACAACAGCACAAGCTCAAGGCTCTGGACAAAACACAGCCAAATGAGGAAAGATAAACTCCATAAATGCCCAAGCTGACAAGGCACGAGGTGGGTGACAGTGTGCAGGGCTCGGTGGGACACAGGCACGGGCAGGGGCAGGCACTCCAGAGCAGGCAAGGTAAGCAGGGCTGGAGCTGCCTGGCAGTGTTTGTTGTGTGCTCAGCGAAACGGAGTCGTTTCAACATGACATGTTGATGTGACATCAAAGAGGCTGAGCTGACTTCACATTAGATCTGTGACAAGCGCACGTATGGGATCGCTGTTTGCCATTTAGACCTTCCTCTGATGACTTCTCATTGTGAAGAGAAACATTTGTGGTTCTGCTCACTTGGTAAAGCTGCAGAGTGACTTGTTAGCAACACATGCAGGGGGAGTTGTTGAAAAGCCCTTCTGGGCCTACCCTGGTAAATATGTATTCACACAGCCCATAATGTGCTGCCTGAGAGAGGAGTGCAGGCAGAGAGGCACACACAGCCTGCTCCCAGCCAACTAGCTGCACTCCAGGCATTAAACCCAAGCCTCCTCCTCCTGCTCCTGCTCCCTCCCAGACCCTCAGCAACCTCACTTCATGTGCTCCTTACTCTCAGACACACAGAGGAGCAGGGCTTGCACTGGCTGCCTGGCTGAAAGGGCTGTGACTGAATTGTCCTGGGGATGGAAAGTTAGACAAAAGAGCACCAGTGCCTCTATACTGGGAAGAGAGAGCAGCAGACAGTCACCTGTCTTTCCCAAACATGCCTATGTTGCCTTTATGGGGGGGCATGCAGCACTGCCATGTCCTCCCCAAAGCCAGCAGCCCTCACCCTGCTGGGACACAGCAGCCATCAGAGGCTGCAGGCACCAGAGCCAGCACGGCTCAGCAGGCTGACGTGGCACAGGGACAGCATCTCAGCCACCCTGATCCTCCAGGAACACCAGCCTGCTTGTCCCCAGGGCCCTTGGGCACCCACAGCTGCCCCAGGGCCTCGTGGAGAGCAGGGTAGCTCTGTGTGGGGCCTATGGGGAGCATGGGACAGCTGGCACTGTACCTGTGAAGCCAGGCAAGCCCTTGTGCTGACAGCCATCTCTGATGTGCTTCAGTGCCCTCAGTCATGGTTAATGCCTCTCCTGCTGCCCAGCAAGCAGGTAAAGGTATTGAGGCTGAAGGGAGCATGCTGCCATCGGGATGCTCGAGCATCTGCTTCACCAGGAAAGCTAACAGCTCCCAGGAAGCAAGGGAAAAGCGCTTCACTCGCTGCTCATTCCTGCCAAGACCTCCCAGGTTAATGGCTCCTGCCAGGCTGATGGCTTTGGGTGCCCCATGGAAAGCAAACAGACACAGGGAATTCCTCTCCATCTTTCTCACCCCTGAAAGACCCCATCCATCAAGCCTGGCTATGGAAAGCCTTGGAAGATGCTGCCCAAAAGCACTCCCAGCAACACCCGAGACCAGGGTACTGCAGGGGCCATCAGAGGACAACTCTGGGGCCAAACCTGGCACTGTCTGATGATGACAAGGGGAGAAGATGGAGCCTGGACAGTCACCTGCTTGGGAGCAGTTAGTGCTCACCCTCAAGGAAGCAGGATGAAGGGAAAGGAGCAGTGAGTGCTTCCTGCTGGGGCCTGCTTCAGCAGCAGCATCCTGCTCAGGACAAGCTACAGGGGAGAGACTGGCCACAGAAACCCGAGCGTGTTAGGTGAGCATCAGCAGAGCTGGAGCCCTCACATCAACTCTAAACACAAACACACCACAACCTGTGACACAGCCACAGCCTTGCACCACTGCCTGCTTCACATGCAAACTGCAGGAAAGCAGGTTTGGGGCCTGAGAAGGGACAGCCCACTCCTCACCTGAGGGACCCAGAGGTGCCAGGGGGACAAGCTGAGCTGTGTGCCTACAGCAGCTCCCTTGCCCTCAGCACAGGGCAGGCAGCAGCCAACAGCTGCACGCACGGCACAGCTTCCCTCCATCTCTGTGCCTTGAGATAGAAAGAGGGAAAAGATTTCCAAGCCGATGACTATTAGCCCTGTTTTCTTTCAGCCTTCCCCTCCCGTGTGCTGCCAGCCCCGGCGGTTTGCCCGCAGGTAGCAGCAGGGCTGGTGGCATCACCTCCCCGGAGCACAGCGAGCCTGCCCTGCTGCACTGCCTGCCCCAGGCCATGCTGCAGCCTCTGCCTGCTCTCTGGCCAGCTCCCACGTTTGGTTTCGACCTGCTCAGCCCTTTTGTTTTCAGAGCATGTTTATGATTACCAGGCTGGAGGAATGCGCAGAGCGTAACTGGAGGAAGGGATTATTGCTGGGGAATGTGGAACATGTGTGTGCAGGGCTCTGGAACACCAGCCCCCTCCCACTGATAAAGTCAGGCAGATTTCAGAGGCAGATATGTTTGTAAACACTGCAGGGAGGGGATGGTCTTGGAGCTGACAGCCAGGGAGGGCAGCCCAGGCAAGGTGGCCATGATGGAGGTGGAAGGCAGCATCTCTCCCACCCAAGCACCAGGCAAGCTGGCTGTGCTGCTGACAGCACTCACCTGGGGAGCTTTAACCACTAGAGGTTCCCTCACANGATCCATGTCCTTTCTGTATTGAGGGCTCCAAAACTGGACACAGTATTCCAGATGAGGTCTCACCAGAGCAGAGTAAAGTGGCAAAATCACCTCTCTGGATCTGCTGGCCACGCTTCTTTTGATGCAGCCCAGGATGCGATTAGCCTTCTGGGCTGCCAGTGTGCACTGTTTGCTTGTGCCTCTCTTTACAGGCACTGCAGCCAGTGGGACTCACCAGACTTGGTTCATGGGAGAGAAGCCATGAGAAGCCTGGCACTGGCTGTTCTCTGCATTTCACTTGCCAGAGATGCAATTCACAGGGACAAGGAGGACTAAGGCTTAGCTCACTCTTAAACCAATGCCATAACAACAGCAGCACCACCCCACTCTGTGCAGGCCAGAACCTGAAGCCTCAGCTGTGCTCATCCATCGTCACCATCCTTCCTGCAGCCCTTCCCTAGGCTTGCTCCAGGAGGGCTTTACCTCTCCACACCTCTGTAGAGCAGGCAAGGAACCACTGGCTCATGCCATCCTTGGGGCCAGCCATTCTGTCACTGCTGGAGCCTGCAACAGGGCCACATCCAGCCTGGCTTTGAACACTGCCAGGGATGGGGCAGCCACAACCTCTCTGGGCAACCTGTGCCAGTGCCTAACCACTCTCTGGGGAAAGAACTTTCTCTTCATCTGCAACCTAAATTTCCCTTCCTTCAGCTTGTAACCATTCTCCCTTGTCCTATTACAATACGACCAGCTAAAAAGTTTCTCCCCTTCAGATCCAGAGGNAACCCAAACCATTCTAGGACTCTATGATCTCATACCCCCCCCCGCCTTTAGGTACTGTTAAACTGCTATAAGAGAATCATTAAGGCTGGAAGAGGCCTCTAAGATCATCAAGTCCAACCATCTACCTAACACGCCACTAAACCATGGCCCTAAGTAGAACATCTACACATATCAAAGGCTGCAGCTTCCCAAAAACCTGTTTTCCTTCCTGGCATGTCATCCTGGGCATGAACATGACCTCCCCAGCCCAGGAGCCAGCAGAGAGCCCTGCCAGCATCAGTGGTACCCCAGCACATTGCCCTCACTACTCATGAGGGACAGGGACATGGTGGCACCTCCCAGGAGACTGGGAGAACTCCCAGCACTGCTGGGAGACTTTGGAAAGCCTCATCCAGGTTCAGGAGTGCAGGCTGTCCCCTGTCAGTCATGCACAGCTCTGCAGCCTCCAGGGCACTCAGTGAGGCACAGAAGCCAAGGGTTTGCAGGATCAGAGCCTAGGAAGAGCATGGGTACACCCCGAGCCCTGTGTGCCTTCAGCTGGGGATGTGGCAGAGGAAATACCTGACTCTGGTGCTCAGTGGCATGCTGTTAACAGAGATGGGTTTTCCCAGCCTGCTTTCTCAAGGTTTACACACAATGCATTGTTTCCTTCCCAGTCCTTTCTGGTACCAGTGCACTCTGATGGCTGACTGCAGCCAAAAGCAATGCTGCAGAGGAAACCTCTGACTTACCAAATTCCTACGAGTCTTAAGAACATACACAGAGAGACTGCAACTGCTGTCCTCTCTGAGCAACAAGAGTGCAGTGTGAAAGCACCACAGATCCTACATGGGAAAGCAATGCTAGGAGCACTCCAGCCACCTGAAAAGCTTTCATCAGCATGAACACAAGATAACCAAGCCATGGGAGAGAGTGCCAGAGGAAAAAAACAGGATTCCCAAGTTCTGCTGCTGCAATTCCCCCCTCCTTAAGAATGGAATAATCAAGTGGCTCTTTTTCCAGCCTTCTGTTCACATGCTCTTTTTGGACTGCCTTCCTCTAGCTGCTTGCACACAGCACAGAGGTTACCAGCTTCATCCTGCACAGCATCCCTGAGAGCCCAGAGCTGAGCAGGCCTCAGCGGACACTCTGGCACCTGCACAGCTGCATCCTCCAAGGAGAGAGAGGAAAAGCTGCTAGCTCACAGCCTCAGGTTTGAGCTAATGCTGCTTACCAGCAGGCAAGCTGTGAACCAGGAGCTCAGCCACAGGCCCAGACACCTTCCCTGGCTGTGATGGTCAGTCCCCAGTGTGAGGGGATGACCTGCAACATCCCCAACAGCACAACACCACTCAGCTACTAGCAGCACAGCAAGCAAATGCCTTTTGGACTAGAGATGAGGAGCAGCCACAGGAGAACAGTGAGCCAAGGGCAGTGCCAGCTGTGCTTGCAGGGAAAGGGGGGCTGTGGCAGCAGCTCCCTGCCTCCCCTCCCCACACGGGCAGTGACTAAGGGCTGCAGGAGCCACGCTTGGACCAGAGAGCTGGATCAGGCTGCTGGGGCTGCAGCTCAGCAGCAGCAGGGCTCACGGGGCCAGGGCTGGGCAAAGCCATCTGCTGGCCCTGCCCCACCAGCCAAGCTGCATTTGGGGCAGGGAGGAGGTGAGGAGCCCCATGCAGCAGCAGATCTTGGGGGTGGGCAGCCATGTAGCAGCTTCTGCTCCCCCCTGAGCAGGGCAGCAAGGCAGCAAGAAGCAGCTGTGGGTGCACCATTCCTCCTGCACATCCTTGCCTCTCCTCCACCGACACAGACCAGCCAGCCAAGCCCAGCAACCCTCCCAGCACTCCCATCCATCTCAGAGGCAGTTAGGCAGCACAGATATAACACACAAACCACTCTTACACATTCTGCTAGCATCCCACTCACTTACGCTACCCTGAGAGTTGTAAGCTCTTTGGAAGAGACACAGGGATGCTCCTTGTTGCTTAGCACAGCTGTACCAGGGGACAGGACAGGCTAAAACATGGATGGAAGGCACTGCCCTTCCCCTCAAGGCAAATCCAGCCCAAGACAAAGAGGTTAGGACTCCAACTTCCCCCCAAAACTCCGCTAAGCCCATCTGAGCTGGGCATGGAGAAGGGACTGGGCCACAGTGAGACCATGCTTTTGATCCAGGGACAGCAAGTACATATTGCTCCTTTCTTAGAGTCTCTAGATGCTAGCTTCAGAGAAAAAAAAACAAACCACCTTCTACAGCTGATGTGAATGTAACAGCTCTGCAGGTGTGGATCAGGCTTTGAGAGATCAGTAAGGTGCAGACCTTTGAATGAAGCTTAACTGGTTCCATCCCCATCCCCACCAAGCTACTGAGCTCGTTGTACACCTCTCTTTTATGCATAATGACTTTTCTCTCTGGTATCAGACAGTAATCATTCCAGAAGGCAAAAATCTCAAAATAACCACAGTATATGCATACAGAATACATTTAAAAGAGAAATCTAAATTGACTGTTCAGACCTTCCCTCCCTTGCCAGTGGATCCTCTCCAAACAGAAGGCATTCCAAGTCGGCGTAGGAAATGCTAAGATAGCATGCTTTCCATATTGTGTTATCAGAGCCTCTTCCAAAAAACTCAAGCTTTCCCATACAACAAAATGTCATGGAGAAGGTTTTACTCCAGTCTGCGTACCACAGGCTGTACATACTGCCTCAGCTACTGTAAGGTTGGCAAGCAGAGCTTGTAATGACTTGAAGTACAGTTTAGGAGCAGAAAAAGTTTGCTTCAGAGCCACTTGCTCACACTGTCTGATTTTCATTAGGAGGGGCTTGTGTGCCTGGGTTTTCCCCCCCCCAGGAATGAAGACAGAGATAAATGTCACAGGGGGCTTTTTGGCTTTCAGTGCTTTCACTGCACAGAGCCTGATTAATGGAGCTGATGAAGTGTTTGCACTGAAAGGACGTGGAGGTTCCCAGAACCAGCTGGCCTGGCTGAAAGGAGAACTGGGTCAGACCCTGGCAGCAAGCACACACTTCAGAGCACAGCAAGCATCTTGGCTTTAGAAACAGATTTGACACCCAAGCTTCCCTCCTCCCTCCCCTTGACCCGAAATCACTTGCTCTCACCTCCGTCCTGGAGAGGCCACTGAGAAGCAGACTCTGGAGCAGTGGTGGGCAGGGAAGCAGCCAGAGAGCCCTGGGTCAGCTCTTCTCACTGCTGCATCTCCTCTGCACGTCAGCCCTGGGCCTCTGGGCCACACCTGTGACCAATGCAAAGAAAATCAAGCTCACCCAGAGGTTCATCAGAGCCTGGTGCCCACCCAGGGGCACCTCGGAGGGCACACAGCCAGCCCTGGGCAGTGCCCCAGCAGCATGGACACCCTGAGCCCACCCTGGGGGTCTGTCTGTGCTCACAAAGATCCCTGGGTGCTTGCTGGGGGTCAGGCTGGTCCTCTGCCACCCCAAAAGCAGGACCACTTGGTCAGGGAGGGTGCCTGATCCTGTGTTCAGGGCTGGCCAAGAGGGGAAGCAACTAGTCTCACCAGAAACTCTGTCTTTGGCACACAGCTTCCAGTTATGTTCTGAGTGAAACAAAACATGCTGTAAAGGTTTTAATAAAAATCTCCTTACCCAAATAAAGTCCTCATTCTCCTTTTTTTTTTTTTCTTTTTTAACTGTCAAAGAATCTGACAAATTTGATCAGATCATATCGCAGAGCTGAAAGTGTGAGTGCTGGGAAGGAGCTATTTGCATCACTGTAGCTCCCCACTTACAGCTCCGGGCTTGCTACGCATCCCCCTCGCTGCCTACACCACTAGTACAACCCATCTGATCTCACTTTGGGTGGAAACAAGGCAATTCTGCAGGCACAGAAGCCTTCCTGGCAAGGAGGCAGAGCTCTCGCCCGCAGCTCGAAGCTGGGCTGGCACCTCTCAGCCCTGCTGCAGAGCCCCAGGCTGCTGAGCTCCACAGGACAGGGATGCTGGCTGGGAGCTGCCTGCTGAGAGGGAAGCACTGTGCAGATCCACTTCCTGACCAAGGGGTGCACGAGGAGTTGGGCTCAGCACTGGTTTGATGCCAGCTCTGAGTAGCCTGGATGGCATGAGGCAGATCTTCCTGGCACAAGGGAGGGTCGTGGGCAGCACCTGCAGCTTAGCCATGTCACCACGACTCACCACAGCAGCAGGCACAGGGACCCTCTCCTCTGGCCTGGCCCAGGTGGGCCTCCCTTGTCCTGTCTGTCCATCCTCAGCAGATGCCACGTGGAGCTCGTGCTGCTCTCAGGCTGCACACTGCCTGTCTCTGCTCCCCAGGAGAAGCCAGAAGGCCTCACTCTGCAAGGAAACAGAAGAGACTTCTGTGAAGAACAAGGCACTGCTTCCACTTACTTACCTTCACTCTGCACAACCAATGCTCTGGGGACAGGAGCAGGACCAGCAGCAAGCCCTTCTGCCCCAGACCATCACAGGGCACCATGGCCCACAGTGGGGATCAGAGCCCAGGCTCTGTGCCTGTTCCATCCAAGCAGCAAAGCCTGGCAACCTTTCTGAGAGAGCTGAAAGCCCTAAGAGGTCATGCACAAGCATTCTCCAACACAGAGGGGTCTCTAAACATGTCTTTTCCTAGGCAAAAACAAAGCTTGAGAGGGAAGCACAGCAGCAGAGCTCCTGTGTCACATCTCAGAGGTGGCAGTGCTCCATGTCATCAGCCCCTGGTGCTGCTCTCTGCAGAGCAGTGTGCTAACACCTCTGCTGTGCTTCCTAACAGCACAAACTGGGGAGCCTGGGCTGCTCCTGAGGGATAAAACTGTGGGACACTTATTTGGGTCACAGAGCAGGGGACCACAGGGTGTTCAGCCTGAGGCAGCTTGCAGAACAATTGTGCTTAGTCCAGAGAAGAGCTGATGTTCTGTGGCTATCAGCTCAGTCTGCTGACACAAAGCCAGTGTGCCACAAAGGATGAGTCCAGCTGCTCAGGCTTGGGATGAACAAGGAATGTGTATCCTTGCAAAGGCCTCAGGACACCCTGAGGTGCCCACCTCCCCTCACCAGGATGGCTCTGAGACTGGGCAAGTTGTCTGGGCAGCAAAGCAAAGCTCTGAGTCACTTCTGGTGGGAAGAGAGTGGTGGGGAAAGAGCTCCTGGGGAGCTTCTTTCCAAGGCACATTTGACTTTGAAGGGCAGCCTCTTACAGCTGCTGTGAGGAGGAGAACATAGAGAAAGCCATACCTTGGTGTTCTCCAGAGGTCCAACCCAGAAGGTCCTTCCAGCAGCCAGCCAGAAGTCCTGGCATCACCTCTGCTCTGGGCAGGCTTTGCTCACTCAGCTCTTCAAAAAGACACCCCAAAATGGCACAAAGCCATTAAAACACAGCCACTGAGGTACAGATTTCCATCTCCCCTTTCATGACAGACAGAGATTCTTTATTAGAATTGCTTTGTTTTCAAAGGGATCAGCAAAGCAAAGCCAACACTGAGCTTCTGCAGGTGCAGCTCCAGTCCCCACAGCAGCTTTGCAATCACTGCAAAGCAGAGCTGAGAGAGCTCCTGCATGGTGCCAAACCTGAAATGCTTCCTTCCATCTCCAGTTGTCAAAGAGCTGTTGGTAAGATCACTTTCAACGTGAAAGCCTGACTGTTCCCATCCCCAAGGCTGAACCCAGCTGCTCTCTGCCCAGCAAGCATCTCCTTTTGGTGAAACAGCACTTTTACCACAGAAAATTCCCTATCAGCTCTAGCTGTGAGCCAATGCTGACAAAATGCTGCTGCAAAAAGAACTCCAAGGTTGAGATTCCAGTTCTCCTATGCTGTGCTGGCACTGGGAAAGAAAACTGACCTGTTTTGGTATGCACTTGCTGCAATCTAAGCAAGAGGAGACCCTGGAAAGCAACACAGACAATGTCATCCCAGGGAAGCAGGTTGAACCTGAGCTTGTTGAGCGGGAACACAGAGCCATGGATCTGCCTCCCTGGGAGCACGCTGGCTTTACCACATCCCATGGGAAAGGTCTCTGGGTACTGCAGCAGCAGCAAGCTGCTGACAGTCAGTGCATCCTCACAGCAATCCCTGGATCTCTGCAGATCCAGAGGCTTTCATGAGCCCTGTGCTGCTCACTGGTGCATGGCCAGGGGAGCTGAGTGCACAGCAGCCTGCATCCCACTGGTGCTGTAATGGTTAATGCCTAAACCTTGCCTTGGCTGAGCTCCTTCTGCTGTTTGATGGCTCAACTGAAGCCTGATGTTTATGGTGGAAATTGTCTTGATTTCTTTAGATGAGATGAGCATCCGTGGAGTTTGAAAATGTGTTTTAATTAAGATTCTGCTAAATTCTACCAGACACCTACTTGGAAAACAAAGCAACTGAATAATTAACTCTGATGAGAGCAGATGCTGCTCTAATGACAACCTGTTACTGCTCAAGTGCATCATTAGTTGCTTTACTGTGTTCTTTTAATATGTCCAGAGATCCTCAGCTAATGAATACATTGGTAGCAGTGCAGCTAAAATCATTCTGCAGTGTGGACTGTTGTCAGAATAAAAAGAGAAGGAACAGCCAACAACCCCAAAACCCCAAAGCAGTTGAGCTGCAGCAGTGTCTGCTGCTGTGCCTGGTGTGTGCTGGGAAGCAAACACCTCCTCGGTTCTCCTGGTGGGATTATTTTAGCCATACATCAAGTGAAGCTCAGGAATTGATGGGAATCTAATGATGCATTTCTTTACAGATGTGCAGTTCTGTTCCCTGCTCTGCTGAGAGGGCTGAGGAGAGGGAAGGCTTTTCTCCTTCAGCCAGCTCATCTGCACACTCGTGCACTTGGCAGAGGGACTAGAGCAAGACCACCAGGCTCAGTTTACTCTCTGGCTGCCAGCTCCCAAACAAAACCCCTAAAATACAGACAGAGCTCTTCAAAAGTACAGTATTCATACCCTAACAACCCTGGGCTGCCTGTTCCACATCACCTTGTGCTTTCATGTATTAAAGCATGCATTATTTTCATACTAAAACCTGTGCGTTTCTCTTTTGGACTATCAACACCGAGAAGGATTGGCCTGACCATAAAAGTCACGAGATGAAGCACAATGAAGTGAGTACAACCATCAAATGGCAGCATGGTTCATACCCTTGGAGCTCTGAGGTCACTAAAGGTGAGCTGGCACCAGGCAGGGGATGGCAGCTCAGGCAGGAGCACAGGCAGTGCCAGCAGCCCCATGATGGGCTCTCCAGGCCCTGCCAGCCACATCTCCTGACACCACACCTGCAACCAGCACAGATCTGTCCCTCAGGACACCTGCCTGCTGGGACCTGCTCCCTGTGTCCCTAAGGAGAGCTGTGTGCTGCCACCTGCTCCCTGAGGACACCTGCCTGCTGGGACCTGCTCCCTGTGTCCCTAAGGAGAGCTGTGTGCTGGCATCTGCCCCCTGAGGACACCTGCCTGCTGGCACCTGCTCCCTGTGTCCCTAAGGAGAGCTGTGTGCTGGCATCTGCCCCCTGAGGACACCTGCCTGCTGGGACCTGCTCCCTGTGTCCCAGCAGGTCACACTTGCCATGGGGACAAGCTCCTGGCTGCAGGAGAAGCCCCAGGCATGGGCAGGCTGGCAGGGTCTGGCTCCCTGAGCCCTTGCCTCCCCATCTTGGCACTGGAAGCCAGAGTAGCTACGAGCACTTTGTTAATGCTTTTAAGCAGTTCAAGACAAAAAGCCCAAACAAACAAACAAGCAAGGCCAAGGCTGTGAATGCTGCCAGCCCTTGCACAGTCTCATTCCATCCCAGCACCTCACACTGCCTTGCTAACTGTGCTTCCCTGCTGTGAGCTGGCTGCATTCTCACCCAGAAGGGAGGGCACAAAACCAACCTCCAACATGAACAATTCCCAAAAGTGAACCAGTTTGCTTTCTCCTGTGACCAGCTCCTTGCTGCAGAGCTTTCCAGGTCACCTTTCCTCCCTGAAAGATCCAGAAGGCCTTGGAATGTGTCAGGCTGACAGCTGAGTGCCCTGCCTGCTTATGGAGCCCTCTTTGGGTCTGATTAATCACTGGTGGGGCCAGGAGCTCTGCACTTGAGTGACTCTTTGGTGCCTTTGATTGTCACTCCCAGCCTGGTGCTAAAGCTCAGCAGGTGACACAGCTGATTCACTCTTACCTGAACAGAAATGGCTCTGGGGGATGAAGGGCTGCCCTCAGCTTGCAAGAGCTCAGTTCCTCCTCTCTGAGGCTTCTGTCTGTGCTGCCTTGCCTGGGAAGAGACAACAGATCATTTGCAGTACACTCTAATGCTGAACAGCTGTTTCCATGCACTCTTTGGGAAGGAAGGGTGTTTATCTGCAGTTTCCATGAGCTGGAATGTTGTCCATGACCTTGCAGAGATCTTGTAACAACTGCTGTGTGGAGGGGAAGCCAGCCAGAGCTCTCCATAATCCTCCTTGGGGTGAGGAGGAGGGGTGTTCATCCTCATTTTCATGACACACACAAATCCATGGATTCACAGGGAGCTACCTGCTGGCTACTGTGCTGGGGCAGGATGTAAGCTGCTTCTCAACAGCCTAATGTGGCTCTGGCAAATGCAGAGGTTCCAAGGACAGTCCTGGAGAATCCCACTCTAGCTCTCCTGGCTGAGGATGGCATTCCTGCAGGACAAGGAAAGAGCTGGGGAATCCCCAGTGCACAGCGAGTGAGGAGGGAGATGTTCCAACCCTTGGACTTGGGCAAAGGAAACTAGTCAGACCTATCCAAAACCTGCTGCACTGTAAACCTCTGGGATCTGGAGCAGAGATTAAAAAGCCTTGGAAGAGCAGAGGAATGGCTCTGGGTGGATTTCCAGCAGTCCAAGAGTTCTTTCCCCACTGCAAGAACACCTTCCCTTGTGTTAATTTGCTACTTCCTCTCCTGGAGCCAGCAAACAGCAGGGAGTAAAACACACAGAGCTTGCAGAAAGCTCACCTCAAGAAGCTGTTGCTGGTACAAACCCAGCCTGTCCTCACCTTGCCTGGGATGGATTGCCCTGCCCTCTGCAGAGCTGCTCAGCAACTGCAGTGCCAGAGGGAAGGGACATGTCCCCAGCTGCTGGCACACGTAGCAGTTTGGACATGAGTAGCACTGAGGCCTTGCTGAAGACACCAGGATTTTGCTCCCAAGCTCAGTTGTCACGTCTGGAAGCACTGGAGCATGTGTCACACTGACTGCAGGGCAACTCTGCATCTCTTAATTGCATCCATACAGACAAGATGTTCTGCTGCACATGGTCAATTCCAAACGAGCATGACTCTGCCTAGTGGAACCAGAGCTTCTCCAGAGCAACTCCAAGTGCTGCTCCTTACTGAGGACCTTGCTCTTGCCAACTCTGAAGAGTTTGGCTCTCTCCATTCCTGCAGGATCATGGCTGATGGCTCCTGCAGTCGTGTGAACATTCACAACAGCATTTGTCATCTTCTCTATTGAGTGTTTTTCTAAGGAAATCATTTTGCTGTCAACAAATCCCTTTCCTGAATGAAAAGCTAGTGGCTGAAGGAGCATGCTCAGAATAGGAATGGGGTTTTGCCCTGGCTTTGCCAAACTCAGCACTGCTGCAGAGCTCACAGGATCCCAGAGGATACAGAATGTGTGAGCTCTTCCTCAGCCAACGGCAAGCACCAGGAGGCTGCTTGATTCTTCCTCTGTTCTGAGAGCTGAGTCCTGTTGCCTGTTTAGACACTGGCACCTATCACCCAGCTCCTGTTAGCCTTAGGTACATGACCACATCTTGTGTTAAGCCTCTTTGTCCTCATCACCACCCCAAGACAAGGTGGACTCATTCATCTTCCACTCCAGAGCTAAGCTGCTCTTACCTGCAGCCCATGCTGACTTCAACTGCACTTCATGATGTCTCTGAGCAGAGAGAAGAGCACAGAGCTAGGTTTGGGAGACAGAAGAACAGGACAGATATTCAAACTCAGCATGCACCTTTCCTTGCCCAAGCTGCTGGACACTTCATCTGCTGCAGGCCAGGGAGTGTGGCTCCCATGCCCTTGAGGAGCAGACTGTTCCAACACACAGATCACTAGGGCTGCCACAGCCATTAGACTTTGGGATTATTTATTGTCTGCTTCATGCAAGATTTCCATTCTTGCTTCCACCTCACCTCAGCCGTGGTGCTGAGCCCTGGAGCACGGATCCTCACTGCCTGTCAGCACAAACCACAGGGCTTCACTCTCTGGAGAGCTAAAGCAGGTGTTCCTTCTGTGCTTGGGCTGCTTCTTGAGGAAACAGAGCAAGCATTTTGGCTGCCACTTGTGTGAGTGAGCACTGTCACCAGCAGACACCAAGATGTGCTGTCACTTTGTGCCTGGACCACAGCTGGCTGGGGGAATTCACACCTGGATGCTTGTTCCCTTGGAGCAGAGAGCCAGCAGGAGGCACTGAGCAGAGCACACACCTTCCTTCTTTGGGAAAAGCACTCTTACTGTCACCTTGATCAGGCCATCCTGGACTAATAGCTCAAGGAAACAGTTTTGGATCTCTTGTAGCATGCAGGTGAAAGCTTCAGTTGTTTAACCTCCCTGCTGGAGCAGTAACTGTTTATCTGCATTGATGCCCATTTGCTGATCTGCTTTCAGAGCAAAGTAGGAATTGGGATGCTCAAGAAGAGTTAGACACTGAGGTTTAAACCAAGCACTGATAATTCTACCAAAGCAGCCACAGCCCCTGATGGAGGGCAGTCAATCAGCTTCTTTTCTGCAGATGCAGACACACAAACACACACTCCTCCTGCAAGAGCAGAGCTCTGTTACCAGCTAGCTCACAGGGGCAGCTCCCACAGCCTCCTTCCTTCCCTGGGCTGGGCAAGGTGTGCCACACAGGAGCAGGGCCCCAAGCCTAGCACCTGCCTCCTCCCTGCTGCTCCCTGCAAAGGAAACAACTCGGAAAGGCTTGCTGAGGTGACTGACCCCCAGTGCTCAGCGGATGGACACACTGTCCCCAGGGGAAGAGCCACCTCTCTCTCAGTCAGAGTGCTTTTGTGACAGCCAGCATGTGCCATGGAAGTTGCACACTGAGCAGCTGTTGCCACGCAGCCAGAAGATGCTTAAGTGAGCAAGTGTTGTCTCAGCATGGATGGCAGGCTTCCTGCCCTTCCCATGCCTCTTCACCCCTTCCAGGCTGCCAGGTTCAGCCTGTGCTCAGTGCTCCTAAATGCCTGCTGGCTTTGGTGGCTGTGCAGAGGCAGAGCCCAGCCAAGGATGATTTCATTGGACTGCAGAGGGACGGATGTCTCTGCTCACAATAACCACATGACAGGAGCATGGCCATCATCTGGAGCTTCTAAAAACAACACTCCCTCCTCTGTGTGCCTAGCTGATGCACAACACACTGACACAGGCTCTCATCTCGGCAAGTTTCATCATCTCGTGCGTAGGAGACACTCAGATGATGTTTGCACCAGAAATGTTGCAGATTCCACACATGCTTTCAGTCACCCAGCATGCTCCTGCAGGCACAAACAATATGTCAATACCACTGGCCTGGAGGGAAAAAGTAAAAGCAGCACACACCTCACTGGAGTTTCCCAGCTTATTCTAGGATCTGAGAGCTCCCAGACTTCAAACAGATTGTTTGTGTGCTCCAAGTAAAATATCTGCTCTCGTGATTTCACTAGCAGGATGCTAGGCTCATCCACCAAGAGGCCTAAAAGCAGGATAAAGGGTATGAGAAATGCAGAAGGCAACAGGACCATTGGCCCACTTCAATTACTTGAGTCAGAGTTTCAGACTCAAAACCTTCAGCCTGAAGGTCAGGAGGTGTTTGTCTTCAGTTAAATGGGAACTCCCCTGACAGCTTAGCAGGTCTGCAGCCCCATAAACCCCTTCCCCTCAGCTGTCCCTTCAAATTCACCACCACCAGCCCAATCCAACCCATTTCCTAGCCCCAACCTCCAGTTGTGATCATTTTCTAGCCAAGATCAGAGTGAGCTGGATCTACAGCTGACAATTTGTCATCTTGTCATCCTGTGTTAATACAAATGATTAGATGAAGGTTCCCTGCTCTTGTATTACATCCTGTTAATTTGTAATCATATGGTGAAGCACATTAAGGAATTGAGCATCCTGTGTGCAAGATTTATTTGGGTGTCATTAATATCAAGTCACCTGTCAGTGGAGAAGGGTGGAGAGAGCTAAGTGTGGAGTTCCTTGGCTTCACACACACACATCCCTGCAGGAGGCTGGCCGTTCCACCAATCCCTGGGGTGATGTGGAAATATTACAGGGACTGCCTGAAGCTCAAGGCCCATGAAAACACAGACCATGCCAGCCCCAACATCCCTATCTCAGCAAAGACAGTAGCTGAAAGTCACTCCGTGTGAAAGCTTTGGGAATGCTGGCTCCAGAGGGCAAAGCTGAAGGGTTGGAGAGCCAAGGGGGGCAAAAGCCTGCTGCAGGAACAGTAAAAATCAAATAGATGTGGTAGAATCAGAAGAAATTGCTTTCTTCTCTAAAACTGTTAATTTTCAACAAATCCAGTGTGTTACAGTTGATTCCAGGCAGATAAAACCATCAGTAGACACACTGCTGGCAGAAGATTTCCGCTAGGCTCAAGAAATCCTTCACCCCTCAGCGTTCTAAGAAGTGTGAAAGTTTCCTATGATACTTTAAATCCTTTAGCTGATTAACAATGGAGCTGAGATACAATGAGACACCTCAGAAGGTTCACAGAGGAGGATTACTGTGGGGTTTGCACCACTCTGACAGCTTGGTTCCTCAAGGCCATGGCCTGTGTTAACACAGAAGGGTGTGAAATGACAGATGAAGGCTCAGGGAGGGCACTGCCAGGGATGTTACCCACTTTGGCTCATCTATTCAAACCTCTGGGTAAGTGCAGGCCCAGCCCTTGACAGGGCATGGACCAAGGCTGGGTTTGCAGCAGACACAGAGATGGACATGCAAGAGGATAAGCACAGCTTGCTCAGGGAATTACTTCTCCAGGAACTCACTTCTGGTTTGAGAACAAGTAGCTCTCCTAGTTCCTGCTCCCCAGAAGGTTTCTGCAGGCTCACTTGATTGCACTTGGAGCTCTAAAGGACTCTGCAGGAATGGAAGGTTAAACATCAAACTGGAGCCTGATCTGACTCACTTCTCCTAGGCTGATAAGCAAACATCAAATAGCCCTGGCTCTTGGAGCAAACATTTCCCCCTCAGGACAAACCTGTGGAGTTCAGGGGAGACCCACTCAGCTAGAGCAGAGCAATCTGGAGGCAGCAGCACGCTGGCAAATGCCACCCTGCCTCCTTATCTTCCCCAAAGGAACGTATTTGCCACAAACTCTGAAAACCACCTTTTGGTAACACTGAGCACAGCTCAGCAGCAACAGGGCCTGCTGGCTTGTAAACTTGCCCTTGGATGATCTGGGCCCTGCTCTGGGCCCTGCTGACTGCCAGGGATGAGTATCCCACTGACAGGGCTGAATGCTAAAGGAAAATCCACGGGACAGAGAAGTGCAGCACTGCATGCTTGCCCTTCCAAGCAAAGAAACCTAGGAGAGCAGGCACAGCAAAGCAAAAAGTAGAGAAGGCATGGAATGAGTGGGATGGCTTGGGAAAAATGGGGTTCACCCCATGACCAGAGGCAGACAAGCAGGGCTGCTCCCACAGCAGCACCCACACTCAGCTGGGGCCTGTGAGCAGAGAGGAGGTTCAGGCTGGGATGGAGCAGGCAAGCAGTGACAGGAGCCTGCCAGACTCATGCTCACTGGGGATCTGAACCACAACTCACTCCAGGTGACATTTTACCTCTTCTTACCATTGCTTTTGTTGACTTTGTGAAAGCAATTACACAGCCAATTGCACCGAGTGAAGGGACTGCTGCAACAGTCACTGTGTCAGTGAGGTGCAGCACAGCTCAGCTTCCCCACTTAGGACACTCAGGCACAGCCCTGCAGCATCCAGACCATCCATCACTGACACTGCCATCTGCCTCACCTGAATCCTCCCCAGCCACGGCTCCTGCTCAACAAACCTGACTCTTCTCTGGGCTCCTGTGCAGGAAAACAAGGCAGCCAAACACCCTGCACTGCTGGGGACAGGCACAACGTTAGCTGGCACTCTCAGCTGTCACCTGAAGCGTGACAGGGGACAGCTAAGGGACAGATGAGGCCACATCCACTGGGATGCAGAGCACTGATGGCTCACCCTGCTGAACTACACCCCTCCAGAACTGCCCTGCCCTCCTCTCAGTGCAGCTCTCATGCTGTGTCTACCAGCCAGCCTGCCTCCCTTGGTCCTGCTGGGGCACAGGAACCCTGCTGCCCCACAGGCTGAGGCTGTGCTGGGGCAAATGGCTGCTGCAGGGGAGTTGCTGAGCTGAGGAGAGCAGGAGGAAGGCAGAGGCAGGCAGGCTGGGAGCTGTGTTACTGATGATGGATAGCCCGTGTCAGCACTGGAGCTGGGCTCCAGATTGAAGCAGGCTTCTGTGAATCAGCAGGGTCAGCATTTGAAAAGCATCTGAATATTGTGCACTTGTAAATATTTGAGCACAGCTGTTTAGCTCCCTCTGAAAAACCACTGGGAACACCTCCTCCACATCGTGCCATGCACTGCTGTTACCCTGCTCTAATTGTCAGCGCTGGGCTGAGCTCTTCTCAGGCACACCAAAATTAAAAATTACTGTCCTCACTCATGATTAATTCAGCTGCACTGCTGCCCTGGGTCACACTGCATCTCTGCAAGTCTTAAATTCCACCTCATCATCACAGGAGTTTTAATTAACTTTTTGCCAGTTCATCTTTTTTCCCTCTCTCCCTCCTTCAGACAATCTCCAGAGCTGCTCTCCCTGCAAACATCTCCTCAGATGATGCTTCCAAGGGAATGCCAAGCTGGCACCAGGAAAATTGCCTGCACCAACCCCAAACTGTTTGCCTCTCCCATGCCTCCCTGCTGCAGACCTGAGGCCTGTGCTCTTGGCCAGGGCATGACTTGCCTGGGAAGAACATCTGGCTGTGGCTTCCCTTCAGCCCAAACCTTCTAGCAGATTAAGTTAAACCTTTAGGGAAGTGGAAAAGAGGACTTCAGAAGAACAACATCCCCACCTGTCAAAGCATTTCTTCTCTTCCCTGCCCCTGGTCCACTCCAGGATTGCCCCAAACTGCACACATACCTCTTCTGGGTTGGCAGAGGGCCCTTCCAGGCAGGGATACCTTTGCAGCTAGGAAAAGTCATCTTCTCTCTCTTCCCCACGCTGGCCCTGACAAAAAGGAAGGAAACAAGTTATTAAACTTCATTCTTTTTAGGGCAGAGCAAAAGGAGAAGACAATGACATGGAAAGAGGACCCAGAGAGACTCAACTCCCTCCCACCAGCTTTCATCATGAACCTTTCTGGACCACTGTCCTTTTTCAGGCTGGAGTGATTAAAGAGCTGAGAGCCAGGTGAGCTTGAGCAGCTTTGGCTCTGGATAGAGGAGTTTTCCTGGAGAGCAGCAAGAGCAGAGGGGAAGGAGCAGCAGGAGCTCCCCTTCCTGCCTCTGCCCCTGTGGGACCCTGATGGCTTCTCCTGGCAGGACCAGCACTTACTCCCTGCACCTCCTGATGTTTTCCTGACCTTGGCAAAATCACAGGGTCCCATTTTCACATGGCTGCACTGTTCCTGAATGGCTTCTCTGATGTATTAGGCACCAACATGCTTTCTGCCAGCACTGGGCATGTCTACTCTCTCCACCTGCTTTCTGCCCCAGCACTTACAGCTGGTATCTGTTGCATGGAAAATCCTGCTTCTTTTGGTTGATGTTTAGCAGCAAATTCCCACTGCAGGCTGAGGGAGACAGCTGGGTTAAAAGCACTTTGCTTTCCCCATTCCTGGATCCCTAAGTCACATTCACCAGTACCACTGGCAAAGCCTTGTCACATGTCCTCTTCTGCGTCCAAGGGCACCCCCCTGATGTCACCCCATTGCTGATTTACTGCTCACACTGACACCTTGCCATGCCCATAGCTTTTATTGGCTATTCCTGTGTCCCTCAAAGGATTGCTGTGGAAGCTCCCTGAGCCTCTGGAAGGAGCTGGGAATCCTCTCAGTACTCGAGAGGATAAAATGTGGTTATATCTGCTATGTGAGGCCAGAAGAAACATCTTCTACAACATTTGCTTTTCAGTAGGAACACCAGGAAAGGCTCTCCTGGCCCAGGGGCATTTGTAGAGGGATTTCCTCAGTGCTTAGTTCCTATCCCCTGCTGGCTGCCTCTCCCAGCTCTGCACATGCAGGTCGGAAGCAAGCGTTGCCATGCGGGAGCAGCCTGAGCCTCATCCAGGCAGGAGCTGCTCCTGCCAGGCTGGTGTTTGCCTGGCACAGCTTCTGTCACTTGCTGCAGTGGAAGAGGCTGAACTCCCTGAGATGTTTCCATGCCATTCTTCCCTCTCTGCTGTCACAACAGTTGTGTGCACACAACAGCAGTAGCCCAGCTCGGAGCTCAGGCAGTGACTAGGTGCCAGGCCATGAGGGCAAGTCTTCAGAGCTGGGTTTCAGCTTCACAGCTTTCCTAGGGCTAAGCCTGTGTCTCTCTGGAAAGGATGTACTGCTTAAAAACTACACCTGCAGCCAGAACTGTGAGGCTGCTCTGATACCCCTGTCTCCTGCACATAAGCCCAGCTTGGAAGGCACCTGTGGGGAACACCTGCTCCAAGTCCCCTGCTCCAGCAGGGAGACTCTGCCTCACTAGGGCAGAGCAGAGAGGGAGAAGAACTGCTGGGAGACCCTGTAGGAGTTCAGGTTCTTCTGGCCCTGCTGTGGTCCATCTCCCCAAGCCCAGCCCAGCAGCACTGTACAGAGGCAGCTACCAGCAGAGCCTTTGTACGACAGCACTTGGGCCTCACTTCTTCCCTCCAGTGCCATTTTTGGTCCTAAAAGGTGATGCTTATTATCTGAAAGTTAACAAAAAAACTGTTGTCACTGGATCTGGAAAAGGACATTTGGAAATGTTCTTTACCTGTTCCTTACTAAGTTTTTTGTTAAGCTTTTCTCTGCCACTGCCTCCACACCTTTCTGTGCTGGGGCATGCAACAGGAGAGGCTGGAGAGGAGAAGGCATGTTCAAAAAAGCAGCATGCAAAAACAAGTAAGAAAGAAAGAACAGAGCAAACAAAAACCTGAGATCTTTCAACTGCAGTTATTTCCCCTAACTTTCAGTGAAACCATTCAGGAGAACATCATCTTACTCATTTTCTCTCCAGAGGTTTCTGAAATGCTTTCAGCATTCTTCCTCAGCCTGGTTTTCTCCATCTCCAGTGGTGCTGGAGGAGCTGCTTCATCACCCTGTATTTCCACATCAGCTTTAGCTAGTACAGGATGGGTGCTGGAATTTGGACAGCTGGCAATAGAAACATCTGATGGGTAGAAAAGCTCCAGCCCTGAGGAGCTCCTTGGCCTGGAGCAGTGCAATGCAGTCACAGTGCACATGCTGCTCAGCAGGGATGAACGTGCTCATGGAACCCAAGGGATGGAGATAGGGAGCTGCAGGAGCTCCCCAGCCCTTTGCCCTGTGCTCAGGCCATGGGCAGGTCCCCTTGCTGCTGGCTGGAGGACACAGGCCAGCAGAGAGGATGCTGGACTTGTACAAGCAGCAAGAAGTGCTGGCTGCCAGAGCCCTGTGAGCACTGATCTGAACAGCTTGTGAACCATTACTATCTAGAGGTGTCAGGAAAGATTAGAACAAACATCAAGCAGAGATGAAATAAACAGCTATTGTATGGGCAGAAATGGATTTTCAGTTTCCACAGTAAATAAAATAATGTGCTGCCTTCCTCAGTGCCCCTGTGATGATACAGTTTGCAGGATTTTTACTGGCAAGCTGCCATCCTTACTTTCATTTATCTGCCTCAAAGCACCATTTCAAAAAGTGCAAAAGCATGTTGTTGATAGAGGAGATTGTTTATAGCTGAATTGAGGATTTCAGCACAACAGGCATTGTCATAACGTGGGGGAAGGGGCAAGGAAGCCAGCACAGCTGCAGCTTCTGCAGGCCTTTGTCAGAAATCAATGCCAGAAAGCTGAGCCCTGTTTGTTCTGTCTCAGCAAACACCAACAGGCAACCCCAGCAGCTCTGCCCCTGACAAGTGCTACCCAAGGCCCAGGGTGCCACCAGGGCTTCCCCAGCAGAGCCTGAGGGA
>VWZO01003003.1:922768-1003408 GCA_013396975.1 Bucco capensis | reverse complement strand
CCCCCAGCTTTGCTGCTGGCTGCCCATGAGGCACAGCAACTCCTCCAGCACTCTGCAGACCATGGCAGGGGTAGAGGAAGAGAGGAGGTGTGGAATACAAACACCTACAGCAAGCCAAGATGTTCCAAGAGCAGAGGGCAGCCCTGGTGGTTGAGCTCAGCCAGCCCTGGGCAGGTGGCAAGCGGTGGCTGAAGCAGCTTGTCCCAGTTCACCAGGCTGCCCCACAGCCACAGCATCCCTGCAAGGACACCAAGTCACACAGAGTGGCTCTCTGCATTGACAAAGAGCACAAGCAGCACATGCCTCTAGCAGGAATCCACTGCTAACAGGGGCACAAACAATAAAAGGCTGAGCCAGGGCTTCAGCTCTCCCAAGACCACTGCATCTAACCAAAGAGCAGACTGAAAAGTATGACTAGGACTAAGATAAGCAGAGACTAAGACTTTACAAGAGGACAACTGTAGTTGCTAAGCAGAGTTAGAGGACACAGGGAGGCCATCAGGGTCTGCTCTTCCAGCCCCTCAAGTGCCACCGTGCTGGGGGCCAGCAGCGTTTGTGGCCAGTGTCCCTGCAGAGAGAACAGGGGTGCTATTGCCTCCAGCCTGGCAGCTGGGGATACCAGAGCATGGCTGCTTGGAGATACACAGCTGTGCCTCCTTCCCCAGGGAGCTGCCCCGTGCTGGCTGGAGCTGTGTGGGGTAACTCTGCTGCTTGGGGCACCTCAGCTCTCCCCTCACCCTGTGCCCCTCGGCTGGGCCCTGCTGGCCCCAAGCACCCCGGGGACAGTCATGATGAGCACAGCCCTCCCAGGCACCACGGGAGATAAGCCCTCAGCTCCCTTGGCCATCAGGAGCTCTGCAGAGGCACTCAGCACCCCAAAGGCAGGCTGGAGCCTCAAGCCCTATCAGCATCCTTGCAGGCATTCACTGATGCCATATTTTCTACATTAATATTTAACCCACCAAGCCTTTCAAAACCCATCTTTCCAAACCTCAAGTTCCCAGATGCTTTTTAATGCCCTCCTCAATAGTGCAATAAAAGTCTGATATTTTATTACTCCCATGAATTATTATCCCAATTTGTAATTTGCCAGACTTCTTTAAACTTCAAAATCTGTACTGGATTTTCCCACACCAAAAAAAAAAAAAGAGAGAAAAGAAGAAGAAAAAAAAAAATGCAGCTCAACACATTTTTCCCTGACAGGCTCGAAGCCCAATGTTTAAATAGAGACAATGATTGTTCTGCAAGGGCAGCCTATCTTTGTCACCCTGTCAGCAAGGTTGTTTTATGTCACCCCAAACCATGCTTGGATGTTTCTCCTAAAATAGAAAGGATAACCTAGAACTGGGCACGACAGACTGGGAGCACAATGAAATGGTTATGCATTCTTCTCAACTTTGATGTAATGTAAACTTCCAGGATGGTTTATAGGCACCACTTTCAGAAGTAAGCCTCTTGGTTGTCTGGAATGCAGATGCTGGGCAAATTCAGAAGCTCTGGAATGCCTGCAAGCTGTGCTCCCTACGCAGCAGACGCCAAGCAGAACGGAGCAAAAGACACTCCAGATCTCACCAGCATCTGCTCAAGTCAACAAGGGCCCTGGGGATGAAGCCTCCAAAGGAGCACCCTCCTGTCCAGGAGCTAGAGAGCTGACTGAATCCACAACCCCAGCAGTGAGCAGGCTCCAAGGCAAGAAAACAGAGATGCTGAAATGGTGACCTCAAAGCCAAACTTAGTACACTAGGAATGTCTAAACAGGGCAAGACTTCCCAAGACATGAGACTCATTAGCTCTTGCTTCTCCTCTTGCAGGTTGCCCAGGTTAAGTGGAGCTCTGCCTTGAGAATGGCTGATCCACCAAAGTGTCTAACCTCCATTTGTGCCCCACTGAGAAACAACTCCAGCTTGGTAAAGCAGACATTTTCTGCACCTCATCCATCCAAGGGGCAGCTCCTGATCTCAGAAGAGAGAGCTCAAACCCTCTTCTACACCACTGCAACAGGAGGTTTTTGGGGAGCTCCACCTCAAGCCCCCAGTTTTGTTTGAGCCTGAGGGAGCTGAGCAGTGCACATTCCCTTCAGCACTCAGGGACCCACGGAGAAGTTGTCACCACAGCACAGCTTCCCTACAGCTGAAACACAAGGGGCAGCACTGCCTCAAACCATCCTGCATCTTAAAAAGCCTTGCAAAGGTGGCAAGGCAGCTCTGGGAAAGCCTGGCACAAAAGCCAGTTCCACTCCTCTAAAGGCCACTGAGAAGGAATTCAGAGAGTTCCTTGTGTTCTCCAGCACAGGCAACCATGGTGCTTACTGCACAAGTCCTACCACCAGAAGATTGCTGTTGGCACCCAGTCATGTTTGCCCTTGCATCCCTTCCATCCTCCTGGGCTAATCCAGAGGCAGAAGCCTCCCTGTCTGCAGAGCAGGCTGAGCCCAGGGAGAAGATGCAAGGGTCCAGCTACTCCCCAGCAGGGTATGTGATCAACAACCTCTGTGTGGCTCTTCCCCTCTGCTTCTTTCTCAGGCCTGTGACTTCCTAACAGCATTACCTTTTCTGATGAAATATCATCATTGCTTGTCAACATCAGTGGCAGGCATTAATTGCAGACAATGCCTTTAATCAACAATTGAACATTAATAAGCACAGACCTTGAGAACTGAGACACTTGTACTTAACCACTAAAGAGTACTTCTCCTCAAGAAAAACCTCTCCTTTTGTTCCTAAAAAGGTCAAAGTCTTCTTTTCTCTCCTTGACAAGGAGAAAAACCACACATAGTAGAGCATATCTAGGCTGCTTTATGTGGCTTAAATGATTTCCATCCATGTGTAAAAAACAATCCTTTTCAAAGATGCTCACCAAGTTTGTGTGTGTGTGATCTACAGCTCCCAGAGTCTCTCTTCCTGAAATTATTAGGTTAGCTGCTGAAAGCAGCAATCAACTTTTACTGTTAATCTTAAAAGCTAATCCTTTTTATTGACTTCCCAGTCAATAAACTTGTAGCTCTGAAACTACTTTCAGGTTTCCCTGAGCAGTCAGAGGGTTTGTGTGTACCTGTGCATGTGTTTGAGGCTGCTGATTTCCTCACGGAGTAAGCTGCAGGTCAGAACTGTAAAGCAATTTGTTGTATCTCCTGACCTGGGGTCCTGCTTCACAGTTTATGGGGGGCTGTTACAGGGAGGCAATCTTCCTGACAAGCAGAAAGGATAAGGAAGGAGGGGGAAGCTGTGAGGTCGATACAGCTCTGTCCCTGTTCTTGCATTAAAATTCAACCCAGAGAGCTAAAGAATAGTTAAGCATCACACAGCTTCATCATTCCTCAGCCCCAGCCAAAGAAAAGGGAGTGAAGGACACGCCAGATGTCTCAGACCACTCCAAGTTGCTGTGAGCAGCCTGGCAGTACTTAGCTGAGCACAAGCCCTGCTCACAGCTCTCCTCTCCCTCACACACACCAGGAACCAGCAGCCTGGGACTCCCCAGAAGCCCCAGCATCACCTCAGCAAGAGGAGGACATGGCCTGGGAGAAGAGAAGCAGGTCTGCTCTCAGCTTACGTGCTGTGTCAAACACTAACATATAAATAGCTCTGCAAGCAGCAGGGGAAAGAAACATGAAGGGTTCGTTGGCTTTGGAAGCTGTGGTGGGAGCAGGAGGAGAGCTCTTCCCACTGGTGGGGGGCATTCAGGCTGCTGCCTGCAGAGCAGCCCTTCCCTCAGCAGCACGAGCAATGCTCCTTCTCTTTGTCCAACACCAGTTTCACATGCTCTGCCAGAATCACAGCATTTTAGGGGTTGGAAGGGGCCTCTGGAGATCATCTAGTCCAAAGAGCAGGGTAAGGATGCCAGAATGAAAACCTTCACCATTGCTAGCTGCTGCTCAGGTTTAGCAGAGACCAGCCCCGGGTTCAAAAGGTGCAGGTGGAAATCTTGCCCTCCCATACTAAGCATGCAGTTTCCCCTCAGACTCATTGTCTTTGCAGGCCCATGCAGGGAGCTGCTCTGCACGAGCACCTCTGAGTGTGCTGTGGAGCAGAGGGCAGTGCTGCAGCTCCCAGCCTGCCCCTTCTGCTGCCATTCAGGTGGCTCCTGCTCCTCACATGTGCAGCAAGCTTCATGCTCCTACCCTTGCCCAGTGACTCCGAGTGACACAACCAGGGGAACTGCAATCTGCAACTGCTAAGGTTGGGAAGGTGGGGAGAACACTGGAATGTACATGGTGCTTATTGAACTGCTCCACCACTTTTTCTTCAGTGCTGCTCGGCACAGCCATTCAGGATACACATTAGACAGCTAACATCTGGGCTGAAGAGCTATTAGGACCATATGCTCTCCTCAGCTACAGCACCGTGCTGGAGATTGGGAAAATCCAAACCAAATGCAGATATCGGAAACTTCCAAGGGTCAGAAAGAAAGGCAGTTTGGTTTTCCCAGCCCTGATCAACACAGCTATCTTGGGCTGCACTCGTGCAAAAGGCTCACTGTGGAAGTAACCTGGCTTCAAAGAGCAGCTTGAGTATTGTGGTTGAAATCAGATCTACCTTGATGATTTTTCCCCTAGCTGAGCTGTGAGTGAGGCAATGCTGAATGCCTCTGCCTCCTAAAGAAGGAACAGCAAGAGTCTCGACCTTCCCTTCCCTGTCAGTACTCTAGGATGGTGTTTTCAGTGTGGGTGTGATGCTTTCCAGCTTCACCCCAATAGGATTCTCCTGCTTTATGGCCAAAACAATTGTGTGTGCCCTAGATGGCCGTGCCTGCTGGGGCAGGGGAGGCACAGTCATTCCCCCAGAGGTAAGGCAGCAGCTAAGAGCCCTTGACCAACTCTTCCCATCACCCATCAGGAAAGCAGAAGCAGGCAGAAAGAAGGGCTCTTGGGGTGAGCAGGACCCCAAGGATCTTGGCCAGTTCAGCCCAGCAGAATGAAGCTAGAAGTGGACTGTGAGGGTGGTTGCAGATTCACAGGAGCACAGAAGAAAAAAGGAGGGAAATCCTCCTCAATCATTGCGTTGGCAAAAGATCTATAACAGGCAGTTAACTAGCCATAAATGAACATTAATGTCTCCTTCATGGTGTTCAATTGAACTATGGCCTCTCAGAGAGGAAACCTGAGGCTTGCTAATCCTCCCAAAGCACTGACATCCAGTAAAGTCAACGACAAATTCCTGCCCTCCATCCCTGCCTCTGGCTGCCCAGAGAGTCAAACAGATGTTACTGAGCTCCTTGCTCTCAGCTCCTTGCTGAAGCCTTTTTTTTCCTGCTTTAGACTCTGAGGCCTAGAGGCTCTGTTTTGCTCAGTGAGAGATGAGCTCCTGTCAGCTCTGAGTACATATGTGGGCTGATCTGGCCTATGGGCCGTATGTTTGACACCTCTCCTTACTGTGTTATTGTACCCGGGGGAGGTGACGGGGACTTATTTATAGAGACAGTGTCTGTCAGGGGAAGTCAGAAGTGTGATTGTGTGGGGTAAAAGAGGAAGGATTTGTACTCCTTCCAGTGGACACTCCCTGGATTTTAGGCACGGCCATGGCAAGTGCCCTTAGGGAATCTTCAAAGTTCTCAATCTATTACTTTTTTGTGGGAAGAGGCAAGAGATATTTTTAGAATCCTCAAGTATATCTTTAAACTTGGAGAAAAGACAAGTCCAGGGACTTGTGGGACACTTTGAGCAGATCTAACCTGTCATCTGTGCTGTGAGGAGCTGCAGACACTGCTGCAGTTAGTGCTGCAGGGCACCCACCCAGCAGGGCCACAAGGTCCTCTGGGCCCAGCCAGGCTCCCTCCTGCCTGTGAGCTGCTCTCCCTTCCTGCCACTGACACACTGAAACACCCTGCTCAAGGCATCTTCCAAAGCACCTTCATATGGCATAAAACACCAGCCTGTGTTAGGGAGGAGGAGGAGAACATCTCCTCCTGACTTTGTGACAGGGGCCTGGGGGCTTCAGCCTGTCTTACCAAATCTGTTCCTTCTCCAGTGTAAATGAGACCAGAAAGAAAGTTTCCTGATATTAGCACTTCACACATCAGCAAGTACATTGCTGGTGCTTGAGGAATGGCCAACACAAATAACTTGCTGGCAGGATTGAAGTGCAGAAGATTTAAAGTAGCCCATGAAGTTTTCAGGCTCCTAACACTTCAAACAGCAGAGCTCCAGCAGTAAGCACACAGCTTACAAACTTTAATCAAACACACTAGTGCACAGCAAGAGCAAGCAGATAAAACAGATGCAGGCTTTCCAGACCACGTTGTTCTCACACATGGTAATCCCATCCTCTCTGAGGGGAAAAGCAATGATGGCAAACAATGAAAATGCCCTCATTTAAATCAATCCCTTTGCATGTCCAAACTGCCACCCCTGTTTAATCTCAAACTTACAAAAACCAATCCCCTTGCTCAGGAGTCTGCTGATACTTTAGGATTAAACAAAACCACAACCCCAAAGCCCCACAACTTCTTTCTCCTCCCTCCAGTTTCCTGGAGTTGCTGCTATGGAAGTTCTGGTGAGGGAAGTTGCTTGTCTCAGATACTGGTTCCTAGCAGAGTGCACTGGGACAGCATCCTGAAAGGCAGGCTCCAGGCTGCATCAGGCCATTGCCACAGGTCCCTGATGTTCCAGCAGCAGCTGGGACTCCTGCAGCCTCTGTGAGGCAGAGCTGGCCCCTCTGCACTCCAGTCTCCTTCATGACTCCTTACACCTACATTCCATCACAAGGTCTTTCTCTTTCCCTGCTCTGGATGGCATGTGCCTTATGCTCTCAGTGATGAAAAGGCCAATAATTCACCTCACTAGTCAAGCCTGCGTTTTTCTGTGTTCATTTATGAAATTAAATCCCAGCTGTTCCCAACTCTTCCTGTGTGCACACATCCACAGGCACCAGAAGAGCAATATTCGTAACAGGGCAGCACTGCTAGGGTTGTGCACCTAGCAGCAGCCTCTTAAGCACTCCCTTCCAGCAGAAAGCAAAGCTGTGAGATCACCCCTGCCTAATGCAAGAGCACAACAACAACAGGCTGGATTGTGTGCTCCTCACAGCAGCACAGCCCCTCTGGCTGGGGGAGGAGAAGCTCTGTCACACCCCATCCTTTGGCCACCTCAACAGACACCTGCCAGCTGCTTAGTTGCACTTGCTGGTGCCACTTGCAGGCAGGATTGCAGCCTGAGCCGGTGCCCAGTGACACAGGCACACGAGCTCTGGGCAGGGCTGAGCCTGGCCCCTGATGATGGCACAGCAGGAGCCTCTGTGCCAGGGCACACAGAGCACACTCTGGATCAGCAGGCAGCAGCTTAGGGACAACTAACCCCAGAAACTGAAACCATACCAGCTCGGAGCAAAACCCTGTCCTAAATGAAAACTCATCCCCTGCTAGATGTAAGCAGGTTGCATGACAGCACAGATGTGTTGATCTCAGAGAGGTTTCTGAGAGCATAAATAGCCCAAACCTCTGAGAGAATTAGACAGAAAACACAGCTTGACTTTTGTTTAGAACTCAGTCTCTGCTCTTTCTTCAACACCCTGGCACACAGCTTGATTATTAGCATGGTTTCCCCCTGAGGCAACAAAGTGGAAAAGGTTGTTTTTATTCCAGAGACATACAGAAATGAATGGAAAAAAAAAACCCCTAGTTTGCAAAGCGAGAGTTTTTCACCTCTGCAAACTGTGAAGCTGGCTGCTGGCAGCCCAAGCTCCATCAGCTCCCTGGGTGCTGCTTCTGCTTGATGTCAGGCAGCCAGCAGCACTGCCTGAGCTCTGGTCAGCATCTCAGCCAAACCATGTGAGCAATGAACTGCACACACACACAGACACAGCTCTCCTACCTGAAGCTGGGCGAGGCCAGCAGGAGAAGTCACTGCTTGGAAAGCTTTGCTTTTACAGGAGAATGTTGCAGAACTGGAGGGCGTGAGGCTGAACACAAGTGGTCTCTCTTGTCCTAGGGATTTTCCTGTCTCCTTGGCCACTTCCAATCCTCTGGAAGAACATGCAGGTCCTCCAGGTGCTGGAGACCATGGCCCAAACACAAGGGGTGAGCAGTGCTTGAGGGAGGCAGCAAGATGAAGGTCTGCAGGAAGCATGGCCTGAGAAGAGAGGTGAAAGCAAGGAGGCTCAGGGGATGGTGGGAGGTCTGAGATGTGCAGAGGAAGGGGAGCTGTGGAGCCTGCTGGGGCTGGTGCACCATGTCCTGCATGCCCTGTCCCCGGCTGCCCCAGGCCTTGGCACAGCAGCACAAGGATTGGGTGCTGGGCTGCACAATCTTGAGCTACAACTGAAATTCTTGGGCTCTAATGTATTAATTTCTGCCTAACTTTCTAGGGGTAGCAGTGGGGTTGGTTTTAATTAAATTTACACACAAAAATACTTGAATGCTTTTATCTCTAGCTATGAACTATTTCATTTTCTTTTGTTTCACTCATCAGAAGAAAGTTTCATCTGCCACAGGAGCACAAACACCTGTGCCTAGAGTCAAACTGCAGCTCTGCAGAAGGTGTCTCTCTGAGGACAGAGCCAGACCAACAACCTAAGCCCATGCAGGAGTGTGCTTGGGTTATGCACACACACAGCAGAAAGCCCAACTGAGCTCCCATCAAAAGGTTACTATCTGGCAATATGCAACTTGCCCATCTGCTTCCCTCAGCCATGGCTGAGTGGATGCTTCAGCATCCCCAAAGGAATGGCTCTGTCAGGGGGACAACCCTCTGAACAGCCAGGGATTAAAACGGAATTGGACTCCATTTCCTAAGGAGAAGTCCAAGTCACACAAGGACCTACCACAAAGAGCTGGAATCGTTCTAATGGGGGGAGGGAGGAAGTCAGAATCCCACCGATCAATCAGATTGCAGAGGATTCGTGTGGAATTGTGCTTCCAGACTTCCCTAGAAATGACCAGCCACTAATGAGAAGGTTTGGCCTTCTCTTCTAGGATAATCAGGCTCCAAACCCTCTGATGATGGCCAAGGGATATTTAGTGAATGCACTTCATCCCTTCAACCAAGATAATAAATGTTCCTGGCAAAGAAACATGCTTGAGTTTGAAGGGAGTGGTCTCCATCTCCTTAGGCTTCTACAGGAAGAAGGAATAAGAATTTACTCCTCCTCCCTTGGGTCAACATCTCAGTTTACCTCAAGAAAACATCTATGCCTTTACATGCAATGTAATGACAAGCCAGCTGAGAAACCTGGAATGAAGGAAAGCAGATCCATACATTGGCAATCTCCTGCAGTCCCTCAGCTTTGAGGGATGCCAACAAATCCATTACTGCAGGAGTGTTTTACACCAAGAGAGTCCCACTCCAGGATTTGCAAGCTTAACAATGAGGAACTTAAGCTGGAAAGGAAAAAGACTCCCCTCCCATTCACTCTTTCCAGTGGAAAAGGATTTTTCCCAAGTGAAAAGTAAATTACTGAGAAAATGCAATTGAAATGATTCAAAGTGCTGAAGGTTCTCCCCTTAGTGTTGCTGCTGCTCTCCTCCCCCCTAGAGAAGCCCTAGGTCTGTATCATCACTGCAAAAGGGAACAACATCAGCAAGTGACCTTCTGGTCCTACAGCCAAGGAAGCTGGCCTGCTCAGCAAACCTGCTCCTGCTTTCCCAGAGTCTCCACTCCTGCCCCTTTATCTTCCCATGGATGATCTGTTAAAAATGAGGGGGGAAAAGATGCTTCTGCCAGGAATTGCCTTGGTTTCCCAAGGCTGCATGGTGGAACACAAAGACATTCTGGCCAGGTTTCCTCCTTGCTCTCACTTCTCTGACACACAACACAGTCCCATTCTGCTGGCAGGAAGGGATTCCTTGTGCTATCTCTGGCAAAGGAACACTTCCACTAAAAATGGGCTTTTGGAAAACCCACTTGTTTTCCACTGGCCTTACAAAGACCATTGGCTGGGAAAGCCTCTGCATCTGAAACCCTGCTGTAAGGTCAGGAGCCTTGTCTAGAGCTCAGCAGCATCTCTGTACCACTGGAGGAGGACACAGCTTCCCAGGAATGATTTGGGCTGCCAGCACTTCTTCCCTCTGCCTTCCCCAGCCCAGCACTGCCTCTCCATCCCAGCCAAGCCAGCTAACCTGAACCCAGGATCAGCAGCTGCCTATGCACAAAAGGAAACAAACAAACCCAAAAAACCCCTTAACTATTCTTCAGGATGCACAAAATGGGTTTGTATCACAAAGCCAGAGAAATATTTTCCATCCCCACAATGAAATATTTATTAATAGCAGACTCTAAATAATCTAGCACAGACTTGTTCAACAGAGTGCAGATCTTAGCAGGAGCCTCTGAGAGCCCAAGCCCATTTAATTGTAATGAATAATAGCACAGATTTCCTCTATTTGGGCTCACACTCTGCAAAGAGCCTTAGCAAGTAAACATGGATATTCCCAAACTGTGAATATTTAGTGACGTTCTATTCTGACATTTCTTGTTCTGAATATTACTCCATCAATTATTAACTTGCAACCAATTTTCATAAGGATGCATTCTTTTGTTTGCAAAAACAGCTATTTTCTTCCACCTGAAGGTAAACGCACTACACGTGGAGACAACTAGAGGCAAAATACTCTTGAACAGGAAGGTAAGACCTTCCCTCTCTGCTCTTGCTCAAACCTCTCTCCCTCTTTCTTTCTTTGGAGACTGGACACTCCTCCCTGTGACCCAACAACACCATCAAGGCCTCAGGAGAACTTCATCTGTGCTCACCTGCTCCACAGACACAGGAGCTGCTCACACCACAGCAGCATTATTGCCAAAGAGACAGAGAGCACACACCTCCAGCAGCTGAATTCCCAGGGGGAAAGGAAGGGGATGCTCGTGAACTTGCAGAGGTATCCTCTCCACTGATGGTGGCCACAGCCTTGTACCAGTGCATCACCACCACTTCACAGAGAGACAGTAAGCTCCTCTTGCTCCTGCTGCCACAACTATCCCCACCCTCACCACACAGGCACACTAGAAATACCTTGTTACTCTTGTAGAAGATATTTTCTCCTACTGAGCCTACACGCAGAAGGGAAAAGCAGCAGCTCTGTGGGCCTGCAGCTGCAACTTCCCTGTGCCAGGCTTACTGGCCAGGGCTGCTGATGCCAAGTGGTGCAGCCTTTGCTGCTGGTGGTACAGCATTTCACATGGCATGGCTCATACTGCCTCACCATTTATTTCTGCCCAAAAAGGACTCTATTTGGCAAGTCCCAGGGGACAGTGGCAAAGCTCTTGAACCACTCCACTGCTGGGCTTCCAGGTCCCTTACCCATGTCCTGCCTCTTTCAACAGGCCGAGCTGCAGAGCAGCCTGGCAGCATGGAGCAGCCTCTGATTAGATAGCAAACTTCACTTTCTGTCCTTTTTAACTGTAACATTTTCATTCTCACACATGTGCATGCTCATTTGGGAAGCATCTGACTAGTTCTGGCATCAGATTTGGACACCTTCGTGTGTGCATCTTCCCCACAGTCTCCTAGCACTGAATAACACATGAGGCTGTGTTTGCCTAGAGGTCTGCTCTGCTCAGCCTGGGTGCCTGAGGAGGCAGAGCTCTCTCTGCAGCAGCAGCCTCAGATGCTGATGGGCTGGGCAGGGCAAGCAGTACCTGACTGCAGGCTGAGCCAGGGCTTTCAGAGCAAGCTGGGGCTGCTGCTGCTCCTTCCCTGGCAGAGGTCAGTGCTGTGGAGGGCACCTGAGAGGCCCTTAGCTAGCACTTCTCTGCAAAGCACAATAAACCACAAGGCCTCTGTAAGGTCTGACAGCAAATCCTGGCTTTCAATGGCAGGTGCTAGTGATAAGCACAAACTCACTGCTGGGGAAGGAAAAGTAAACCCTCCCTGCAGAGGAAATCCATCCTTTAATGTCAATAGCTTGGGGTTAGACTTGCATAGCCTTCTTGTTCCTCGCAGCAATACACTCTGACAAGAGGTGGTGGGAGGAAAGTGATAGCTAGGTCATTCCCCACAGCACAGAACAGATTTTGAATGGAAAATCCCCTCATTTTCTGGTATAAACAAGCCCAACAAGCACTTATCGGATAGGTTTGGGGGTTTTCAGCTTGCAAGAGGGGTTTAATCTTTTCCCCTCCTCATCATGAGCTGCCAACTGAACTGTCAAGCAGAAATCCTGAACAAAAGTTTGAAACCGACCACCAACTTGTTTAGGGACAGAAAAAGAAACTCTACTAGGCAATCAGTCCTTTTAAAACAGTCTTCCAGTAAGATGCCAGGGACAGGTCACTCTGTTGTCTCCTTGGAATAACCACATTTGAGGTTTTCAGAGTAAAACAGATGAGGTTGGGCAGCCCAGAGGGTGAGCAGAGGGCTCAAATTTTCACACAAACAAAGGGTAATCTGGTGTGGTACAGTCTGGTCACTGCTGCAGTGTAGCTGAAGGTTAGGTTTTATGTTTATTAGCATCATCCAGATGGTGTTTTATGTCCTTAATAACTTTGTCCCTGACTAAGCCATGAACCTACTGTTTGACAAACACTGGAGGAAATACCCATCAGCAGAAAAGCCATTTTGTTACGAGGGGCAGAGCTGCTCTTGTTTAAGAGGCCTACAATTTACTTGTGTGTGCCTGTCACCTTTTGCTGTGTACACTGCACATTGTAAAGCACTTTAGGCAGTTGGCCTTAAGCTGAGGGCTCCGGATGAAGGAGATGGCCAGGCCTGCAGAGCTCTGGGAGCCCTGCAGCTCCTGCTGAGCAGCCTGGACTCCTCCTCAGCTGCTTGCACCCTGGTCCCATCATGAAAGCAGGGCTGAGGCTTTGGCAGGGGGCTGGGGCTGGCTCCTGTGCTCCCCACACCACTGAACTCACACCCAGAGTCTGCAGCTCATGTTATGTGCACCTTGGGGCACAACCACAAAGCTGTGCTAACAACTCCATGGTGTCTGCACCCAGAGCACCTTGCAGTTCCCAAGGGGAAGGTGTGCTGCATCTCCTTAGCAAAGACAGCCTTGCAGTTCCCAAGGGGAAGGTGTGCTGCATCTCCTTAGCAAAGACAGCTTACCTCCAGCACGTTGTCGTGCCTCACAGACCCTCCAGGCTTCACTGAAGCTTGATGACAGACAGGAAAGCTCTGCTTCCAATTAGTGGAGCTTGTGGCTTTGTGTGAAAGGCTATTTTAGCTCCTAATTGTTAAAGTAAAAGGATGGCTGATGCCTTGGTTGTTTTTTTTAGCAAGACTGTCCTTGCCTCATAGGACATCTCAGCAGTCCAGGAGCTTCTTTCAACACCTCAGAGGTGCACAAGTTTTTTTTTTCCTCTACAAAAAAAAAAACCGAAAACATTTTGTTTCTTTCTAGCTGCAAAAGACAAGGCCAAGACATTGTGCAGAGAGAGGAGTTACTGCAGTTTTGCAGAGGCCCAGAGGGATCAGGGTGGGCAGGCAGCCCTGGTACAGCTCCCCTCACGCTGCTACCACCCTCTGGTTTCATGCCCAGGTAGCCTTCTGCACAAATGCCTCTGTGACATTCAAGACCCAAGCTGTGGCCAGCTACCCTTCCCTGACCAGCCCTGGGGGTTAAAGACACCGAGATCAAACCATCCAGGAGACTGCACAGCCCTGTCCCCTGGCTTGACCTCACTAACCTAAGCTGAGCAGCTCGGCCTCCTGACCCAGGCAGGAGCAGGATGAATGCCAGCAGCACTTTTGCTGTTTCATGGCACAATTTACTTCCCACTGGAGGCAGCCTTGTGTCCGGGGAGGTGTGCGTGTGGCTGGTGAGCAGGCACTGCCACTGGTGACATCAGCATGGGTTTTGCAGCATACGTTCGTCTTTTGCAGGGATATTTTCAGACCCTAAAAAAAATGTCACTCCAGAACTGTCCCAGTTTTTGATTTTGAAAATGTCACCTGTGTCATCCTTGGAACTGGGCTGTTATTTCCAGCACGAAGCATTTGGGGAACAGTTGAGGTGAAGCTGAAACCTTAGCACCAGCTCTGCAGCGAGAAGGCACAAGTGCTGGCGCTGGCAGCAGCGCTGGAGCCATCCAGGAATTGGCTGCCTTACCTCAGGCCAGCCTCCTGCCTGCCAGCAAGCACAAATCCACAGTTTCTTTTCAAATTTGCTATTTTCTTAAGGCATTCATTTTGAACGTGACCAGCTGTTCTCAGAACAGGGATCTGGAGCCATAGCCTGTATTTTTAGAGCAGGCATCTTTCCTGTTAAACAGAAAGATGAGAAACTCCAAATTAGAATATGGTGAGGAGGAACAGAAGAAGATTCACAAGTGCAAAGCTGCTGCTGTTCACCCAAAAGGCTTGCAACAAGGATGCAGGGTGACTTTCCTGCTAGCTCACAAGGCTCTACCTGCAATGGGAGCAGAGCAGAAGACAGGGCAGCCAAACCCAGACAAACAGCTCGCTGGCAACCCCAGGCTTCAGTGTAGCAGCAGCTGAAGGTACCAAAAGGCACAGCCCCATCCCTGCTCATCCCATGGGGCAGCACCAACACTGACACCACTGTCCCAGGGACTAGATCAAGGATCTCATCAAGCTACAGACTCACCTGGAGAAAAAAACAACCCAGTTTTGGACAGAGTGAGACACTCAGCCACTGCACAGTGTGCACACTGGTGCTGTTCCAGTGGCTGGGGTGGCTCTGGGATGAACAGCAGGACAAGCATTTCTGGCAGCAAAGGGACAGCAAATGTGCAGCCTGAGCAAACTGCCCATGCATTTCCAAGAGCACTAGAAATACCAAAACCTGAGCTCGCAGGGCCTTGGGCTGTGAGCTGCTAGCCAAGCCTGGGAGGTAGCTGGGCTGTACAGCACAGCTTCTCCACACACACTCAGCCTCTGGTGCCTGCTAACATGCATGCTCATGCCACATCCTTTCCACCTGCCACACCTGACACAGCCTTTCTGCTCTAACAACCACATCTCCTCCTAAAATCTGCAGGAAATTAGTTATCCTCAAGGCCTTTACTGCTTCAACCACTTGGGCTGAGGACAGCAAACAGCTTCCACTGCCTTTGAACGTGGTAAGAAATACACAAAACACTACTAAGCAATCCCACCTCCTTAACCAATCATCCAACAGAACCAAAAGAGCATGGGGAAACAAAACCCGAATCTCCACACCAAGCTTAAAGAGAAATGTATTTTGATGACTGTCCCTGGGGCACTGTCTCCAAAATGCCTTTCCCACGAGTGCTCAATTCCCTCCAGAGGTCCCCAGCTCCTCGGCGGAGCAGCAGTGTTATGCTGCTTTGCAGGGGGCAAGCTGAAGAGAAAAGGAGGAAGGCACCATGGCCTTCAGCAGTCAGCAGAGGTTTCCTTACCCACTTAGGCAGCATCACCTCTTTGCAGTTTACTTCTGTGTTGTCCATCTTAGAAATTTGGGAGAAAAAACATATGACAAGCCCCCAATGCTGCAGTCTTAGCTCATTCCTGTAACCAAGCCTCAAAAGATCACTTCTAATTGTTGATGCTGTTCCCAGCTCTCACCCAGATAACCAATATTTCACAATGTTGTTTGACAGAGCCCTACACTCACCAGGTGAGCATCTCCTGTCACTTGGCCACTGTTAATGACCTCCTGTTCACAGGAAAGCTTTGCTTTATTGCATGTCCACATTGATGAGCTGAATGATTTAAATCTGCCACGAGGCAAGCCGAGAAATTTCACTTATCCGCTCTGTGCTGTCAGGATACACAAATCCAGAGCCAATGCTCTCTTGGAGACCTCACCTCTAATTAAGCATGTAACTGGCAGAGTTTATCCCTCCTCAGTGGAGACAGGACACTTCCCTCTTCTGCTCTACAATAGTAGATGGTTACACTTGGTGATTTTAGAGGTCTCTTCCAACCTTACTGATTGTGTGAACTGCACTGAGCAGGACAACTCAGAGGAGATGCTTGAGAGGCCCTGGTTCTGCTCTCCTCTTGCCAGTCCTTGGCCAGCAGTGCTGCCAGCACACAAACAAGCTGTCTCACCTCCCACTTGAATCCCCAGGGCCATCCACCCTGCCAGCACAGGGACAACAAGTCCCTTTGTTAGGGGACCTCATAGAACAAGGGCTCCTTCAAAGGTTCTTTCCTGCCTTTGAGAAGGAAGGAACCCAAAAGTTCAAGGCTGGATGTTTTCACACTATGTTTTCACAAACTCCTCCCAACTCTTGACTGTAGGAGAACATTCCATAGGTGAAGGAAGGTCTCTGATGCAAGTGGATGCCTGCTGTCCCTCCATGTCACTCGGAAGAGACAGCCACTTGCAGCAGTGACTCTCACACAACACCAACGCTGCTCTGAGTCCCAAGGGAAAACTTGGGCTCCAGTGAACCCTCCTGGGATGAGACAGAGCACAGTTTCTCCTCATCTGTAATTTTAAGGATGAAAAGGTATGGGACACCCTGGGCTTGTCATTAGTTAGCCACTCTCTTTTGAATTCCCTCAGCAGAGCCGTTCCTCCCCAGGAACTGCTGCTCCTCAGATTGCTTTTTCCCTGCTTCCCAGCAATTTCTGTTTCCAGAGGAATGAAGAGCAATGTGGTTCTCCTCTACACCATTTCACTGCATTTACATCTTTCACAATAATTGATCATATCTCTCTAATTTTATCCTTTTATTCTAAAACACAGGATATGTACAGCGTGGCCACTGAATTATGGCTTATCTGGGGTTTTAAACACAAAGATGATAAAAGAGCTGGTTAAAGTGCTGCCAAGTGAACTAAACTTAGTGCTCATGGTATCTGGCTAAATATATGTTTTTTAAGTAATGAATAAGAAGGAGTTGTTATTGAAACTGCAATCATCTCTCACAATAAATACTGTTTTACTTGAAGGCTTCTCTACAGCAAAGTTATCTCAGTGCTCGGGGATGGTGTACTTATAATTAACACAAACAGAGGGAAAACACAGCACTGCTTCTGAAACTGCATTTCTTCTCTTGATGCTAATGCAAAGAGTAATTTGGGATCCCACATGCACTGATGACACCAAGAGCTCTAGCCAGAGGTTATCAGCTTGGGCAAGTGGGGAGCAGGAGCACTATCCAACGTGATCAATGGATCCAAGAGGAGACAATGGGCACAGCCTGCTAGCAGGGCAAGGCTTGGCAGCTGGCTGATGATGAGCTGCTTTGGCCTGAGATGGCCTAGGTCCCTTCAAAGCCATGTCAATACAGCCTAGGGGAGCACTCCTGCTCAACTCTGCCAGCATCAGAGCTCTGCCAAATCAGCCACTAGCATTCCATGCCTGACACACCTACTCCATCCAATGGGAAAAAAAAGCTCTGTCACGGGATCTAAAAGCGTTTAAAAAGAAATACATCAAAGTTTTCCTTTCTCTCTGCTCTAACTAAAGGCAATTGAAAAAAAAAAACAGCAGGTTTTTACTTTTAAATATGTATATACACATTTAAATAATATACATCTAAATCCAAAATATAGATATATATATATATAAAATATACACTCCTTTCCTAAGCAGCTCAGCATGACAAAGTACACAAGCAGTTTTGCCTGTGCTATTGGGAATGCAGTAAGGAAAAGCCAGAAATGGCCCGTTTTTATGGGGGAAGATGGAACAGAGTTGGAGATTGATAGAAGTTAAGGTTGAGTGGTTTGGTTGTTTTTTTCCTCTTGCATATGAAAAGAATTCTAGCTGTGCTATCTGTCACCAAAAGTTGAACTCCACTTCTACAGAGCATCCTCCAACCTGCACTCACATCATGTCACTCATCCTGAGGGATCCAGGAGGCATTCAACACCTCGAGGAGCAGGAGCCAGGTGGCTGTTTACTGCAGTCCCTGCTGCGTCCTGAGGATCCTGTTCTTGCATAGCTTCCCTGGGACACACCTTCTCCCCGCCAGGAAGACACAGTGCATGCAGAGCCTTGCAAAGGCCAGCATTCCCACTGGGATGACACTGTCCTGCCTGTGATGGCAGGCAGGCAGCCTGGTGAGGAGGAGAGAGCCCTGCTGCCCGCGTGGGCACAGGCAGGCGAGGGACAGAGGGAGCGCGGGAGGAACCCACAGATTGGTCCTCTTCATCCCTGACTGCTCCATGGCTGGAACAGAGGGAAGTGTCACAGCTAAAAACAGCACCATGCCTGACATTTCTGAGACACACAGTGTGTCAGAAGCTCTCCCATCAACCCCCTTCAGCCCCAGAGCCCTTGCAAAGGAGATGCTCTGTGGACAGGGGATGGGGAGCACATTTGTCACATCAAGGCTTGCTAGCCCTTTGCTTCTGGGAGGGCCTGAGGAAGGGGAGGCCCTGGGGCCATCCTTCCCTTGCCCATCTCCTTGCTGCATCCTCCTTAACACACTGTGGGGACAACATTGCCACCTGACACTGCCCACCCAAAGCCAACGGGTCCCTGCAGCTCTTTGGGCTCAGCCTCAACCTCCTTTGGGAGGGTGTCCCACCAGGATGGCCTGCAGACCCTCCCCAGGACCCTGCCGTGGGTCAGGGACAGCTGTTGGTTGCAGAGCTGGTCCAGCTGCCTCTGCCAACAAGAGTTCTCACCGGAAAAGGGTGATTTTTAGCACTTGAAACTTTCTCATGTGCAAATGGCAGTTTTGACAAAGGCTTTGCATTCTGTGATGGAGATAATCAAAATGAAAAATCTCATCTCGAATCAAAACGAAAAGAAATGGGAAAACTGAAACAGTTAGACTTCTTGTTTTGACATTTCCCATTCCAAACTCCTCAGAATCCTCTCCCTGCTGTGTGAAAATGTTCCCTTTCTGCTGGGGTTTTTTTTTTTATTTGTTTCACTTGGGGAAAAGAATTTGGAAATGCTGACATTTCTTAGATGAGATATTTCCAGCTTTATCTACAGAAACTGTGCCTACAAGTAGACTGAGTAAGGCTTGGTTCCTTGCACCTCACCCCACCAGCATTTTAGAAGACGTTGGGAAAGATCAAATTTAAATTACACACTTCCAATATTAAAAGCAAAGTTAATCAGTCGTGCTTTTTTTTTTTTCCTTTGAATCCAAACACTTTCCTGAGATTCCAAATATTAAAAGGTAACCAGATCTAAAAGCCATTTCACAGCAGAAATCCTTCCACAGAACACGAGAGACCAGCTGATGCAACTGGCAAAATTCACACTTTTAATTAAAATGATTAAACACAAGAGACCCCATTGCCTGTTTTTATGTATAAAAACAACAACAAAGTAGGGTTTTAGGAAAGAAATACCACGTTTCTGTGTATCTTAAAGGAAAAGCTGAGAAGTGAATTTCAACTGAGGATTTTTCTGTGAGCTGTTGCTACTCTGCTTCTCCAAACTAGCAGCACCAGTCTGAGACTAGCCCAATGGTTAAGTTCCATGCTTTCCAAAGCAATCTACTGTTATCCATGTCTTCTATAGAATCTACCTGGAAGCCTGTGTTCATTTCGGGGATATTCCAGCAACAAATACAAGATGAATCTTTTCCTCAATGGCCAAAGGTTGCAGAAGGAGTCTCCTCTGAAATATGACATGTTTTACTGTGCTCTTTTACAACAACTATTACACAACAATGACTTGTCCTATTTTATAATGCAGAACTGCCCTGAAATGAGTAAACAGCTTCCACGAGGAGAGAGGATTGTGTATTTTTCATTATATTAAATATATTTAAAGATTATTTTATATTTCAGTTACCTGCAAAAACATTATCACGTTCTGCCTATAGATCTACCTCAGTCTTATTCATTTCCTGGGAAGCCAAGCTCTTGATAAGAATTATTTGCAAATGCAGTTAAACTAACACCTTCAACTGCTCTTACTCCACAGCCATGAAAATAACTACACCCAGAATCATTTCACTTTAAAACAAGTCATTTTAGTCTAAAGTTTGGCAAAAGAAATCCACTGAAAGGCTCAGAAATTTACATTTTTGTCACTCCATAAATCAAAACTCACTTTACATATTAGAACAATTTTTGTGAGGGTTTTGGATCCGAGCTGATAACCTTTTGCCAAGTTTTAACGAAATGCAAATGGAAACATCTGAGATATTAAACAGGCAATCGAGGTTTATGGTTACATCACCAGCTCATTGCCCAGGCACACTTGCAGCCTGTGGCCCCAGCCCCACACGCTCGCAGCCTTCCCTGGCGAACACGGTGCCAACCTAACCTCATGGCATCCACAAGGCACTGTTGTACCAGCAATTGACATGCAAACTGTTTTGCTAAGGGAGCATTCCCCTCGAGGAGATGAGGAGGGTGTGTGCCTAGAAAAGGGCAGCAAAGGATGGCAGGAGCTTAATTATAGCAGCACTAATGGCAGGAGGAGCATCCAGCCATGCAGGCAGCCAGCAGCGTCCAGGAGCAGCTCCCTGGCTTGTGGCTGCTGGCATGGCTTCACTGGAGGCATGGGCATGGCTGGGAGCAGCTCAGGGTCTGGCTCCTCTCTGGGGAGGCTGTATGTAGAGAAAAGAGATGACTGATGATGAGGAACAGGTCAGCACGGCACACCCCGGCACGGGCAGCTTCTCCCTCAGAGAGCCGTGCAGTAGTGGCACACCAGAATGCAGACCTTATGTAGTGCTGAGGGAAGTGCTAATTAATAGCTTTAATCGCTACAGACTACAGCACGATAAGAACAAGTGGCTTGCTGGACAAAGTCTTTCCAGACATTGCATGAAGGCTCAGCTGCAGCCAGTGGCCAGCCCCACAGCTCCCAGAGGCAATGCTCAGCCTGGACTGGCTGTCACAACAGCCCCCTGCAAGAGCTAAGCTGCAAACCTGACTGCACTGATGGTTCCTATTAACTCTTCCTCTCTGGAAACTACAGGCAGATTTCTGACAGGGGACAACTGGGGATTAGAAATGGAGCCCTGCTAGTAATGAAGGGTATGCAATACAGCAAGAAAGGTCAGATCAGGAGAGAAGGAATGCACACCCACACCAGCTCCTCAGAGGGGAGGAGCAGCACGGGTCCTTCAGGTGAGCCTGACAGTGCTTTCCTCAACAGGGTGAGGGTCCTCCTCCCCTGGTGTCCAAAGCAGAGCAGGCAACAGCAAGCCCTTTGAGGGGGTCCACAGTGTATTTACAAGAGAGATGTCAAGTGCTGAAACCAAAAATAGACACACGGCCCATGGTTCACCGTGAGGTTACTACCCAGTGGATGCCCCAAAGCCTTGTTGTTCTAACCAAATACACTGAGACTAAATTATAAGCTAAGTTTTTCTCTGGTAGAAAAATGTTCCCACTCAAATTTCACTGTTCTAATTGCAGAAGCTAGAAATAAAAATACTTTCATTCAAACAAGCAGCATCCAAAATGCTTTCAGCTGGACGCTGCCTCCCGAAAGCAGCAAAGGCACACCAAGCATCTGCTGTGGTGCTGTCTTTAAGGGCCAGGACCCCGTAGGTGCTGCCCTGCCACGAAACCAGGGATGATTATCCCCTCCTTCCAATCATGACATTTTATTACAGCAGTTTACAGTCCTTACTTAACCATCTCAGCATGTAGTGTAGGGAGTCTGCAGTGGAATCAATTCACTTCCAGCCAGGATTGGACCAAACTGTGCCCAGTTTAGTCCCTGGAGACAGGGTGGGTGTAAAACACACAGAAGGGCTGGGGCCACCCAGGAGATCAGCAAGGCTCTCTGGCAAGAGCCATGGCAGATACAAGGGGAAAGCATCTCTGAAGAGCCTCAGTTCCTCATCAGAGCCATAATTCTATTCTGAACATTTTTCTCCATAATCTTGTTCATCCAAAAATTTGCCAAAAAAAAAAAAAATTTCCTTGTGAAACCCATGGAAATCTACATTTTTGACACTCCATAAATCAAAAGCTTCTTTTGCACAGCAGATCCAAACTGCAGAATGTTTTACCTCAGCCACACTGACTTCTAGCATTACCTGCTCTGTTCCCAGGCTTGAGGAGTTTCACATCCCCTTCCACTCCTCCCATGCCAAAGATGCAGCAAACCAACACACTCCAGCTGCACCCTGGAGGGCAGAGAAGTTTGCCTTCAGAGCATTCATTCCAGGAGTGAGGGTCAGCAAGTCCTCAGGCTCTGTTAGTAGATAAAATAGCTTTGCTCTTCAGTTTCAACTCTGATTCCTTTTTCTAAATCAGAATGAGTCACCTTCTCATTTGGGAAACCGGATCATAAATTCATACAGCCCAACCACAACCAAACCAAAACATAAGTAAAGCTGAGAAGAACAGTGCCTTTCTGACAGGGCCAAGCTGGGTTTGATTTGTGTTCTTTATCAAGAGCTAAGAAACCTTGTTTCCCTCCACCACTCCCCGAGCCATTAGCTTTCAGACTGCACCACATTCTTATAAGATTATGGGAATTTTCAGTTCAGAGAACCCAAAGCATTCTGCAGCTGAGCATATTTAGTGCATTTTACAGTTCTATTTTAAAATAATCCCACTCCATCTGATCCCCCCATGCTTGTCTGTGACAAATGGAATATGCAAACATCTCCCATCGCAAAGGAATGGCAACAACAATAGGCTGAGCATCTAACTCCCATTGTCTGGAGAGCAGTCTGCTGAGCTCAGGAGTGCAATGAGCATTGTGGAGTGTCCTGGAAGTAACTGCTTCCCCTACAAAACCTTACCACCACACCCTGGCCATCTCCAAAGCAAAGCTCCTCAGCTTTCCTACAGACAAATATGTGAACCAGTGCTGACTTTTCCCCTTTCTCCCTCTCAAAGAAGCTAGTGGAGTGGCCTCCTTCTTTCTGGAACCTATTTTTGGTGACCAAATGCAGTGGTTTCTCAATGAACAGGAGTAACATGCACTGAGTGCAGACTATGCTCCTCCCTGGTGTGAAGTTCATCCACCAAAGCTGCTGACTGGCACTTTGAGCCATTCTCACAGAATTACCACTCTCTCTTCTTCTGTCTGCAGGTGTGTGCAGGTGAAGCAGCAAGGCTGGAGTCCTCCGTGCCACTGTCTCACCTCTGGCAGCAAGGAGCAGCACACGTGCCCTGTGGATCCCACCAACTCCACACAGCCATGGCACACGCTGAGCACAACTTCCCAGCAGGTTTGGGCAAGGGAAAGGAAACAAAACAGACACAAGTGAGCTGAGTCACAGCAACAAGAGCACTCAGAGGGATAGAAAAGGCTAAGCATTTCACAACTCAGGTCAGCAAAAGCACAGAAGGCAAGGCAGAGTTGACCCAAGTCATGTTGGAATTCAGCCTTGCGTGAAGCCCCACAGCGACCTGCTCTCCTCCTGCCACAGGCACACAAGTAGAGCCTTCTTTCCCCCAAAACTCCTGCACAAGTGTGAAAATTATACTGACAATCTTTGGGTAAGACTATCTGCAATCTGTCACGGGCTCTGTCTGACATCTGGCAAGAGGCACAGTCAAGCACAGAGTGCTTTAGGAGGGTGCAGAGGAGAGCCTGCACAATGGCCAAGAGCTTCAGCTCTTCAGCTGGCCTTTTGTTAACTTCCTGTCGTGTCCTGGTGTGTTTTTTGTCAGAGAGTCACAAAACAGTTTAAAAAGAGTCAGGAAGCCAAAGCGCAGGTAGGTAGGTACCCAAATGCCTCAGGCACACTGGAAGTTATCAGGCTTGGCACTTGCAGGTGCTCCTGGTGACAGCAGCCTGGATGCTGCTGGCCATGGCAGTGCTGCTCTGCTACAGTCACCTAGTGTCCACCTCACACCAGGGTCACCTGGCACACAACCTGCTTCCATTCCCTTGGCTTTTGCCAGGGACTCCTGGGTCTACAGAAAGCTCCGATGCAAATCAAGGAGGAAAGGTTCAAGTAATGGAAAGTGGCAATTTAGATTCTGGAGAGTAGCAGTAAACCTTTCCTTGACAGGACACTTGCCATTTTATCATGATGTCCCAGAGTTATTTTTGGAGCATCTGGAATTAACAGCCCTTGTTTAAAGTACAGCAGGAAGCCAAGACCCAGGTCAGTTTGCTGGTGTCTGCAAACAGCAGCTTGTCCTTGCCTTTGGACTGCTGACAGAGGAAAATCTTGAGTGGCAGACAGAACAAGCCCAGAAAGAAGGAGCAGAGAAAAATGAGAGAAGATTGGTGTATACAGTGCTGAGCTGTTCTCTCTCTTTCATTTCATCAGTTGAAACATCTGGAGCTTTTTCATGTTACTTTCCTTCTAGCTGTGCAGCATACTGATCTGTAGGGCAGGGTCCACTCTCTGCAGTTAGCTGGAGCAACGTGATAAAGGTTGGGCAAAGCCTAGGACATGCAGGCTCCATCAAAGCTGGCCTCCCCTTCCAAGGGAAAAGCCAACACCAGGTCTCTTTCAGGGTGAAACCACTCAGCAGGCAAGCTATTTGAAAAGGGTTGAGAAACAACTGTACCACTCTCCTGACAGAAGACCTGAGAGCAGCAACATCAGAAAAAGATGTTTTTTATTATTGATTATCAGCAATTGATAAGTCCATGGAAACACGGAGAAGATAAATCATTCCAGGAAACCAACAGCTCTCTGTGCAGTGCACCACATCTCCATGTCTTTGCAGCCTCTCCAAGGATGGGGACTCCAGCACTGCCCTGGGCAGTCAGGGCCAGGCCTGGACAGTCCTTCTGGGGAAGAGATTGTTCCTGATCTCCAACCTAAACCTCTCCTGGCACAACTTGAGGCTGCTTCCTCTTGTCCTATCGCTTGTTCCTTGGGAGAAGAGACCAACCCCCACTTCACTCCAACCTCCTTTCAGGGAGTTGTAAAGAGTCAGAAGGTCTCCCCTGAGCCTCCTTTTCTTCAGATGAATCAACCCCAGTTCCCTCAGCTGCTCCTCACCACACTTGTGCTCTAGATCCATCATCAGCATCATTGGCCTTCTCTGGACACACTCCAGCACCTCAATGTCCTTCTGGGAGTGAGAGGTCCAAAAGTGAACCCAGGACTGGAGCTGTGGCCACAGCAGCACCATCAGCACAGGGTCACACACTAGTGCTGACACAAGGCAGGATGGTGCTGGCCTTCCTGGCCCTGTGGGCACACCACTGTCTCATGTCCCAGTGGAGGTGGGTACACACCCAAATAAACTGGGACTGCATCCAAGGACATCACTGCAGGCCATGGGATGAGAAAGAAGGCTGTGGAAGTGATCCTAGGGGATCACAGTGAGGTGTGCAGGTTCCCTATGTGGTATCTTCCTGGAGCGTGCAGGTTTATCAGCAGCTGCTGCCTGGGATGTGAGCTTAGCATTCGGACAAGAATTGCCCTCATTCGGCACTGCTCCAAACATCCACCCCAGGGTTCCACCAAAACCATACAAGCCTCATCTTAAACCTGTCCCAGCCTCCATGTAAAGCCAAGCCAGTAGCTTCTCCAAGCCACTCTACCTTCTGGAATGGCTTCCTGTTGCTTGAGAAGTCCAAGGTCCCAGTTGGGTGGTTTGGGATCCCCTCCTGAGCTGCCAGTGCTGCTGCTCAAGCCTCTGCCCCTGACCCCAGGCTCTAGGCAGCCCAGGGTGCAGACCTGGGCTCTGTGGGCCTGGCAGCCATTCCCCTGCCAGAGCTGTGTCCCTGAGCTGCTGGGAGCTGGCCTCCTCCACTCCCATTGCCCATCACAAACTTTTGTAACCCCTGAGTCATTTTCAAAATAATCAACGTAACGATTCCACAAAAATATCTGCACAGAGAAGAGCCAGGAAAGTGAAGGACATGAACAGATGGCACATCAATCTTCTGCATTTATACAATTTGTTTTTTAATGCAAATAGTGTGGGTTGCCTGCTCTTGCCTTGGATATTGTTCCAAAGACAAGCACATTTTCTTATCTTCCTGGATCAATGTGACATTTGCAGTTATCATAAAGTGGGAGCCCATTTAATGATGGTAATGCTTCCTTAATGCAAAAATACAATCACCTCCTTTATAAAAGCAAACAGATTAAAAGTCCCAAAGAGACCATTGAGATCTGTGACATTTGCAGTTACTGGTAGCTAGATGGCTTGATTATAGACAGGTACAAAAAATACCTCTAAAAGCCTTGTTTGTGCTCCTCAAACAGGACATCACTCAGGAATGCTGGAGCCTCTTCACCTAGAACCTGCTCTGGAAATGGCTTCATCAAAGCCATGCAGACAGCCTCTTTAGATGCTTCAGAGAGAGCCCAAACTGCAAACAAGCACACTTATGGCCTTCTGGCAGTCTGGTAAATCTTCAGGCCCCAGATGTAGTATGTGGTCTGCATTTTTATTTGCACATATTGGAAAGGGACTCTGCCAGCTCTCCCTGATTCATGCCTCCACTCTTCCCTCCCTGCTGCCACCAAGCAAGTGGCACATCACTAATATTCCTAGCCTTGCCCACGGGGAAAAGCTCAATCTCTAGGATCTGGAGGAGAAAAAACCCTCAAATATTAAACAGACAACGACAACAACCACCAACAAACCCTTCTCTTCTACTCTGGAGTCCTACAAAAAGAGAAGTTACAAATCACAGGAACATCTCACCTGGAACAACTCTGAGCACAATGCACCCTGCAAGTCCCAGATTTGGCTGGGGCTGCACTGGATCTCTCTAGCTCTGCTAGGAAAGAAGGAAATGGTACAAAGTACACAGCATGCTTCTCATGCAAAATACTTTAGGAAAAAAATTGATTTTTTTTTTTTTAAACATTCTGGGGTTTGTGATTGTTTGGAAGTCAAGATGCGGTGATGGCTCCTCTGGAAAGATCATTTGGAGCAAAAAACCCCCAGCCCGAGCAAGACCTTTGAAGTGGGCTCACAGTTTTGCTCAGGAAAAGGCCACTGCTTCCCCTGGGACCCAGAGAGAGCTCTGGCTGCCCTGGGGAGGCTGCAGCAGCACCACAGCTGCTGACCCCCAGCAGCTCAGCCTCTCAGCATCATGTCTGCTTTAAGATTCGACAGGGAAGGAGGGGGGAGTGCTCGAGTTGGGATGGGGTGGAGGAAATCACCAGGGAGAAATCAGGCATCCCCTCTGTGCACACTGGCCCCAGTGAGCTGTCAGACCTACAGCTTCTTGTGCTCACCCTTGGTGCCCAGCAGAGCCCAGCTGGCAGGAGCACCACAGCACATCCCAGACACAGCCAGCACTTGAGCACATGCACACACAGAGGGCAGCACCTGGCAGGCAGGTCAGAGGAGAGGAGAGGAGAGGTGGAAGGAAGCTGAACTCCCCACACAGCCTGCAGCTAAACACTGCTCTATTAGAGTTTGGGAGATGCTGCCCTCAGACACAGACACAAAACAGGTCACTGCGAGCAAGCCTCCTCTGAGACACCCTGCTTAGAGAAGGCAATGAAAAAACACCTTTCCATTCCCTGTCCTTCCCCTTCTGAATGAGCTGTTAAAAGACCAAGAAAAACTGTTAAGAGTGATACCATAAAATGAAAAAAAAGCAAAAAAAAAAGCCCCAAAACACAAAGAGCTCTCAGCTGCAGGCGTGTCCGAGGGCTGGCAGGGAGAGACAGCACCCACATGGGAAAGTTCTGTCACCCCATCTGAGATATCACTTAGTGGTGGCAGCTCTCCAGAGGCAGAACGGGTCCCACCTGTTTGCAATGTGTTTAGCTATTAATATTTATATAGTAGTTCAAGTGGGTATATAAAAAAAAAAAGAAAAAAAAGAGAGGGGAGGAGGGGGGGTATGAAATTCATCAAATTGTGTGTCAGCTCTCAGGGTGTCAAATGCAAGTCCCTGCAGAGGGGTGCAGGGGATGGCTTGCTTCCCTGCCTCGCTGCACAGCGAGCTGTTGCTGCTCTCCAAATGGCAGCTTGGCAATGGCCTGGGTGTGATCCACACCTTGACACCCAGGCTAAAGAGCCACGGCCTGGACCCCAAAATCACACGGTTTCCAACAGCACCACACAAATAACACAGCATCAGCTCTGTGGCTCCACTTGCAGCACCAGAAATAAAAGGCACAAAAGGATTCACAGGGATGTGGAAGTCATTTTCTTAAGCTTTGCTGCCTGTGCTGAGAAAAGCCCCCCAAAAACATTTCATTCTTCCTTTTTCTGAGCTCCTGGTCGATGGATTGCTGTGGGGCTGAGCCATGAACAAGGGGAGCTCACCTTCCTGTGCAGAGGGGAGGCTGCAGGGATGCTTCCTAACTAAGATCTGGCTATCCCAGACATACTGCTGGGCCTCAATCCTTATGGATTTGTTCTGCTTTCTGTAAAATACTGGAATACTCACTGGAGCAAAAGGGAGGAGAAGGGATGGTCACCCAGGAATAACTCCACCATCACCCTTGATACGTATTTGAGGTGAAGCTAAAGAGTACACACAAAGAGGTTAATTCCAGCATGGGAAAGACAGAAACATCTACTCTAAGTGTCCTGAACTCCAGAGCATGGAGCATTTCTGAGGCAAGCAAGAGGCCAGGGCTAAGGATGCTGCTCTAATAATGTAAGTCTTGAACATTCCCAATCAATCTGCCTGACACAATTAGGATCCAAGCCACATAAAATCAAAGGGGTTTAAGAAGAAAAAAAAAAAACAAAACAAAAACCAAAAGCCATTCCTGCCAAAATAGTGCTCATCTCTGGGTGGTGGCCTGAGCATCCACATTTCCCTTGCATAAATAGGAAGGTTCCCTGTGCCTGAGGGGTTTCCCCCAAACAAGGAGCAGACAAGGGAGAGGTAGGAATCCAGACTGGATTTTCTGCTCAGTCCTGTGAACATCATCCCATTACTTCTCAGTCAGGAAATTCCAGCGAAATCTGCGAGCAATTTCCAGCTTTCTGAAATGTCTTTTGTCAGTGAATTAAGTATTTGCCAAAAGGAGAGCAGAAATTGCCCAGTCTCTGTGCTGCATAGGAGCAGCTCCCAGGAGCCTCCTGCAGAGGGGAGGACATGTGCACCCAGCCAGCAAAGAAGGGAAGGGAAACACCCAGTCATTTTCCAGGAGAGGTTTGGGTCAGGAGCAATTTTCACACCTTCCCACCTCCTGATGCTTCTCAAAACACCATCAGTCAAAATGTTTTGGCTGAGGGTGCTGGGACAAGCCCAGGAGAGGTGACAGGGCTTGGGCTGCTCTCCTTGCCCAGGGTTATTTTTTACATGCCTGGCACGGAAGGAAGAGGAGCATGGTTCTCTTCTCCTTGTCCACCTCCTGTAAGCTGATCTGATTCCCACACCTCTCTCCTCCACAGAGAATTTGCACCTGAACAGGGTTGAAAAGCTGAGCTGGAGACCACAACGTCCAGCAGTGCCTCAGAGCAGGGCTGTGTGTAAACACCAGAGCCTGGCATGGCTGTGTTGGTGCCAAGGCAAGGACTCAGCTCTACCTCCCTGGGCAGCTCTTCATGACATGATGCTGGGCACTTGGAAAGGCATTTTTCATCTGCCATGGCCAGCAGAGAGGAGAACAGACACAAGCAAAGTTGACTGTGTGGGGTGTTTTTCTAATGCTCAAACTGATTTTCAGGTAAAACAGTCAAGAGATGCAGAATTGGGTAGGAAACAATCTGGGTAAGCAGCATCAGATTCAAGTCACCTATCACCTTGCCCCTGCCCACTTGGAACTCAGAGAAAATCAGGTCTGAACATGCTTTTAATTTATTATCCCAAAACCACACCCCACGCTTTTCAGAAAACAAACTAGAAAAAGAATATGTCAAAAATGAGATGAGAGACACAAGAATGAACAAATGACACTACAGGTCAAACCAAGGTCCATCTAAAGATGTCACTCCATCTCCCACAGAGAACTGAGAGTGGATACCAAACCCAGTTAGTGCCATTTCTGTCTAAAGAATGTGACAATTCCTCAGAGTGAACAAAAAGAGGATCCAAGCCCTGCCCTTGCCTGCCCACTGAGACACCATCACTTGTACCCCATGCCAGGAAAATGCCAAAATCACTCCCAAATCTTTCACAAGATTAACGTTTTGCCAAACTAGTCCCAGCCTTGGGGAACCTAGAAATGGGAAGAGCCTTTTCTCCCCTGCCAAGCCAGGACAAGGCCAGAGCAGGCACAGCTGATGTGTCAGGCAGAGAAGAGCCCAGGTGCTTCCCCCACTGTGCCTCCCTCCCCGGCAGCATCCATGCCTCCTCTCAGAGGGCACACGGAGGAGCAGGAGCGAGGGCTTGGCACATCCCTGCTCGTGCCCCCTGTGCCTGGGCAGCTGTGGGGCCAGGGCAGCCCAGCAGTGAGCAGTGCTGGCTCCAGCAGCTCTGCCGGGGAGGGCTCGCTCTGCTCTGTGCTGCAGAGACACCCTGCAAGAGCCACGCGCTTCAGCATGCTCCAATCTATTCCACCTCCACTCCCAGCACTGCTGAAACCCCCGGCTGGCTGGCAATTGCTACAAGAGGACAGATCTCTTCCAAAAGCTAGGCTGAACCTAAAGGAGATAGAAAATAATAGTATAGATTTTCTTTCTCTCCCTCGCTCATCACAGCCCTAAGATTAGCATAAAAATGTGCTATCCTAACTAAGCAGTCTGTTAACTGATAAGCTATCAAAAAATCATCTGTTATTTTTATAGCTAAAGGCAGATGCCATTTCAAGAACCAGAGTTGATTGAGTAGGATTTTTAGTGCTTCCTAGATTTATGATTGTAAACTTGAGGTATTTTAAAACAGAATGATTCAAGTCTTGAAATATTACCTCAAGAGCAATCAAGCACTTGCTGGGCTTAAGTTTTGTCTGGGATGGAATCATTTCATCTCATCTCATCAAGAACTGGAGTTGTTTTCTAATGTGCACACTTAAAAAAGCACACAAACCTTCCCTGCATTACTGCCCAAGCCCATGTAGTTACTCAGCAGCACAATGGCAAAGCTTCCCAGCTCCTCCTGCAGGACCCCCCCTGCACACTGGGGTCACATCCCCCCCTTGTTGGGGCATAGCTGGTGAGGACCTCAGCCAGCCAGCTGCCATCAGGCTTCCAGTGTCTGCTTTAATTGGCTTGGCACTGAGGAGGTGCCCAGTGACCCTGCCTGCTGTGTGCTATGCAGATGCTGTGCTGCAAGGCTGAAGCAGACATGCTGCTGCAGGAGAGGGAAGGGACCAGCCTGAGAGTGGATACCAAACCCACAGCAGGGATGCTGAGCACACAGGACAGCAGGGAGGCTGAACTCTTCCATGGTAGGCAGAGAGAGAGGAGAGAGGAAAACGTGGCACAGGTGACGTGTGATGTGCTTGAATCACTGTGGAGAGCATATCAGCAAGAGACAAAGCACTGAAGGGGCTTCTTCTCTCCTAATCAGAGACAGGTACCAACAGGATTTAAGGGTCTGCAACCAGTTATTGCCATTAATATTGAACTTCTGTGAGTTCCACAAGCCTTCACATCAAGGCATGGGCAGGCTGGCCTTCCAGGGCAGCTCTTCCACATTTTATACTAGTCAAAACAATTAGACATACCTCCAGGCTGACGTCCTCTGCCAAAGAGGCATGACATTACCCCCAAAAGAGAAATAACAGCAGTGTCATAACATGCATATCACACATTTTCAGAGGAACTTGCATCTGAAATACTTCAGCGCTTACGACAGCTCAGGCTTGCAGGCTTTGCTGGGAAGAACCGCCTCTCCCACGAGCTTTAACTCAGCTCAGGGCTCTCCACACACGGAAAGAGAAGAAGAAACCACTTAGGTCAGAAAACAGAGCAGGAGACTTTTTCTTTTGAGCTGTAGCTACTGAACCAGCTCAAAGAGACAGCAAAGAGCCACGGAGTACCTAGCTAGAGGCTGGCAGAGCAGCAGTACTTTTCTCTGGTGTCAGTTCAGTGCAAGTGACATTTGAAAATGCCACCTAACTGTGCTTAGCAGCAGCTAATCCCAGTGCATGGTCTCCTGCATGGCTGCTCTGCACAGTGCTAGGTGTGCATGTGGCTGGCTGAGAGCTGCCACCCGCCCTGTGCTCTGCTGGGAGGGATCTCTGGTTCCACATGCTCCTGACTCCTCCTGCAGGCAACTGAGCTCCTCGTAACACACCCAATGCACACCTTTCCCAAAGCAAAGTGCTTTGGGATACGTGCCACAGCACGGTAAAGAGGGAAAAAACGCAAGGTTCTTAGTGTGTCCAGGAAAGCTTTCACACAGGATCCCTGCCTGCCTGTATCTGCAGGTGTAAGCTCACCCTGCCCTTGCTTCCCCCCAGCCAGAAGCTGTGTGAAGCCCATGGCCAGCTTGTGTGAACAGAGTGCCAGGCCCATGGGGCTCCCAGGCTCCCGGTGAGCTCCAGCACCCACCTGGACACCCTGGCTGGCCTGGGAGGTAAGCCAAGGGGCAAGGAAGCTAACAGGAGCCTCATCGAGCTCCTCTGTGGTCAACATTACAAGCAGCTACCTACTTTTTGGGTTTTACAGACCTTAAGCTCTGGAAAATAAAAAATAAGTAGAAAAAGAAAACCAAAGCCATATTGAAACACCCACCAGCTTTTCACACAGCAAAGACAAAGCTCTCCAGGTAGTGGCAACTGCCTCCCAAAGACATGATCTCCTGCTAACCCTCTGCCCCTGCTGGGAATGACTCCAGGTTCCAGCCCCTTCCAGGAATGTGCTAGGTGAACTCATTTGGGAAATGGCACCATGTGCTTTGGGATGCAGGCTACCAAAGGTCTGAGTGAGTTACAGTGGCATCCTGGAGGTTAATATGCTCCAAAGAAATGAGTTTTAAAACCCAAGCACAACACAATACTAGGGCAGGTTCAAAGCTGTCCAAAGAGCGTGAATGGACACCTCATTTGTGCATCAATTTGCCCCATCAATTTTGAGCAACCAGCTCCCTAAGAGGCCTCAGCTCCTGCCAGCTATCTCCCAAAGAGAAGGGCAGAGATGTTTTCCTTGCCCAGAGTAGTTAGAAGTCATCAAACAGCTCTGTACTTACAAGGCCAACCTTCCCTGACCTTTCTGGCTAGACCAACTCCTGTTACATTAACCTCTGACCTCCAGGCTCCTTCAGAGCAATATTCCTGGGCACTGTAATTTCCCTCCCACTGTGTTGGCTCAGGGAAATATTTACTATCTTGGCTTCAGCATTTATTTTTCAACAGAAGTGGCAGGGACCACCCTACTCCACCCCCTCCCCATGCAGTGCAAGAGGAGGAATGCCCCAGATATTATTTTACCCGAACAAATGTGCCTCAGAGTCTCCTCAGCTTTGCACGGAGCCCTGACTTCCTACCAAAATCAAACAGGGACCATGTCAGATGGGAGACGGATATAAACAAGAAATGGGAGCCCATAATTGGTGATGGAAATCAGATAAGCCCCTTTTAAATACAACCATTGATAGAGAAATGGGAACTCAAATTACCTTTGATTAAGTCTCTTAAGAAAATAAAGCGAGGGGGAGGGAAAGGAGGCTCTGGCTTAGCCAAACCCCCCTCCTGCTGCAAGGAGATGGCTGTAGCTTGTCAAACTCTCCAGGTTGGATGCAGGAGGACTGGAGCCAAGGGGAAATTCCTCACCCACTGTAAGCACTTGTGACAGAGGGTCCCACAGCAGGCTGTTTCATCTCTGGTGTCCTTGTCACTCCAGCCAGCACAGCCAGAGACTGAGCAGAGGTTATGTACAGAGAGCCAGATGAAGGCAGATGGGGACACACAAGACCAGCTTTCCACAGGCTTTGTAGACTTACAGGGTTGGTCTCATTGCTTCTATGCTTAGCTAAATCAAATTATTTCCAGACAGGACTAGGAGGACTGAGGAACTTGCTGCTCCATGACTTCAGGGCAAACTACCTATGGATTTGGCTTTAAGCCTGCCTGCTGCACCTCTGAACAGGAGGAAAACTTGTCCTGGTGCTGCACATCTGGCTGACCTCTTCAGCTCATCTGAATTTCTCACCATTTAATTATAGTTAATTGAAGTGACCAGGACTTGCAGATATATCATCCCATTGGGAATGAAATGATATTGCTGGGCATACACCAGGCAGTGGAAAAAGAATGACTTCCAAAATGAAACCGAAATAAGCCAAGAGAAGGAACTTCCTCTGTACAAGGTAACTCTTTTCCAGTAGAAAAGAGTTCAAAGTCACTTCCATGACTTTCTCTCCCGTCCTGCCTCTCCCCACCCCTTGACATGGCTCCTTCCATCCTTGACAAAACTCTGCTCCTGATTTGAAAGCAAACACCAAGGCCAGGATACAAACGGATTCCACAGGAGGACAAGGCAGGCTCAGGAGTGTCTCCCAAGCTCAGGGGATGACCCACTGATGCTGAGCCCTGCTCCCAGGACCTGCCCAGGACCACTGGCACAGGCACTCAGCACCTCACCACTGCCTGCTCACCCCAGCAAACGGGAGCAACTCACCCCTGACAAAGCCACTCCCTAAAGGTGTTTCAGAGCTCTGCTAGTGCTGAGCCTGTGGAAATGTGTGGCAGCATAGACAAGCTCCCCAAGTGTATTCATGAAGCACTCCACTCCCCTTGGGAAGGGCTCTGAGGAGGCTGCTGCTGCCACACAGAGCACAGCTGAAGGCTCCTGCTAGCAGCACAAGACCAAGGTGCACAGGCAATGCCCTGGGGATGCTGTGGGGCCATGTGTGCACCTCCTGGGAGGGCAGGACACCCCCGGAAGCCTGCCCCTCCCAGGGGGAAGCAGCTGGCTGATGGCAGAGCAGAGGAAAGGATGAGCAGCAGGGTAAGGAAGTCACGTCTGTGGGCAGCACTAGGAGCTGTGCAGGGGAGGGAAATGCTGGGCTTGGTTTTACTTTCAGCCAGGGATGCCAAGTCCCTTCTCTGGAGACACTCTGGCTCTCCCTGGAGCTGCCTGGGCACCCAGACCCCAAGGACAGCCTCAGGCTGGGGTGCCCAGGCAGCAGACATGCCCAGTGAAGGGGACACAGGCTGTGTCAGATGTCAGAAGCTCCTCAGCCAGCTCTGCACAGCATCCAAACCCATGTCCTACCGACACAAGCTCACCAAAGTCAAGGTGATCCCCTGGCCTGTCAGCAGCTGCCCTGAGCCCAGCCCACAGGCTGCTCTGCTCCTGCACTGCCCAGCTCCAGAGCAGCCAGCCCAGCCTCAGCACACATACAAGCACTCAGCTACTCCAAGGCATACCTTTGGCTTCATTACAGAGCAAGCCCTGTTTGCAGGCCAGCACTCTTGTCAGGATAAATCAGCATTCTCACACAGTGCTACATTTCTCTATTTCTTCTGGCTGATACTATTGGACACTGCCCAAGCCTGTCCCTAATGACCACAATCACCATTCCTATCTGGACTCTAATCAGTGTCATATGTAACCTTATCACGCACACATCCCTGTAAACATGCAGTGTTTAAACAACTCTAAGGTCATAAGGAACTCTAATATTTCCAATAAGTTTGGTGAAACACAGACTACTCCTTTTATTGAAGGAGGTTTCACACTAGAACTTGTGGTTCTGGAAAAGTGGCTATTTGGGGGCTCTTGGGTTGAAATAGAGCTGCATGCAGAAGTGATCTTTATAGTGACGGATGGGTCCCTCTCTGCAGATAAAACCCAGATCCAAAGTATTTCTTTTAATTGTTATTGTCTTTGTGCTCAAGGACTGATTGTGGGAAAAATGCCATTCTCTGACCATAAAAATACAGAGAAAATACAATAAAGCAGTAATTGGTCAATGATGATTGAACTAACGACTTTACAGTGCCAGTCAAACACACAGAATAATTGCTCTTTGGACTCTTTATGAAGGTACACCACTGTTTCACAAGGCTAATGCAGCCTTATAAATGCTTCATTTTAGGTCCGTTTCCTCCATTATCACATAAGCCCTACGACAAATTGCATATATTATTAAAATTCCCTAATTCAGACAAGACAACGCATGATAAACATGAAGGGTTATCTCCACCAGAAGCAGGTCAGAGGTAAGTTGTCACCAAAATGACAGTGACTTTTTTTCCCCTCTGTTCAATCTGAATGAGAAGGCTGTGGGAGGCCCAGAGATCACTTCCAGCTCCAGGGAGCTGCAGGAACAAGTCAGTGCCTTTCAGGCCAGTCCCTTGAGCAGGCCTGGCACAGACATGGCAGGGAGCAGAGGCAGGAGAGCACCAAAGCTCTCAGTGTCTCTGTGCAGAGCCAGTGCAGCTGGGGAAAGGCAGCAGACTCTCCTGAGCCTGCAGGAGGGGGAAAGGAGCCTTCCTTTACCCCAGTGTCCCCATGAGGGCTTACAGACAGCCTGTAAAGTCTTGGTGCTGTTAAATCAAGTTGGAAAACCATTCTGCTTTTCTTGATGCATTTGTGGAGCCTAACAGCACGTGCAGAACTCACATCTGGCTGCTTTGTTTTCTCTCTTAAGCCTAGTGTGGGATACCTATCAGGAGAAGACCCCAATGTAAGTTGCATGGCTGTGTGGAGGGAGGATCACAGAGTCCCCACCTGCAGAACCTGCTGCTGCCACAGTGCACCTGAAGCATACCTGAATGCTAACACCACGAGTTACAGCTTTGGCTCGTGCCACAAAGTTCCTCAGAGCTGACCTTAAACCTTCTGGACAGGAGGGCAGCTTCAGCCACCCTCAGCCTCTGCAAAGCCAAGAATAATTGCCCAGTAGGCATTGGGAAACAGCAATTCCACCCTGAGATGCCATCAGACAACAATGCTATTTCAACAGAGGGGCTGAGGCAGCACCCAGGAGCTCCCTGGAGCCTCTGACCCCCCTGTGCCCACAGCCCAGGCACCAGCCAGCCCCATAGCTGTGGGGCCAGAGGGCACTTAGAGCCTGGCCACTGACATTTTGAACCATGGATACTTACTGTACTGATCAAAATTGACATCTGCTCTCTGCAAGCAGCAGTCTCCAGCATCAAAGCAAGCTTCTGTTTCAACTGCGTGCCAAAACCCATAAAGCTAAAGGCTTGACCAAGCATTGATTCAGCACTAACGCAGAAGCCTGGGCTCTGGAGACTACTGAAGAGCTGGATTAAATAAACACTTTACAGATACCTCTAGCTGCTAATAAAAACTGGGACTACAGAAATGCAGAGATCAATCTTTGTTTGCTGAGGAGTTGTTATTTTCATATATATATGTATATATAACAATTCTAGTTCCAACAGGAAAAGTGTTTTCTAAAACAGCTATGAAAATAAAAGCAGTAGCAGTGCAATCAAGGTGCTGAATACAGATACTTTAGGAGACAGGTAAAAATTAATCCTATTTGATGCTTGTTAAGAGGGTTTAAGGGTCCTGCCAATGCTTTCTCTGTCTCTTCTTACCAAGAAGGGAGACTAGGAAAGATTAGTGGGAAGAAAACTTCAATGTTTCAAAGGTTCAAAAGACCCAACAAAAACCAGAGGTAGTTTCGGTGGCAAATGCATCCAGACTTTTGCTGAGGCTGATGCAGATGTACCTAGGAGCTGCTGAGCCCCAAGCTGGGGCTGACCAGGGCATGTCCTCTCTCCTTCCCCAACCATCTCCAAGAGCAGCAGGCCCACAAACAGAGCTGGACATGCTCACAACTTCACCTACACTTTCCTAGACCTGCTCTCCTGGAGTCATGTGATTCCCAGGAAAGAACAATTAGTTAATGGATAGCATTTCAACTCTGGAAGTGATTGTGCTGGGAGCAAAAGCCTAGCTGCAACAAGAGCCTGCACACTGCCAGATCACAGTGAGCTTTAACTGAAGTGCTTGAGGCTAACAAAGCAAATCTCATCACTGCACACGTGGGATTGTGCAGGCAAGAGAGGAGTGGGAAGACCTTTTCCAGGTGCCAGTGCCAGGACCAGGGCCATGCAGAGACAGCTGCCCAGGGGAGCTCCTCGGAGCGGGCAGCTTGGATGGGGAGGGCAGCTGTACACCACACTGCTTGGGATCATCTGGCTGAGTAGCACAGCCTAGTCCATCTGGAAAGAATAACTCATTATACCCCACCTCTATTTCTGTCTGATTTTAACAGCAAATTTCCTAGGACAGAAAGCATGAGCTGCTAGCAGCCGGGCCCGGCACTAAGGCCCAGCAAGGAGCACTCTGTTACCCCGTGCTGCTTCTCAACATCTCTCCAGGCAGTGCTCTGGAGAACAAACCAGAGGCTCTTCTGCACTAGGCTATTCTACACTGAGAGATTTCCAAACACACCTTGCTCAGGATTTCCTGATCTGTCTAAAAGTGTCCCATTTAACACCAAACTTGCAAACTCCCCTGCCTGTCCTGCACAGCAGAGACAGCCCTGACCCAGAACAACCTCCTCTATGTGTCTGGGAGCAGTCAGGCTGTCTTATAAAGCTCTGTAAGAAGAGTTAACTATACAAACAGGCAAGTTAACACTCCTTGAGAGCTACTGCAGCATGGACCACAAGGCTGACACATCCACACACACACACAGGAGCCCTGAAGAGAGAAGAAAGATCTAAATTAGCCCTCTGGTGCATGTGGTTTGCTACCCTGCCTGTTTAAATAAGCTTAAACTGTTAAATTCACTAACAGGAATTGCCAGCACTGAAGCATTTCCTTCTGAGGAGTGAATTTCTCCAGTCCTGGAAGCTGTAAGCCAAGCATGCAGCACCTCAAGAAAAAAAGCAGGGAGCTGGGCTTCTCTTCCCCAGCCTCTCCAGCCCCATCCTCAAGCCCACAGCAGCCACATTCATCCCTGAGCTGACCATGGGCTGCCCCAAAGTCATGCTTTGGGTGAGAAATGGGCAAAAGCCATGTGAAAGGAGCCCCAAGAGTCCCTAGTGTTAGCTGGTGGGGCAGCACTGGCCTCCTCTGCAAGGCTGGGAGATGACAGCCGAGCAAGAGGAGGTCTCTGTGCTCACCTGGCTGTCTCCAGCACCCACCTCCAAAATACTCCTGCTATGCAACTGAAAGCCTTGATCACAGCTTCCCAGAGAGGGGAGAAAGAATGGAAATGTCACAGCATTTCTGACTGGCAAAAACAAACAACAACAAAAAAAATCCCCATCAGATATGTTTGCACAGCAAGCTCATTCTTCCCTTCTTATAAAGCCACAAGAGATAGAAAATATAGAACATCCAAAGACCACATGAAAAGGATGTCTGGATCAGTTAAAACATAAAGAAGGCTCTACCAGCCAAGGGCAAAAGTTGAGCAACAATAAAAGTGTCTTTAGGGTTTGGGTTTTTGCTTTTCTTAAGTGCACAGAGAGAGGAAAGGAGTTTGTGGTCATGTTTTCCAGCTTTATGTATATTTGTCTATCATTTTAATATAAACAGGGTGTATTTATAAAGCCTAAAGAAATGGGAAACAGATTCACTGGTTTCTAAATGCCAAGAAGTCTCTTCAAGGATGATAAGCAATTAAAGAGGAAAGTCAATCAAACTTTTATGACACTTCTGACCAAGGGTTTTATTTTTATTGCACCAAATCCAATGTGACAACAATAGATACGTACAGTAGCAGCACCCACCCATCCTTCTGTTGTGAGGGGCCTGCCAGTATTCCCAGTAAGAATCCCACTTCTGAGAGGAAAACAAAGCTTGAATTCACATCCCCTTTGACAGCAGAGTTCTCAGTGCTTCTGAATACACTAACAGAGACGGGGAAAGCCTATAGAAACGGACACACACATAGCATTTCCATGCAGATCCACAAACACTCTCCTAGAGCAATTCTCCTGCACAAACAGGATCTGTTTTCTATAGCAAAGGCTCAGGGGAGCCCACAAATCCTGCAGGAGCCCTGAAAAAGCGACGGGGAAGTGGCATCTAGTATTAGGAGAGCAGAGGCTGCAGCTGGTGCATTATGCTGCACCAGTCCCAAACATGCAGCCTGCACAGCAGCACACACAACTCATCTTGACAAGGCAGAGCTCCACTTGGCAGCTTTTGACAGGCCAGTTTGGGAGTGAGGAAGGTTTGGGAAGGGGGAGAGGAATGAAGCTGCTAATTAAAGACATCGAGCTGCCTCTGTGCCCACGGAAAGGGAAAGTCTCCTTAATGGCTCTTTGGAGAAAGGATATCTACAAAGAGTGACCACAACACAACACACTGGCAAGGGCTGGTATATTTTACAGGGCAGGGATGCCACGTGCTCCAAAATACATGCTTCCTACCGAAAAGAAGCAGTTACAGGGACTGTGAGTCCAGCTCATGAAGAATGTTTTAGGAGATAGGAGTCCCACAGCATTAAGCACCTGCAACTTAGACATCAAGAAGCCAGAAAAGAGAAAGAAGGATAGAAGCAGGGGAAAAGGAGTAACGACCCCTCCATTTTATCTCTTTTTGAGATAAAATGTCCATTTAAAAAAAAAACAACCAAGTAGTTGTGGTAATTCAGCCATAGTGCTGACCTAGAGACCAGGATAGCCCCAGTGTTCCACCTGGAGTTGTGACACAAACACATCACCCCTGGATTTCTCCTTTCCCTTTGAGCATAGTCCTGTCTTCCTCCTCTCCTTCAGCTTCCTAGCTCTCCAGAGTTACTGCCAGAATGCAAAGCTCCTCTATTTCTTCCCTCATCCCTTGGGATGATTGTCCTGGAGGGACCAGAGAGTTTACACTCTGTTCAAACACTCTGAGCTCTGCTTTATCTGTCAGATGAAATTCATCCTGCTGTAAATCAAGATTAAATCCCAACAACTCCAGTAAGTCACAGAAATGACTCCAAAATGATACAGCATGTAGGATTTGACCCTGAAATTTCAACAGGCTTTCTTTCCAGAGCAGCTAAAGAGCATCCCCTTCTCAGCTCATCAGCGGAGCGACCCACACACAGCCAGCAACCCACAGGCAGCAGAGAGGCAACAAGGCACCCAGCAATTAAAGCTGAGGAACAGGGGGCAAGAGGTGTCTTCTGTTGTCTTGGGTTTATTGAAAGCTACAAGCAATTCTTGTGTGCAGGCTCACAACTCCCAGTGCCCCACGAGAGGTGTGCTCATGTGCATCCAGGGACCAGAGAGCCCTCACAACAGTCAAGTTATCAAATAGCTCATGTCCCACAGAGCTGTTTGAGCTGGAGCACTTCTGCTCCCTCCCTTGGTGCTAGCTTTGATCCAGGAAGGCAGAAAAAGTTCAATATGGTGTAAAAACCCAGGGAGGTACCAGCAATGAACTGGTAAAGCAGGCTGTCTTCAAACACCAGGAGACTGCTCTGCACCAGCCAAGCAGAATGAATAATTCACATTAAGTAATCTGGAAGATTAGCTTTCCTTCTGACTATGCCTGCAAGCAGCTTCCAATTTGGTTTTATTCATTATTCTTGGAAACATCTCTGAATAACTCTTGGTCCAGCAGAATTGCTGTGGGAAGCACATTCCAAGAGGGGAATGAGCAGAGCTTGGGCCAATGGAGCCAGTGTTTTTGTTCTGGTGCAGGCAGCAGGCTGTGCTGTCAGCACTGAAGGGTTTGCTCAGTTGCTCCACCAAGAAGATAAAACACTTTCATAATTGCTCTGAGCTACTACAGCAACACTGAGTTGTCTTCTCTGCTTGTTTCAAGGTGCATTTAGCAACAGGAGGAAGGTGGAAGAAGGCTGAGAAGTGATTTATTTCACAGCCTTTGCTTGGTCAGGCCACCACTGCCTCTTTGCCTCTCTGCTCTGGTTTCATCCTTGACAAGCACGTGCATTGCACACCTTTGATTCCACATCCTTGCAGAGGATAAGAAGATCTCTTCAGGATTTCTAACATGTTAACCCCCCCAGCAAAACTGCCCTGGTTCTGGGTGATGCAGAGCTGGTGGTGAACTGCATCACCCTGACACCCATTTCACTAATGAAAAGCAGCACTACAGAGGGAGTCAGCTGAATCCTCAACTTCCTTGCTTTTCTGGGATTAGTCAGACCCGTAACACTTTTTTCTTTGTAGTTAAATTTTTATATCATGCTTATCATCCAGGGAGCTCCCAGAAATAATAGCAAACATGCGTGCACAAGGGTCACACAACTGCTGAAATCTTAATGCACTTTATCCTCCCTGGATTCTGCAGTTCTCCTGACCCAACAAGTCTGTACTTGGGAGAACAACAATGGAGCAAGGCTTCTAGAAGTCTACTCATTATTCTAAGCTAAGGAGCTTGTCTATTTCTCATTGGCTGCAAAGAGACACAACTGTGGAGATGCTGAACGACAGACACTGCTCATCTGGAAATTCGAGCACAGGCTAAGCCTTTCCCTAAGACATTTTGCATTTCTACTGCTGAGCACCTTTTGGTTTCCAGCCAACTGAAGTGCTCAGCTTCCCATCAGGGTATACTTCTGGTAAACAGAGCAACGAATTGGAGCTTCCTGCTGGTTCAGATGAACTCTGCTGACCACACAAGCCAGACCACTGTGCCTCTCCGAGCCTTTCCTGGGCCACAGGGACTAACCAGAGGCTCTGAGGAAGCCACTGGAAGTTTTTCCATCACTTTGAACAAGGATCTTCTCTTCCATCTCTCTCTTTCTCTTCATCTCCCTTTGAAGCCAGAGCCCCATGATTAGTTTCTGTTGTATCCTCCCTCTCTCAGCACAACCTCCTGACCATGCTGTTTGCTCCTCACAGATTCCCTTCTGCTTCCCTGCAGCACAACCCCAGGGAAGCTATCCCAGAGGTGGAAGGGGGAGCATAAAAAGAGAGAAGAATAGCCTAAGTGGTCAACTTCCTATGCTCAACAAGCTGCTCACTGTCCCCTGTTCCCCCCCCAGCCCTGTCCCTAAGCCTGGTGTCCCTCAGGCAGCAGGCAAGGGGAAGGAGAGCACAGCAGGGCACTGCTCAACTGTCCTCCACCTTCAGATGAGCTCCTCCAGCTCTTACCACAGAAAAACCCCAAAGCACAAGCACTTCACATCCATCCTCCTAGTGCCAGTCAGGGTATTTTGGACATCACCTCCTCAGAACCTTTATCAGGGCTGTTGATGAAATTTATTAGCAGCCAGGACCAAAATCCACATTTCTATCAACGTGGCTGAGGCATGAAGTTGGTTAAAAATCCCTCAAGTTTTGCTGACAGTCATACCCAGGCACACGAAATGAACAAAAGGAACATTTGGCAATGTTTGTGCTGCCAAAATTGAAATGAGCACCCAGTCTGCCCAGGCTCCACCTTCAGACAGTGGGGAAGGCTGGGATCCATCGGATGGGAGCAGGGAGCCAGGCTTTCCCTCGGAGATGCCCTTTGGGAAGGGCTATGCTTTCCATCAGCTCCTCAGGAAGGTTTGAAGCCACTCACTGTCAAACTCCCCAAACCCACACACATCCCCCAGGGCTCTGTTTGTAATTTCTTCTTTGCATCTTGCCTAAACAAATGGAAATGGAGGGGTCAGTTTCTGACACCCAGCAGATGACTGCTCCCTTCCTATTCCCTTTGTTTTGTTCTGATGATAAAAGTGAAATTATTTTGGTTTTCTAACAGAAGGAAAACAGAAAAAATAAACCAAAGCAGAAGCTCACCACAAATTTTTCAAGCAAATCAAAGCCCCCTTTTTTTTAAATGAAAAAAAAAACCACCCTGTTTTGATGAAAAATTACAACTACTTTTCAGTGAAGTGGTTTGATAGCTTCTCTTAGTCTAGGAGAGACACCCCCACAGAGGCTGCATTGTTGAAGCAGCTGTAGCATCATCCCCCATGCAGTCCCACTGAGCACTGAGGGTATTTATAGCCCAGACTCCCAGAAGGGAATCTCCTTGGTGCTGCCAATTAGCTCTCCTAATGCACTGCTAATAAAAAAGGGAAACACAACTTATCTCCTGCACAACAGCTTTGTTTCTATTTGTAACAGGAACGAGGATAGCCCACAAGAGTACTCAGGGAATGTGGATCTCCTCCTGGGTATTCCCACTGGGAGGATGATGTGTGAGGAGCAGCAATGGCCACATGCAGTGTGGAGCTGAGCTCCTGGCCACATATCATCTCCACCCCAAGGGGAGGATTCATTATACACCAGTGCCTGGCTTCCACACAGACAAAAGCCAAGGTTGGAGCTAGAAAGGAGCCCTGCTGCTCCCAGACAGACAGATGGACAGGTGTCAGCAGAGCTGTGACAAGTCCCACCACGATTCCCTTTGGACTGGACACTTTCACAGGTATTTGCTCTGGGGAATTTAGTGTGGAGTGAAAGTCCCTCTTTATTTCCAAGAGCAGGTGAATTGTGACAAAGCAAACCTATATCCACTTCCACTGAGAAACAAATAGCAAGCCAAAGCCTCAACCAAATTTGTAGAGAACATCATCAAACCATCACAGCAACTGTACTGGAATATCCTGAGTTCCCAGCACCAGTAAAGCTCTGTGCTTACAGATCCCTGGCCCATTTCTACCTGCTCTGTGTTCTGCTGCCATCTGCCCACTCCTAGCCTTCCTGAAACAGTCCTGGAAGTCTGCTGGAGCACTCCAATTAGAACAAGAACAGGTGTTAGAACTGGAGAACAGGCTTCAGGGAAGGAAAAATACTTCAGGGGGAAAAAGCTTGCAATAACTCCTAAGAAAATGACCCTTGTGATGTCTGAGTGCAATGGTTTTCACCTGTGACACATCCAGGGTGGAGAGAGGAAGTGACCTGTGCCACACAACAGGATGCCTTCTGTCTAACATGGTGAGTAAAAGCAGTGATGGTTTCTGATCAGTTCCAGCCACATTCCTGCCTGGCAGTGCTCCCATCACACCAAGGCTTTACCCAACACCCCTCTTCTTTACGATGAAACAGAAGTGACTCAACACTGGGTCATGGAAGAATGCTGTCAATGATGCTTTTTTAATTGCATCCACTGTTGTTCTGGAAACAACTCTCCAGTACAATCTGTTTACAGCCCTGCACACATGCTGTGGAAGTGGCTAGCAACTGCAGCTGTGGTCACTGAGCATGTGCTTCCAGGCTGATGCTAGCACGATGTTCAGGCTGCAGGAGGTAGGCACCCCAGCAAGGGATGTTTCCCCCCCCCACCCCACCTCAGCTGTTGCTGTGTGACTGAAGCACCAGCCTACCTAAATCCAGATGTTTACAGCCTGCCAGGCTATGGAGAAGGAAAGCATCCTGGGAGCTGAATCTGAATGCTGGTGGGTCTCCAGCACATCGAGACGCACATATGCAGCAGCACAAGATGCAGATTGCTGCTGGAAATTCTGAGCCAGAGGAGAATGCCTGCACCTTACATTGCCTTTCCAGCACCTCAGAGGAGCAGCAGCAGCGACTGATCCCTCCTACCTTGCTGCTAGGCCTGTCCATGCTTTCTATCTCATGCTCATTCTCCCTAGGCTCCTCAGAGGTTGCTAAAGTATTCATAGAACTTTTGAACATTACTATTCTCATGCTTAGCTGTAGACAGCATAGGCAACAGCAATGCAACAGACAGAATCTGCTTACTATTGGGGCCCTCAGAGAGTATCTGGGTTTGCGGTGCCAATAAGAATGAATTTCTCCTCCCCTTTCTCCTGCTCATCCTTTTCAACACAGCAATTCTTCATTCACTATGAACAGAAATGCCAAAGCAATGAGTTGTCCATTTGGGATATAAAGGCATCACGGATGTGAAAACTGAGACATGCAAGAGCTTTCAGACACTAGCAACTCTGTGCTGACCTCAGCCAATCCACGTCAGCAAAGCAAAGAGAGACAAGTGCCATTTCTGATTTGAGCTACCAAGCCACACAGAGTGGAAGGCAATGAGGGATCAGGGCTACTGTCAATGGTGTCCATGGATCAGCTGCAAGGTAAAGACATTAAACAGGTAAGTGGAGAGTGACAGAACTGATGTGTGACTTAGGACCACTGAGAACTGTGAGCACTTAGGAAGGCTTAGAGGAACATAAAACAAAAGGAAACGACTGAGAAGAAACAGCCTTCTCCAGAAACGGGCAAATAAGTATTCTGCCCTTTGCTTTTGGTGGCATTCAGCATATACATCATTTTCACTCTCTGGTTCTTTCCTCCTGCACTGTACTTTTCACACTTACAAATCTGATAACTCCGTTCTTCCCGAAATTCAAAGCCCAGCAGGGTTCAGAATTTCCAGAGTAACAGGTCAACTTCAGTTCTAATCAACCATGACTAGTTTGAGGATCAGGGATGAATGTGTGTCTTGCTGAACAGAACACACAGCCCCACTCTGTCTCTTTCCTCTAGCTGTCTTTCACCACACAAGTCTGGTCCACTCTTCTTCAGATTTCTGACTTCCAAATAAAATCATCCTTCGAGTTCAGATGATTAGGAGAGCCAAAAGGCATTGTTTTAGTTTTTGCTACATTTAAAACCAGTTTGTTTTCCTTGAACCAGTCTGTCAAAGTCTTTTTGCAGTTCAGGCGTTATGTGAGAAACAGATTTGCCATTAAAATGCACAGTCGTGCCATCTGTATCAGAATGTATAGCACAGTAATGACATAGCCTTGCAAAATCACTAATAAAGGGAAAAAACAGGAATGACTGACACTGCTCAGCTCGGGGAGGGGGAGGAGAGAGGGGAGAGACATTGACACCTTTGACTGACAAAGGGGGGAAGAGACAGCCCTGTGAAGAGAAACAGATTGATGCTTCTGCCGGATCCTTTGTCTGCTGACAGAGCATGGGCAGCGGCACGGGACACCTCCTCGCTGCGCTAACGCCTGCCCACCGGAGGCCAAAACGCTTGCCTCAAGTCAGCTAGGCAAGATTGCCACCACCTTTTCATTCACTGAGGCTATGCTCTAAAGAAGTGCTTATTAAACAGCTGCTCAGAAGCGCTGGTTCACCAGGAGTCATTCCCCACACTGGCCAGGAGCCCCGAGCTCTGCAGCAATCCCAGCCAGGCCATTGCTGACCCCACAGCTCACAGGATGGGAGGGCTTGGAAAGCACCTCTGCACAGCACCTAGTCCAAACCTCCTGCACGAGCAGGAGAACCCAGAGCAGGTAAAATGCTTTCAGTACCACTGATTCTGAGCCTTTCTGTTGTCCAGGCCGAGTCCTGGTGGTGCTGGCAGCTGCACCCATCCTGCTTGCACCAGAGCTCTCTTCATGCTGGCAGCTGCAGGCCCCCAGCTCTCTTCACTCAAGTAGAGGTAAGGTTATACCTGCCACATCCTTCAGGTTCCCCCTTACAGGGACTATACCATGGGCTGAGGGAACAGGTGATTAAGGTGGAAATAGCCTAGACTAGATAATGGGATAATTTGGGTGTGAGGTACAACACAAAAGACTGAACAGAAGCATCGAAGCTGGATCGATCTGCAATCTGACATCTTGATTCCCCAGTCAACATCCTGAATAAATCAACATTTCAAGACAAAGATGGACCTAGGGGGGGTTGGTGTATAACAAAGGGAGACCTAGGGTGGTGGTAAATGAAACTCGAGGTTAGCCTGTTGCATATGTAAACTGTGTTGATAGTTTCAATTGTAATATCCAGGAAACTTAATGCATGTGTATGGCAGCCTGTTGCATATGTAATGATTTGTAGCATAAATAGAGCACGGTTTGAGCAGCAAGGTGTGTGTATTTTGGTGGAGCTATCCCCTGCGCACCCAGCGCCGAGAATAAACCTTTTCCGTGAGTAAAAAATTGGTTTATTTCCTTAATTCACAGGCAGCAGTAACACAGTGACCTGCTAAGGGAGCCCTCACACCATACCTCCTAGATATGCTTTAGGTCCAGGGTTGAGGAGTGTTGGTCCCACCTCCCTGTGACAAGGCAGAAGGATACTGTGATTCACATGGGGAGCTGTGTGAGCCTTCCAAAAATATGCCTGGAAGGAAAGAGCTGATGAGGGCATCTCAAACAGACGCACATATGGGGCTTTCTGATGGCTCGACAGTGACTAGCTCTCTAGAATTTTCCTCAGGTCACACGGGTGAATGTGTTCCTTAGGCTGAAACCTTCTAAAAATAGCCTCTCCCAGGCTCCTTGTTGGCTGTGCAGAGCTGCACAAGTGTCCCCATGGCTCTGTTTACCCATCCTCCTGTCAACGTGGCATATGCATGGGCTTGCTGTCCATGCTGTGCTGGAGCAGCCTGGCTGCTGAGGGCTGCCTGCAAAGCCACAGCCCCTGCGCAGTGCTGGGGCACAGCCCAGCCCTGCACCTCCTGCAAGTGCTGCCAATCCAACAGCAGCCAGGCGCACCCAGCCATGGCAACAGCTCCACAAGGTATTTGCTAGCATTCAGCCCGGGGACTTCACTATCATTTGAGAGAACACATGGTAATTGTGGTGGAATTCTAGATTACAGTTTGACTGGGACTTCCTAAAGTTAACCTCTCCCATTAGAGACCTAAATTGGGAGCAGTCCATTGTGCCACTTGGAGGAAAGCCACCAGTGCAGCACCAGCAACTTCAGCTCTATAAAAAGAACTTTTTTTTTTTAATGATGATCCGTGTTTCATAAGCCTTGCTCTATTTTTAGGAACAGGAGAAAGGAAAGTATGCCTCCTTTTAAATCTGGCTTTTCCTGCACCCTGTAATTTATGGTGATATAATAAGCAACTGGAAAATAAAGATTTGAGACAACATTTGAGCATTAGTGTTTTTAAGACAAAACAAACATTCAAAATAAAACCTAAACCACAGCAATGAAATCTATCATTAAATGCCTACTTTCTGCTAAATTTGTAGTTGGGGCAGCCTAAATCTCAAACATTTGTTGTGACCTCTCACAAAGTAAAAATAATCATATTATTCATTGTGGTTCAGGACCAATATAGGGTATTATTTCACCCTAGCCCTAAGCATTCATGGAATTATACAGAGCATCTCTGAAAACTGTATTAATTACTGCTCCTTGAGCCCAAGGGACTGCTGGTTTTCACAAAGAAACGTGTATCACCTGATCATATTTGCTTTCTTTGTGAAGACTAGCAGTTTGGGGCTCATTTGTGCATAATACATCAGATGTGACCTGTTTAATCAACACCAAAGTTCCTCTGATTCAGGATCTCTGTATCAGCTCCAGACACACAGGCTTCTGAGTGCTCAGGGAAGAACTATTCCCCTGGCTCACTGTGTAAAAGCTGCTCCTGTGCTGTGGGGCCAGAGCCCCCTGGTAGGCTGCAGTGAAGAAGCCATGGCAAGCAGTTCAGCTCAGTCCAGACAGCAGCTCCCAGCTCGAGTAGCCTTTGGAGACACAGAGCATCACCTCAGCACACACTGGGATGTAGGCATGGGGAGTCCTTCCTAGGAACACACTTCTCTGCCTCCACTCCTACTGTCACCCAGCAGCAGTGACACTTGGGCATCACAGGCCCTGATCACACTAAAGCTTTCTCTCACCTTGGCTTTAAGGAATGGAAATGTCCTACTGAAAAGTTATCCAGAGTGTGTCAAGTGCTACCTCTTTTCAAGGCCAAGCACCAAAGGAGCTTGGATGAAGGTCAGAAATCTTCAGGCAAAGAGGGGAATTTGTAGGTAGGGGAGTCTACCAATTTTGTTCCCAGCTAACATTTGGAGGAGAAGCAACAGAGGAGATTTTGCATTAAAATCTTGCTATCTCTTGAGCTCCAGACTCAAACATCTAGTGTTGCTCATCTAGTGAAACAGGCAAAGAGACAGAGAGGGGGGAAAAAATAATCCATTTTCATGGTAGCTGACAACTCCAAGCAAGATTACACACAAATGGTCTGCAATTCTCTTGCTTGTGGTGGCTCCTCTGTGGTGGGAGAGCTGAGCCCAGGGGGTGGACAATGTGTGGGATACACTTGGGCAATACACAAATGGCACTTGCTGCATTTCTTCTTAGCCCTGAGATTAAAATTTCACTCTCAAGGGTCAAGGAGAGCTTCAGGTTTCTCCCCACTGAAGCTCAGCTACTGCTCACTGTCTCTCTGGAAGAGCTAGGGCCAGGAGATGGCAAGGCCTCTGCCAAGCCAGACAAGCAGCATGGATGGAGGCAGGAGCAGGGGAGGAAGCTGCACTTCTCACCCAAGCTGGTGGCAGAGCATCTGTCCTCCCCTTCTCCACATGGTAGCATTTATGGAACACTTAAGGTTTGGGAGCAAGAGGTTAAGAGGTCTCTGTTCCTAACAGCTCTTTCCCATCCCTCTTCTTGAAATCTGTGGAACATTTATAGCTGGGGTTTTGTGTTTTTTTTCCCTTTAACTAAATACAGCCTTTGTGGAATAAAAAAGCTTTTCTACAAAATGGTGATGAACTTCACCAAAATGTGGGTTTCATGAGGAAAAGAACTGTTTCCTTTCATAAATGGAAAGAGCTATTTAAACTGTCATTGCAGCAGTGCTTGTTAAACTGGGGGAAGATGCAGAGAATTCTCAAACATATTGATATCATTTAAAAACAAATAGGATGAACAGACAGGGAGCTGATTCATTTATAACTTTCCTAGAAAAACAACTTCAAAAACATTGTAGATGTTCATGAAAATAGATTTTCATTTACTATCAGCTCTAGAGGAAAAAAAAAAAACCCCACACTTAATTCTCTTTTGAGCCTCACATGATCTGCTCATCCACAACACACCCAACACAAAGAAACAGTAAAATACATTCATAAACACAAGTGCCAATATGTATGTGTTGGAAAAAAAAGCTGGTAATGCAAGACTCTTAAGTGGAACTGCTCCCCAAAGAATGTTATAAAAAACTGCTGCAAGGAAAATAATGTTAGTAAACACCTTTATGATGAAATAATTGTGTGGAAGGCACTGCCACATAAGAACATGGACCTACAGCCAAGGACAATTGCTCTACTGTGCTTAATTCATTTATGAAACATGAGGTGTCAGTTTGATGTGGTTTGGCCAAGATTGGTGTGGATTTTATTTCTCTTTTAATTACTCCTACAAGGCTAATGGATTCTAATATATTTTTGCCAGAGACTGCATTCCATAGCACATATTTTGTGAAGAGGAGGTATGATGTAGTCAAGGCTTGCTTTCCCCATGAATCAGGGAATCAACAAACAACTCCCTATTGTGCAAGATACTATTGTTTGGCTCTGTTTAGGAAAAGATTCTTCCCTCAGAGCATTGTGAAGCTGTGGGAGGAGGAGGTGCACTAGCCAAGGAATCCCTTTGCCATGCTTCCTGCAAGCAGACAACCCCTAGACCAAAGCCTTGCCATGGCATGGCCAAGTTCACAGGTTGCTGTCTCCCACACAGCATACCATGCAGAAGAGGAGCTGCAAGGACAGAGGAACACCCAGACCTTGGCCATGCCCAAGCAAACACAGAGTCCTGCTGAGCCTCAGCAGCCCCTGTGGCACATCTCCTGCCTCCACACCAGCAATGCTCCAGGGGACAGCAGGCAGGGGGAAGGACTCCTCACCAGCACAGCCTTTTAGAACTGGAGATCACTTCTCTCTCTCAAAGTCATTTGGATGCAGAAGACATAATACAGAGGGGCCAAAAACCCTTTTCTTCTCCACTAGACAGGCTTTCATACCACCTACAAGCCAGGATTAAACTTCAGAGGCAGCTACACAAAGCAAGATTGCTGTGAAGAAACCAGTCACTCACTTGTCAAGTGTGGGTTCAGCACCTCTGAAAACCAGGCCGCTTGTCAGGTACATGAAGAGAAGAGAGCTTTATTTAAACCACCCTCAACCTGCTCCACTCCTGCCTCAGAAAGCTGTGACCCAAATGCCTTCCAAGAGCTTGGGTTTCCATACCTGCCTCTCTAGGGCTGAGACTATGGCTCCTTAGCATCACCAGCTCACCCCTCCTTCCTTCCCCAGGCTGGGTGAAAAGGGAAACACCCACACAGGAGCCAGCCACCTTCCACTGCATCTCCTGCACCAGGTTGCTCTTTCCTCCAGCCTTCTTACAGCTCTGACACAGAGACAGAGCCTTTGACATACTGTCCCACTCCTTCACTTTCATTAACCTCCTCCTTTTTTACCTACTTTCAAGCCCTTTGTTATAATTAACTGTCTATAACAAAGTGATTCAAAGCAAAGCTGGTTCAAGTTATTTATAAACTTTTAGGACTCTGCTGGTTTATAGGCATGGTCAGAGCTCCTGAACAGTCAGAGCCCACTTTCATCTGTATTTTGTTATTTTTTTATTGTATGTACACAAGCAGAGTGGGAGGGACTGAACCATCAAGCCCTGCAGTCCACTGGGGGTAACTGAAGGTAATATCACCCTAGCTGGAATCACTTCAGTCCTTTCTCATAAAGGCATTCATACTCTTAAGTGCTTAATAGTACACCGAGGCCAACAATCCAGGGGAATAATTTTATGGTCCAGACCAAAGGACCAAATCAAAGCATTTCACCCATTTGAATACATGTCATTTAGTAGTGCCTGCCTCCTCAGTCTCGAAGCAGGGAGGGGGCTATAAACCCAGTGGTAACACTGGTGCCATTGTAGCCACTTGACTGGAAAGCCTAGCTCCAGCTCATGGCTGGTGCAAGGCCAGGCCCCTGAGCACAGGGAGAGAGGGAGCTCCACAGCTGCCCTCACTCACCAAAGGAAGGGAGAGTCATCTGCAAGCACAGACCCTTCCCCTCCAGCTGCCTGTGCAGCTCCTCTGCTCTGCCAGCAGGGAGCCAGCCCCAGCACAGGCACCTGCTGTCTGTGAACCACATCCCACCCCTGCAGACTAAGGCACTAGGGAGGATGCTGCCCTGCCCTGGGGCTCTCACCTGTTGCTTGGCTGGGCTGTGTCCAGCAGAGCTGGCCTTTCTGCAGGGCCACGAGCTGCCTGAGAGCAGCGAGCCCTGAGCAGATGGTGCCGTGCTGTGCCCCAGCCCTGCACACACAGCCATGGCTGGGATCAGGCACCCAGCACTGCTTTGTGCTCGGGGCTGCTGGCACACGCATGGCTGCAGGGCTCCGAGCTACCAGCTCCCTGCCTCTTTACAGTTGTGTCTCAGGAAGAGTGGCACCTTGCCAGATTGGGAAGTGCTTAATCGGATCTGATGGGCAGATTAATTAGTGCAGGTCACAGCACCAGTTGCCTTCCAGGAACATTACCTTTCTTATTTATTTTTTTGTCAAGGTAAAGCAGGAGGAGGTCAATGCCACCAGCTTGTTTAACATTTTACTGGTTTAAGCCTTCATGGTTTTATTTCATTTCCTCTCAAGAAACGAACTTTGCTTTTATTTCTGCCATGACAACATACTCCAGCAGAAATGGTGCTGGCACACACAAAAACTGGAATGCAGAAAGACAAATCTTTATCTCTCCCTTCCTTCCATACTGCCCACAACAACTCTCTTCTGCCTCCCACCATCATTACTGCCCCTCCAGTAAGATCCTTTTGCTATCCTTCCACCTTTGAAAATGCCTGGTTTGGAGCATAGAGCATTTTCAAACACACATAAATATATATATACACACATACATTGATAAATATATATATACAGACATCTATTTATATATATACACATGTATAAATAAATATACATGCAGAGAGAGAGGGGGTCAGACAGCAGATTTGGCTAACCACTATACCAGATTGCACAATTACAGACTCAGCTGGATTATTCTTCATTTTCCCTGGCCTGACTGAGATCTGAAGGTGGCCAATTATGGATGGCCTGACACAGCAGAGAACATGGAGATGAATTTTTTATGGCTACAGAATCATTTGCACTCCATAACCTTGGGAGTGACACGCTGCTGGCAATCAGGGACACACACAGTTGTCATGCCACCACGGTGAACGGCACAGGACCTTTTGCATCTGTCGTGCCGCAGAAGGCAGGAGTGGCATATGGAGAGCCAAACCTCCCCAGGACACCACGGGGACCACTCTAACCTCTCTACTTGTGAACAAAGCAGGAAAAAATACCTCCCCAATTTTTCCCTGTGCTAAAAGGTGTTATTTGGGAGTTCAAAAAGCAGGGGAGGGCACAACCAGCCTGGGCAGCATGCGTGGTCACAGCAGCAGGGCTCCAGCTCCTGGCCTACTGTGGGGTGGCAGAGGACACATTTGGCCCTTGTCCTTCCCCTGCTGCACAGCTCTGCTGTGCATAAAACACTCATTTTACAACTGCTGTGGGCCATCAGCAGCCAGCAGGCCCCAGGCACCTCCACACAACCAAGCAAGACACTGTGAGGTGAGTGGATCCAGCAGTTTGCCGTGAATATTTCCTGATTGTCACCATCCTGACTTGAGAGAAAGATGCTTTCTTTTCCTTTCCTCTGGCACTCACACTGATCACAGCACTGAGGGCAGAGAGTGTCTCCAACGCTGTGGAGTAGCCAGGCCCATGCATCTGTGCAGGGTTCTGCAGGTAGGTGTGAGCTGCATCTGCCTGCACCCACAGCCTGGCAGCAGGCTGCTGCCTGCCCCAGCAGGAAGGTGAGCATTCCCGAGGGAAAAACAACGGCAAACACTTGCTGGGTGAAGAGACAGACCAGCTAGGACTCTGCAAAGCAATACTGCTAGGCTGTTTGGGAAGGATATAAATGCATTGAAGGGGGGGTTCCTTTTTTTTTTTTTTGTTTATCATTGACACTTCTTTTTAACCCTTAACACTTTTGTGTTTTAAATGCTTCAGGGATCTCTCACACACACACACACCCTGAAGAACAGGAACGCAGCAGCCTTCCACAAGAAGAATGCCCACAGCTCCAGAGCCAAGCCCTATCCAATAAAAGAAGCAGAGAATGCTTTCTGCCATTTCCCTGTTTACCGTGACTCATGTTGCTCAGTAGGGTGAAGCTGACACGTTTTTATGCACCTTTATGGCCATCTTTCCAACACACCTATAAAACCTGCCAGTGCCACAGCCCAGCCCAGCTCTGCATCCTGCCCTCAGCACAGCACTACCAGTGCAGCTCAGCCCATGCCAGTGCTCCCAGCCAAACCTGGCCTTGGATGGCTGTCCCAGGACATGGCTCTGCATTTCACACACTGGCACAAGTTCACTTCCCTCCACATCACTGACGGAAAAAACCCCAAACCCAACACCAGCACACTGCCTTATTTTGACTCAGTGAAGAGGAAGCAGTGGAGAGGGAGAATCCCTGCCTTTTGTTTGAACACGTATTTGCCTTTCATGACCTCCAAGGTGAGGACAGCTGGTGACAAGATGCTAAGCTCTCTGCAGCAACATCTCATGTGTGTTCAGTTCCCCACTGCTCAAGCAGATGACAACTCCTTCCAGGGCCATCTCCCTTTTGCTGGGGTGGCACCTCTGCACCACAGACCCTGCACCTGTGATTTCAAACCCATGTCTGAACTGCAGGCAGAAGTCAAGTGTCCTCTGCCTGTCACTGCCCTTGTGTGCAGCTAAGGCACAGAAGCAGCAGCCACATCCTCACAGTTTCCTCAACAGAAGGGAAAATAAGATTTCAGGTACAACTGGCAAGATTCACCCTGCCCCATACAAAGGAAAGCAAGTTCTCAGCTATTTTCAGTGCCAGCCAGGTTTCTGACTCCTCTGGAGATGAGGGAAAGCTTCCAAGCAGGGATGTAAGGCCAGGCTGCTGCTCCAGCTGCTGGAGTGCTCCAACAACAGGGAGGAGAGATTTAAGATGCTGCCTTTAATCAAAAGGGAGTGTTTAGGCTGCAGTTTAATGATGACAATGTGAATGTCAACACTGTTAGCAGTTTCACTGCTGATCTGATTAGCAGGAAAACCCAGCTAGTCCAGGGCTGGGGGTAATTTGAGCACTTTCCCACCCCTTCACACCCACTCCATCACTTGACTCTAACTTGAAAGAACTGTTAACTCTTACATGAACCAGATATTCCATAGGCTCAGTCCCTCCCCAGCAATGACAGCAGCTGTTATCTATTTATCTTCAAATAAAAATGATTTAAAAATAGCTGAAGCAGTCACATCCATATTAAGTTTTTCAGGGCAGGGCTCATCCTTATGTTCTGTGCTTGTACAGCATCTAATTCAATCTGGATAATAAGGAACAAACTGCTTAAATGATTGCTGTAGCCTGAGCTGACACAAAGGCCTACTTGAGAGGAGCTGAAGTACACTAGCCTTGCAACAAATTCCACATCACCTAGCAAAAGAACTAAGTCTTCTAACTGTGAGAAGCTCTCAGAAAGAATCCAAGACCTTCCCTTTGCAGGTACTGGAGGAACTTAGGTCCTCCTCAACAGTGCTTTTAGAAAGAGTGTCCATCACCCATACCCTGAGCTGAACTCACAAAAAGCTGCCTAGCAAGACAAACTCTTACCACGTTCCACATGCATGGGACATTCATTGAATAGCTAATAAACTACAGTAAATTAAATACACACTTTGCTTATTACCAGGTCTGCACTAAAGCATGACTTCCCCCATCCCTATCAGCAGCAGGACAGTGAAAAGGCAAGCAAAAGCCCAAAGGTCCACCCCTCACTTCATGGAATGTGGGAGGAATAAGGCATGACTAGACTGTCAGTGAGAGAGCAGGGGAGATGGCAGCAGCAGTGCCAGGCAGGCACTGCTCCCACTGCCAGCAGATGCTGGGGATAGAGTGGAGCTTCCTCCCTGGGAGTTCTGACAGAGTGTCTTTCCACTAGCAAATGGGATGGGAGTATTTGCTCACTTTAAAGACACTGAACAGTCACTGAATGGTAGCATTTCTGGTGACCTAGAGCAGATTCAAACCAGTGTCTTGGGAATAGGCTGATACCTGCCACTTGACCAAGCTCTGCAAGTGTCACAGAATAAGGAGGAATGTAAATGACATAACAGCAATTCAGACATCAGACAGACACTCAGACTTCTCCAGACAGCTCAGCTTTGTCTAGGGGACACTGGTGATCAACACAAGCAGCCACTTGCTGTTCTGATCTGGACCACTGTGACGTTCAGCCAGGCACCCAAATCTGCCTGGGGAGTGGAGAGAGCTTCCTCCATAGATGTGCTCTTCCAGAGAACCAGAGGGAAAACAGACACCCCCCCCCGCCCTAGTCACTCACAGAGGTGCACTGCATCCTAATGAAGATGAAGGACATCCTGATGACAGCAGCAAAGTGATAGTGAACATCTGTTAATGCTAGGGAAGGTACTTCAAGGAATGAGGCCAGCTGGACTTCCCCTAAAGCAGCATGGCTAAGTGCTGAGGCACGTGGGCCAGACAGGGATGCAGCCTGCCATGGACAAGGGGACTGCAGAGGCCTGCAGAGCCCTCGCTGTGCTCCTGGGCCATCCGTGCCTGCCTGCAGGGCACTGAAACCTGCTGCACTTCCACTCCTTTCCACGCACTGTGGGGTGAGCTCGGGCTCCTCCTCCTCCTTCATGACAAACTGTGCAGCCTGGGGATCAGCTGAATCTCTGTCTTTGACACTGCCTGTCGTGGGAAAACTGGAATTCACACCTTTCTCTGCTCCTTTCCAAGCCTCCGAAAAAACTGGATTTTCTGATGGATTAAAAACTAGCTTCACTTCAGCTCAGCACTAATGAAATCATTCATAACTATACTGCTAAATCCTTTCCTTTCAGAAATATAGGGGGAAAAAACCCAAAAACCCTAAGGCAGACCAGACCTCAGCATTTACATCTCATGAAAAAATTTGATCTGAGTTTGGAATTTGGCTTTGTTGTCAGTCAGAAATAAAATACAAAAATAAAAACAATTTCTGTGTCTAACATTGCTGTTGATGTTTTCAAAATATTTTGTCTCCAAAGTGGCAAAACAAATACCAAATTTTCAGTGTTTCCTGTAAAACAAACTCAAACTGCATGTGCTGCTCTGAGCCAACCTTGTTGAGGATGAACAGGTAGAGGGAGTTGTGGGATCAAAGGACAGCAGGAGGACTCACACAGGACACTGGAAACCAGAGGAAAAGGCTCACAATTCCACACACATCCCCCATTCACCTTGATTTTCTAGAAGCTTCAGATCAAACATTTGATCACAAGTGACAATTTCTCACAGGAAGAATTGGTTTTGACAAAACCACGCTGTTGAGGTTTCTAAGCAATTCTCTGAAAGCCTGTTGTTTTGACTGTGTCAAAACAAAACTGTTGTGTCAGGCCTGTGGGGGGAATCACCATTTTCCTCCTCTCCCCAGTGCCAACAGTTGACCTGCTCTCAGGAGATGTCCTGATGCCAGGCCTGGCCACTGTGGCTGAAGCTCGGAGAGCTCCTGCTAGCCTCCTGTGCCCAGCCAGCCCAGCCCAGCCAGCTCTGGCCCACCTCTCCTCCCTCACACCCCAGGGCAGCACTGGACACATGAGCTGCTTCTCCAGCTTCTCTGCTGCTGCTCTTACCCCTGCCTGCTCCAGTGCTGATAGTCCTGCTCTTTTCTCTAGATCTTCCCCTTTTGTCTTCCTAAATATTCACCCTTGGGGAAAAACTTCTCTTCTGGAGTCTTATTCCACAGAAGATTGAATGTTTTCCTACTGAAGATGTTTTTGGCTAAACTATAAGATCTTTTGTCCATGGCAGTTCTCTACTCATTCAAAAAAAAAAAAGCAACCCAACTTGAAGTGGAAATACACTGAGGAAAGAAGGAAAAATATCATTCTATGAAAAACTACTTCCATTCCTTTTCCTGAAAACAACTGATTGATAAGAAGCACTGAGCACTTGTGAGTTCCAAGCAGCCAGCTGTGAATCAAGTGACCAAGCTGACTGAGAGGAAGGGCCACCTCCAGCCCCCCAGGTGCTTGCTGGAGCTCCCTGGAGCTGCTGCAGCCCAGCAGAGGCAGCTGCTGTGTGCCTGGAAGGTGCAGGGCTCTGTGTGGAGCCTTCCCTCTCCCCCATGCACAGGGACCTGCTACACACTGCCTGACAAAGCCTTTCGTCTGGCTGCTCTCCTTCAGAGCAACTGGAGCTGCCTCCTCCTTCCAGCTCAGGAGCACACCCTGATTATAACTTCCTCTAGAAACTTAACTCCCTGACTTTCTGATTTTTAACACCCTCGTGGAACACAAATTCGTATTATAAGAGTAGCAGAGATTAAATAAGGCAGAATTCATTAATGTGCCAAAAATATGTGCCAATGTGTCTCCAACTAGTTAAAAGACAAATACACAGATTGATCTCCCCCCCCCAGTACATCCCACATTGCCTATTTCCTAAAACCTTCTGTCAGATGCATAATCGACTGCTAGGGCTTCAAAAATAGCACTTTTTATAATCATTCATCTAGATATCTGGGAGTAGATGTGGCACTGTCTGTCATGCCCAGGCACAACGGGGACACAGGGAGCATGGGTATCTCTGCTGATGGGCTGGGTGGCACTTTGTGCTTCCAGACCCTCTGTGAGACTGGCTGGCAGGAGCTGGCTGAGGGGACATGGCAAGAAGAGCTGCCTTGCACCCAAGGCCATGCAGAGTGGGCAGCTGGGGAACCAGCTCAGCCACACCTTCTCAGCTCTAGGTACCTACAAGTGATTCTCCAGGAGCCCTGGAAAGGGAAAGCATCCCATGCAGAATGACTTCTTACCCAGAGGGAAAACCCAGCAGAATCAACTTTCCTTTGCAGACTATTTGAAGAGACCAGGTCACCAACCCAGTCAGGTTGTCACCACCAGAAAAGGTTTCTCTGAGCAGACAATCAGTACAGTACCATCTCCTACCGAGCCAGCAAAGCCTCCCCATCTCCAAGAAATAGCAGCTTGCCATGTGGCACAGAAAAACCCCACCCACACTAGCCTATTTTACTTGTGAGTTGAGTCAAACAGAAACTCCCCCTGTGCAAAGGGAGCTGTGTGAAGGCAGGGCTGGAGCAGGATCTCCTAGTGCTGTTCTTACAGCACTTGGCCAAGCTTGCTCTCGTGCTCCCGGGGGCACCACAGGTCACTGCTGGCATCACAGCCTCCTGTCATCTCTGCTAGTGCCTGAGCCGAGGGGAGATTCCCTCCCCTGCTCCGTGGCTCAGCATCCCTTCTCTTCCTTGGCCACAAGGCTCGATTGACTCCAGCTCTTCAGAGCAGACACTCCTCTGGACTGTGTGGTTTTATGCAAAAGGATGTTTAACAGCTACCTGTGAGACAGAAGGGCCAGCAATGCAGAGATAACCAAGAAGGGCGAGCAGGAAACTCCTGCTATGACAGGAGCTAGCAGCTAGCGGTGGCTTTTGCTTTTCTTCTGGAGTGCTGCAAGAATTCCCTGTAGATTTTACACTGCTACCCCAGGAGAGCTGCTTACTGTGTCTCATGCCCACTTTTGCATTGACAATGTGGACTGTAAAATTTACTACATGCCAGGTGGAACTGAAACTCTTGCAGCTCCACTTTTAGAGGTGCTGGCTACCATCCTAGCTTCATCAAAGAAAGAGATGCAGCTCCCAGGAGTGACCCAGACTTGTGATGTAAATACATGGGGCTTGGGAAGTCTCCCCATGAGTTTTCTGCTCAACAGTTAACAGAAAGAGATCTTTCAGAAAATGATTGGTAGGAAAAATGCTGCTGAAGCATAAATTACAGGGTGGTAGGAGAGAGAACAAAAGGGGTCCCACTTGTTTTTAAGCGGTGTCAAAGAAACACTCGGCTGAAAACAGAAGTAGTAAGCTGAAGGGCAGGAAGAAGAGAGAGTGATGTCTTCAGTTTGGCTTTCTAACCTTGAGAGCAGTTACACAGCAGTATTAAGGAGGTTTGCATGTCTATGCTCAGAGATCAGGGCAAAACAATCATGGCCCAGGGCCAGCTCCTCCTCTGGCACAAGCCAGGCTGGTTTCATCCCTTCCCAAGCCAGCTGGTGCCTGTCCACTTGCCTCTTGGCTCCATCCTGCTCACCTGCTCTTAAAGACATGAGAGACCCTTCTCTGGAGGTGACAGCAGGGATTACTGCAGGCTCTGCCCTGGGGTGCACAAACACCTAAAATGCCTCTGTTGGTAGCATCTTACTGCAAAAGGGAAAGCCTAAAACAAAGTTCAGAGGCAGCCACAGCTGAGTCTTCTGACCCTCCCCAGGCCCACAGCATGCTTTCCCTGCAGATCTCTCAAATCCTCCTGTCCCAGGCACCAATCTCATTTCCCTTTGCACAGGCTTTCCTCCCAGTGACGGGGAAAAGGAACTCCTCTCCTTCTGATGGACTCAGCATGCCTTGCACCTCACCTCAGCTGGAGAGCAGCAGGCTCCTGTGAGGAACACCACTACAGACAGAGCTTCTCCAAGCACACCACAAACCTTTTGGCTCCCCTCTGAGCTGACCTTGAAGCATTTCACCCTGCCCATAGGCAAAAATGAAGGTTAACACTTGGCACCTACAGGAATGATACAGGAGTGATAAACACGACTAACCCACTGTTTCCACCACTACTACTTTCTCTGGAGCTGCACCAGTCCTAGAACAAAGAGGAGAAACTGCCCGAGTTTGAAACCAAAGCCTGAGAAGCACTCAGGGACCAGCATCCCAGGAGCAGCTGGCAGAGAAGGGAAGAGCTTAGCCCAGAGCTGAGACTCTGCAGCTAAGGACAGCAGGGAAGGCTACAGCAGCACGAGAGGGAACACAGAGGGAGGAGGAAGGCAGAGACATCCTGTGCCGAGAGGTGCTGGGCTTCACTTCCCAGAACTCCTAGTGCATTTCCCTCCTCTGGTGCAGGAGCACAAGGTGAGTGGCTAAGCACAGGGAAAGCTCACACCGACTCCTTGCTGAGCCCTTCCTCCTCCCCTGAGGGAGCCATTAAGAGGTCAGGGCACGGTGCTGCAATGTGTGTTTAAGGCTAATGGCTCGGCACGCGAAGGGAAGGGCTCGCAGGCAGCTCCCAGCGCTTCCCTCAGCTGCCAGCATCCCTCACAGGCCAGGAGAAGGTCTCCAGCTGCTCTTGCTAGCCCTGGAGGAGACAAAGGGGCCCAGGGCTCCAGGGACTAGGGGCAGGTGGCCAGGAGAAGGTGAGGTACAGGACCTTCTTTCAAGAACGGCTATTGTGAGCTTCCATAAGCAACAGAGAGGCAGGATCTGTGCTGAACGTGTCAGTCAAAAGCTCCTGCATTCCAGAGAAGAGCAGAGATCGTTTACCATTTCATCTGAGCGTCCTGAACAGAGGAGAATTCATCACCCAGTAACACTGTTAGCCAGAGCAGTGAGCAAAGGTCTCTGACCTCAGCAGCACTTCAGCTTCCTTGCCCTGGCTCTGAAGTCTCTTGGCACTGCAGCACAAGAGCACTGCAAGGCCTCCCTTGCTCTGGGACACCAACAGAACTGCTGCAGCTCAGCTCAACAAGCAGAGCTGCTTCTGTCTGAGAGTCACCTGAGGCTTGAGCATCACACAGAGATGTGTGCCAGGCAGTTTAAAGGAACAATCTATGAGCCATGGGATGGTGACAACTCGTGCTTTGCAGAGCCTAAGAGCACTCACATGGTGCTGATGGTTCCATGCTAGCTGGGCTGCAGAGACAGGGGCTTGAAGGTTTTTTGAGAGAGAGAAGGATCCAGCAACGGTAAATCATTGAATTGCATCAGTGCTAACACTGATGTCTGTGACAAGTCACAAACAAGCTGGAAGAGTTCCGAAACTTCAGATTTTGAGTAGCTGCTCAAAACCTGACAAAAACACAACTCCAAAATCAAAGCAGAAATGGAATTCTAACTGTTGAGCCTTTAGAAGTTCAATCTAAGCTCCTTCAGCACTTCATAACCTTATGGAAAGACGAATGCTAGGTACACCTGTATCCACAGCCATGTATGTGCACAGACACAGGCACACTGCTCTGAAGAACACCAAGCTGAGGGACACACTGGAGGTCCTGAGGAAAGGAACATGCCAGGAATGCCCAGAAATCACAGCTGACAAGTTCCTAACTCAATAAAGCCTGATTCCAGCATGGGGGAATTCTACACCAGACCTCCTCTGCACAGATAAAGAAGAACTGATCAGAGCACTAGAAATGAGTGGTAGCTTACATCTGACTGATTACATTCATCAATGCAAACAGAACAAAGCCCAAACCACTAAGTTACACACGTGGCACTTGAACAAGGCAGCTTCACAAAGCTGAAAACAATTATGGACCAAATCAGTTAGGAGAAAGCATTTAAATAGAAAAACATGAATGATAAGTGGGAGCTACTTCAGAATGTATTTCTAGATGCCCAAAAGCCACAATCAAGGGAAAAAAATAAAAAGGTCATATTGTTTAGGAACTCAACCTGGCTCAGAGGAAGTCAGACCAACCAGAATAAATGAAACACATGCACACACCAAGACAGAAATGGAAGGAGGCAAAAGCAGAGAGCAATAAATACAAATCAAAACCCAGGAACTGTAGAAATTTGATAAATGCACAAGAGAAATTATGAGGAGAACGAGGAGGACACTGAAGAGTTCTCTGAGGGTATTGCAAACAAACCCATTACACATCAGTCTCTGTCAGCATTAACAGAATGGCAAATACCTACTAAAAATCTACAGAGTGAGGGGCAAAAATCAGGCAGCTGCTAAGGTTCATTATTTTAGCTTGAGTTCATCTCCAAAATCCTCACCCTTTGCCTTTCCAAGTAAAGCTCAGGGTTCTCTGATTAATTAGAGCTGATTTTCAAGAGCTGTTTGGATACTGGGACAGAACTAGGCAAATGAAACAAAAGTGATGCTGAGGCAGTGCTTTGGGAAGAGCAGGGGAATGGCACAAGCAAAGACTGACTCCCAGAACAAAGAACCATCCCAGGTAGAGTCATGGGAGAGCAGAGACAGGATTCACTCCATTAAAAATTAAAGGAAGGTAATGGAACTAATAGTGAGCAGCAAAGGTTTATGGAAAACAGAGCTCCTCAAACTAATTTGACATCTTCTCCAAATACAATTACTGTTGCCAATAAATGTAATAGCCCTGAGATAATAGATACATATTTCTACAAGGGCAGTGGGCTGCATGACATTTTGATGAAGTAATACAACACAAAGAAAGTCAGCTGGGCACGTATGAATGCTGTAAGGATGGAGAGCTGACAGATGACAATGGATGGAAGGGAAGATCTCCCTGAGCAGGAGTGATCCCAGCTCTTAGCCCTACACTCTGCTTTCCAGTGACCTGGGAGACAGCCCATCATAGTGATAAAGGAGGCTGATGATCCAGGTGGAAAAGTGGTAAATAAGGAAGAAAGAGACTAAGGTGGATTGCTTTCAGAGGGGGTACAAACATCAACAGACAAGTAGTGCCTTCTGGGCATGGGGAGAGGGCTATCTTCAGCTCTAAGAAAGGCTTACAGGCAACTCTCTCAGGGAGGATGCAGGCAACATGAGGAACATCCTCCTCTCTTCAGAAGCAGGGACACTGCCAAGAGGAGTAGGGAGCCTGAAGTAGCCACACTTGTGCTGTAACTGCCACTGGATTGCTGTCTGGTGTCCTGACTGAAGGCACTGAAGAGCTGCAACAGCTTCACAGGAGCATCATCAAAATTACCAAAAAGATTTGGAAAGCATGACACAGAAACAAAGTTCTAATCTATGCACATAGTTAACACTAGACAGCATGGAATTAAGCAGGGAAGAGTGATGTGACTGTGTGCCTTGACAGTCCATGCCTCAAAGATCAGCTTGAATTCAAACTGGAATGAATTCAGGGTAGATCAGAGCAAGCCCATCTCCCTGCAGGGATGCGGCAAGAGGTCAGCTGGCATCTGACAGCCCACAGCAGAGCCAAACACCCTGTGCACATCAATATCTGGTTAGATGCTCTTCCTCTAAAGCCACTGGCTTGGGGATGTCCCTTCTGCCCTGCCTGAAGTGAGCACAGAGGCTGGCAGCCCCAGCAGAAGCAGGCTGGGTGAGCTCCCTCACCAGAGCTCATGGTTCAGGAGAGACAGGCAGTGAGGAACTGCCTCTTCTGTCAGGGGCCCAGCAGGGGATTCCAGCTCTGATCACACTTCATCACACATTTTTATTGCACATTAAGGTAGATTACAGTTCTGTTAATAGCTCAGGGTTTGCACTCCTAGGCACACCTCTCTGCGTGAGCCAAACTAAGCTTGGGAGTGCTCCAGAGAACCTGAAGGAGCTCTACCAGACTATCACAGCTTCCTCTCGAGCTGCCAGTACCACAGAAGTATTCCTGTTAAGTGTGCTGCTAGTCTGGGCTTTGTTTAAAATATTAACTAGTGCCTTTGCATCCAAAGTTTGACTTGGCTTTGCTCAGCATCCTAAACATAGCTGCTAATCTCAGGAGTCTGTCTCAGCAGCATTAACACCTTGTTCCAAAGCATGCTGAACCCAAGTCCTGCAGCCTGTCCCAGCTGGGAGCCAGTCACTGCAGAGGGCAGCACATAACCCCAGCAGCAAAGCCTCTCAACCAACAGCCTCTACTGCCCAAGAGACAACTGAAGAGAAGCTGCCAGCCACCAGGTCTGGCTGCAAGGCAAAACCCCTTGCTTTGGGAGCACACAGAGAACACAGGCTCAGCCCGAGTCCTGCACTGACCACAACCTAGCTGTAACACACACCCCTCCTGCAGATGACCTATCTTGTATTATTACACATTGGCCAGTTACATTTTACCTAGTTTCAACAGGCAAACTACTGGTTTAGTTGCATTGGATGCAAGTCCAGGTGCCCAGGGGAGCAGGACTCAGCTCAGGCTGCATCCACCATGAAATCCAGGAAGAAAAGTCAAAGACCTCTCTTGCTCACTGATAAGCTCCCTTCTGGGAATCAGAGGCAGATTTTGATGCAGATTTTGTCCTGTCCTACAAGCAAACCAGAGGGCTGTGCTTTAAGCAGTGAGGGCCTTGCTGCATCGGAAGGCTGGCACAAGCCTGGCAAGGGCAGTGTTAAGACCTAAGGAGGTCACTGCTGGGTGCTTTCCTCCCAGGAGGAGCCCATTGGTATCAGTTATTCCTCCCCAGTCCCCACAGGCACAAGGACAATCCAGCTTGGCATGGTAAGGAATGCTGCCTGTGAGACAGCTTGGAGTCAAGTGATGCTCATCATGATGCTCACCAAGCATACTTGTGGGACAAAGTGACAACAGCACAGGCCTGAGAAGGGCAGAGCAAGCCCAGCCCAAGAGGACTTGCCTAGGGAAATGCATGCATGCTGATTCATTGTGGACAAGTGCCTGGGGAGCTGCTTGTGTGCCCAGCTCTGGACTGGAAGCTGAGGAGCTCCTCTAAGAGAGCAGGATGGGGTGCAGGAGCAGCCAGGGCAGAGCTGCCTCCCTCCCAGGCTGGGCACACTCCCCAGCCAGACACTCACTGCAGAGCTCAGCATCACTTCAGTCAGCAGGACTTCTCCAAGCCTCACTTTCTTCCTTGCTCAAAGATAGCATTTGCTAGTACAAATGACAAAGATCTCACTTCAGGCCATAACTCAACTCTCCACTCCAATCCCTTGAAAAAGCAGAATTTCCCTTTACCTGATCAGTGTTTTTACTTCAGTCTTCCATTTTATAATGCCTCACTACAGGACTTCACCAAGGCATTAAAGAAGATCATTGGACTCATCTTCATCAAATACTATCTCAGTTACAGACTTTTCTAAACACAGGCTCACATTCTCCAGTACCAAACCTCAATTTCCTATTTGAGATGAAATACATTATCTGGGATAAAACTCTGGTATAATTCCCACTAAAGACAACAATGTTATTTTCCTGACCATGAAATCAAGTCTTGACATCAAACTTCCAGCTCCTTCTACAAGGAGAGATGATGAAGTAGAACAGCCATGACTCAAAGTCCTCAGGAACACAAATTGATCCAGAAAAGGTCTTGATTCAAGAAACAGCTTTACTCACTCTGCAGCATCCCAGAGCCACAGACACACTTTATTGACCTGTCAGAACATGGTCAATCTGGATCAGGCTGGAGCCTCTGATCTCCCAGTGATACCAGCCTGCTTCCCTCCAAAGGACTCCAGCACAGTGTCATCTCTCTGAGACAGGCAAATATTCCAACCTTTCTTTCCTTTCACAATTCCTATCTGGGTGACCCAGCAATAAATGTATGTTTGAAATGTCAAATTAGTTTCCATGGCAACATGAAATGTCACTCCTGGAGAGGATGCTCAATACAAATGTGAAGAGTTGAAGGCTACTGAACGTGCTTGCAGTTGCACCTATTCAACAATGCTTGGTACACTTTCCAACTCAATCAGGAAATTAAAATATATTTATCAGAAGTTGCTCTCTGGCAAAGTGACTTCTGCCCCTCCCATTATTGCCTGCAACAACAGTCCCTAATGAGAAGGCCCTTTAAGTACTCATCTGCTGGTGGAGCATGGACACATTTTCCATTGTATTGGCACTCATTGCCAGGTTCTATTTCCTGATTGCCCAGGGAAAAGGAGAGGTTTCATCTACCATTCCTACCCAAATCTCTTCTGCATGAATAGACTGTGGGAGGGGGGAAGAAAGAATGTGAGCAGGGCAGCTGAAAGGGGGGGAATGGCTTTTGTGTGTCCCCAAGAGAAGCAAGATAGTCACAATGCAAGAAGATTGTGTGTCTCACACATGCAGACACAGACACAGAGCCAGCTCATCCCTCCCCACAAGGCTTCTAGCATCTTTGGCTATCCACATCATCTCTAAGGCAAGCTGTCCCATCAGGCTCCTCTCTGTCCTCAGCAAGGGCTGCCAAAGGGACACAGTTTGCACATGAAGGCAGGACAGCTGTGGGCCACACTCAGTGCCACCCCACTGAAGAGCTGAGCCCTCCTGAGGGACAGCAGTGGGGATGAAGCTCTGTGGCCTGAGAGCACTGGAGGGCTCATTCCCTGCCCATGCTCAAGCTAAGGAGATGAACCCCTAGGAAAAAAGAATGCCAGCCCTTCCTACTCAGAGGTGGCTCTGCACCACAGCTCTCTGGGGCTGTTCCAGGAGGTAAAAACAAGATAAATTGTTCCCCAAAGTGCATAAATAAGAGATGAACAATTAAGTCTCTTTCTTATGGATGCTTCATCAAATATTAATCCATTTTTATTTTCATAAATATTACAATCTACAACTTGTTGTTGTCTTAATTTTGTGTTAACAAGGCACTTGAGGCTGGCAAATTTGGTCTCAGGTAAAAAGATAATCACCTCCAAAAAAACCTGAGAAAACCCAAAATGAGTAGGACTTCTCCCTAGCAGTGTCAAGTATCACAGGTTCTTGCTCCTATTTCTTAAAAAGGAAGAAAGGAAGGAAAGAGACTGTTCTCCCCGTTAAACAATGAGTATTTGAGTTTTACTTGTGTCCCTACAAGATCCCAGTGAGTTGAGTTAAAACCTCTGAAGGGAAAATCTAAGCACAATTAGATGTATTCCTTGTAGGAATGTCCTGGAAGCATCACAGGGATAAAGGATCTGGGGGAGCTTGCTGGAAGATAACCATGAGGATTTCTGCAGGGTTTAGGAAACCAACTTTGTTTGAGTTGGTTGGTCTATTGCAGAACTACAGTTCACAGACCAGGCTTGCATGCACCAGAACACCTGGAGAAACACAGTGCAAACCAGCATGGAAAAGAGTCACCTGGAGGGGAGGGAGGGAGGGAGGAAAGTCAGAGAGAAGTGATGAAACAGCCATTCAAAACAAGCTCTAGGTGACCAGCATCACACTGTATGTGACTAATTCACAGAATCTTAACTTCCAAAGCCTTGTTTATTTTGGTGCTGTTCTGTATTTCCAAAACCAAGTGTCACAGATTGCAGGCCAGTTTTGCTAGTGAGGAAATGGAGAGAAGAAAATCCTGTGTATTAGAGCAAGGGAACAGATGCCAGGCATCCCAACAGAACATATTAGGGGTCACTTTGACTGTTCTAGCATGAGTTAAAATTAATGTCCCAAGAAATTTTCCTTGGGTAACTTAGTTAGATAGCTCCAAATTTTGCCTCTTGGTTCCATTTAGGTAGTTGTGCATTATGGTGTGGATACAGCAGGGACAATAGCAAGAACTCTCCAAAGGCATTAAAGCAATCCCCACCCCAGCAGAAATACTGCTTCAGTGCCATGCATCTTGATGAGTGATTTCCTCAGAGCCTGGCTGACCAGTGTGGTTAGAACAACAGAAATAGACTGTGCAAGGAAGAGGAAGCCAAGGGAGATAGTTCATTAAAAAGTAAAAGCATGTGCTGTCATCCACACACTGCAGGCCCTCAGAGCAGCCAGCTGTTGGAGAGCAGGCTCCTTCTTCTGGAGGCAAGAGAAGGCACACAGTGGCTTCCAGAGGGCTCAGAAGCTCAGGTGTGAGTGCAGCAGTCCCTGGCTTGCAGGAACACATGTCAGCAATGGCAAAGAGCCCTGCAGAGGCTCCGAGGGCTCGCGGCTACAAGGAGCCAGGCGAGCAGTGCTGAGCCTGGGCAAGTTCAGGACACATTCCTCAGAAGCCAGCCTCCCCCTGTGCTAATCAAACAGGGCAGTCCCCACTCTGTTGGTGTTTGACTGGAGCAGTTCATTTAGATGGCTAAGTTACACCTTCCTGCTTCCTTCCCACAAGTCAAGCTCTTGTCCATCTTCGGAGCTGTCACTGCACGGAGGTTAGCAGCACGAGGCACTCACCAGCTCAGCCGACAAACAGCACTGCTTTACTGGCTGATGCTCCAATGCCTCTCTAACTTGGGTCTGTGCAGCCAGACTGCAGTCAGTGTCGCACAGGGTGAGAATCAGGTCAGAGTCTGGCCTAAAGCCTTCCTGGGGAGCAGGTGGCAGGTGACATCTCTGCTGCTCAGAGGCACTTGGCAGATGGGCTAATTCTGCCCTCAGTCACTCCATCACCAACCTCCCTCTCACTGAGCTGGGAGAAGCTTGCTTCTCCTCATTCTCTTTTAGTTTCCTTTACTCACACTCCTCATTTACTTTACAAGTTTATTTTAAAGAGCTGTTACTGATGTTCTTGTTTAATTTGTCCTTGTTTTTGTCTCTGGCTCAGGCCAGGACCTCAGATCAAAATCAGCCTCCAGCCTTAGTGAGTAATATCCTGGTGCACTTTGTGGATAAATAAAAAACAAGATCATTCACTACATGCCACTCAGTTTTGTTAAACTCCTTACACATGTAGAAATGACATCTAATCCTCCAGTAAGTGAAGCAACTCCAAAATAGAGATCCAAGTGTAATGAACACATTTCTTTAAAATAGAAAGAATTAAAAAAAGAGGAATTCCACTTAAAAAAAAAAAAAAGAAACCCTAAGAGGAGAAAAACCTCAAGCAAACAAGAAAGCTTAAGCCAACTATAATATGTAGAAACCTAATATCCCCCAAACTGAAAATAACTCCAAAATCCAATAATATAAAAATGCTTTATAAGGTTTTCCTTCTGAGCTGTGGTGGGTTCCAAAAGGTTCTGCAATGCAGAACCAATGAAACAACACACAGACTTGCCTTTGTGTTTTGAGTCTCTGCTCCAAGTGACAGCTTTCACTGTAAACTTTTGTTTAGAAACAACAGATTACATGATAAGGCTCTTCCAAGGGAGGTTATGAAAAAGACATGGAGCAATTGCTCTCCAGCAATATTAGCAACAGCACTGAAAGAAAATGCCTGGATTCCCAGCAAATGTCAGATTGTCATCAGGAAGGGAAAAAAATAAAGGTAGCTCCCTACTTGAAGGAGTCCTCTACAGGAGGAGGAGGTGAGGGCACCTCTTCCTATGGAGCTTATTTACCCTAGAGAAAACCTCCTGGAGAAATGGGCCAGGGATTCCTGGCAGGGCTCAGAGGGGGTGCATCCCCACACTCTACCTTGTCCTTAGATTTGGGCAGCTTTGATCTGAGAAACACTGCTGAGTTCCCTCTTGGGGCACATGCATTCATGGGAAATGCAGTCAGGCTTATTTATCCAAGCTGCTGGCTTTTCAGTAACCTCAGCTGGTAAGTGCAAGCTCCACAGGCACACAAGTGCTGCTCCCCACCTATGCCTGTGCTTCCCCATTACCACACTGCTATCTCAGTCACTTTTGCAGCTCCAGGAGCCTGAGGCTTCTCAGGTCCATACAGAGCAGCTCCAGCTGCCTCTGGCTTCTGGAGCTGAAGGACAGAACAAGCATCAGGCTATGATGCCCTCCCTAGCCTATCCCACACAACCTGCCACAAGAGGAGGAGCTCATTTCACAGGGCTTGGTGCTTGAGTCTCCACATCAGGGTCCTCCTCACTTCAGTCTCATGGTCTTGACCCACTCCCAGCACAGACACATATAGATACCTCAGCAGGGCTTCAGTGCTGAGAATGAACACATGGTGCAAGGAAGACTGGAAAACCACCTACACAGCAGACAAACCAGGTCCTGTGGAATAGAGCAGAGCTACGTCCTGCACCCACGATTATAAATACACATAGGCACACAGAGCTTGATTCAATTATTAATTCTCTCCCTTCCCAGCTTTGAAGGTCTTGGTTTCTCAACCTTCACACTTCCCCAGCAGATTTACAGGGTGTAAATGTCATTTGCAGTCGCTTGTAACTTTACGATACGCACTGAATCCAACACCTACTAGCTGACTCCCTGCCAAAAGGCAGTATTTTTGTATAAAATGTGATCAAAAAAACATTCAGCTATATAAATATATACATACACAAGGAGCTTGCTTTTTTTTTTCTTTATAAGCAGCTCAGTGTGGAAAGATGGAATTTGGCAAGAGAAGAGTCTTCAAACAAGAAGAACAGGCTCTGCGCATTTGTGGTGCAAACTGGGTTTGATTGGCTCCAGCTCTGTTTGAATCTCACACGTTGGGCAGGCAGCGTTCACACTGTGCCATTTTGAAGTCATTTTCAGAGCCCTACCCAGCAAGGGCTGCTGCACAGCACATGCCTGAGCTGCACAGGGAACACATCTTTCTCCCCAAGAGCAATGCTGAAGGCAGCAGCTTTTTTTCCTCAAGGTTTCACCATGTGTGCGTGTCTCCCAGAAGTCAAGGAGTACAGTTGAAAGGGAAGGAGAAACCAAGGTGTGAGAGAGATTGAGAGCTGCCTGATGATTGGCTTTTTAATTAGGAGGAAGGCTGAGATGGGCCTGTGCGTTAAACTCTCTCTTACTGAGGACACTACAGTCACAGCCCACAAAGACACAGACTTTGCATCTAAAGACCCCAACCTCAGGGCCACACCACTTACCCCTCAGGGGCAGCAGCAAGCTTGAGCAAGCCCTAGCTCTGTGGGTGGCATGGGCCACACAGGAGCAGCTGCTCCAGACCAGTCACCACTGCCCCTTCCTTGGTCCTGCAGAAAGGAGCTCACTCTGCAACCTTTGGCCATTGAGGAAAAGATTAATTTTGTATTTGTTGCCTGATCCTCCTCCTCCTCCTCCTGTGGGCAGCACCCTGCACTCCCACCTCCCAGTTCCTCTGTGCCCAGTATCTGAGCTCACCAGGCAGCAAGGAGCCTAACCACCACGACATTAACACTTGCAGGATTTATTCCCACTCGTTACCACAGAGCTCATCCCTTAACGGGAAGGGGTGGGAGATTTCCTGTTGTTCACAGCAACACCAACACCACCAGAACAACAAGCTGGGAGGGTCTGAGTGTTCAGCAGGCGTTCCTGACCATTGCACTCAGGCTCAGGGCCCTTCCTAAGCAAGGCTAAACAAGAAAAATCCTCTGCACCAAGCAGTCTCTCCAGAAGAGCTCCCACAATCTGTCCTTGGACTGCCCCACCAGCTCTGACTGTGCTGCCAAGCAGGGAGCCCACAGAGCCTCTGGCTCACCACATCCTGCTCTCTGCAGCGTGTTCACAGCTGAATCCATGCAGCAAGTCCCAGGGGAACGGAAGAAAAGCCTGGGGAACAGAGGCGACATCTCTGAACTTCCAGAGGCGACATGCCTTGGCTTTCAAAGAAATGGAGCCTCTCTCTCTCTCTCTTTCCAGAAGAAACGCTTCCCAACATGTTAAGCTTTTCCGTGTTATTTTTTTTCCCCCTGTAGCTAATGAATTTCCATTGTTTTCTTGTCAATTATTTATTCATTAGAACAAGGCTTGCATGACACACAGGAAGCCCAGCAGGCCTGCAGAGGCTGCCCCACAGCATGAGGAGCATGGCTGCAAGAGGACACACGGCAGCAGCACTGCAGGCTCCCAGGCAGGATGGGCAAGCCCAGCATGGACAGGCCAAGTGCCTGCTCCTCAGCAGCTAGCAGTGGCCATGGGCTAAGCCAAGGAGGGGGAGGCAAAGACCTTTGCTCCCCGTGAAGGAAGTTCCTCGTCCCTGCAGCAGGAGCAGAGTAGCAACCACGTCACCCTTTACTCCATTTGTGTTGCAGGAGCTCTACTAAGCAGCAGGGGTGAGTTATGAAGTCAGTGGTGCTGCTGCAGGAGTGTGAGCACAGCGAGGTGCAGCTATCCTCCCTGGGCCAGGGCTGCAGGCTGGGGCCACAGCTCTGCAGGGCTCAGTTCCTCCAGGAACAAGATGGAAGCTGGGAGCACAGCAGTGTTATTAATCCCTTCTGCAGAAGCAAGCCAGGGAAATGTGCTGTCTGTTCAAAGTCAGCCTCTGCTGCACAGCTGGGAACTGATCTCTTATCTCAAGTGCCAGTCTAGTGCCTAAACCACAAAAGCTCTCTTTCCTCCCTCCTTCCACATGCAAATGGAGCCTAATTGTATAGGCATGCTCACCATCAACAGCTAGCACAACTTGGCATCCTGCTAATGGGATTTTTATTAGCCAAATCCTTCTCTGGTAAGCAGGTCAAACCATCACGTTCTCTTTTGTTTCCTGTTATGAAATGAAACTCAAAAAATATGCCACTTAAAAAAATAAAAGCAGCAGCCCAACCAGTCTTTTTTTTTTTTTCATAAAGAAAACAATATGCTTAATGCAGAATAAACCACATTTTATGAAAAGAGGTCATCTTTGGGGGGAGGGAGAGAAACAATTGAAAAGGAAAAAAAATGCAGCACAAGAGGGAATTATGAATCTTTTTTTTTTCTTATGGAAAGTATTTACATGTTTATTTTAAGCCTAACATAAATGTAAATATTTAAAACAAACAAAAACACACCAGGGGTAACAATAGAGTATTGTTTTTTTTATGTTGAATAAAAACTGCCAGGACAGTGCATGTATATTTTTAAACATGCTGCTTCAAAAAGCAGGATGCAAGGGATGTTGCATCTTTAATTTTTCTGTTAATTATGGATTGAGCATTGTTGTGAGTCTTGTCCTCAAAACCCAGCTCAGAAAATAAGAGCAGATGCTCATACCCAGGTTTGGCTCATGTGGGAATTGAACAGAACATATTGGTTTATAATTAATGTAATTTGTTGGATTATCTTTTGTGAAGGAGCTAAGGTAAACAACCTTGCAGCATTGTAGTGAAATTCTTCTGAGCTCAGAGCCTCTGCACTTGATGGAGGATGACACAAAGCCTACCCTTCCTCCTGGATCAGAGCTGGGAATGTCTGTCACATTCAAACCCATTTTAATTAACTCAAAGGAAAGAATCAGGCTGCAGACCCTACAGCAAGTTACAAATAGTGTTTAAAATCAGAGCTACTGATTCCCCCATTGACTCTGCTGCTGAACAGAATTCTCTTCTCCAGTTTCCTGTCATTTTGTGAGGGGCAAAGATGGAGGAACAAGCTCTTCTGCCCTGGTGTTCTTCACACCAAACTGTGTTCTGATGGCTACTAACTGCAGAAATATGGACCAAAACCTTGTCTTTGTGTCCCAGGACAATGGCACTCATCCTGACTCCAGACTGCCACAGCAAACCTTAGCTTTATTTCTCTACAAGTCACAGAAAGCAGAACAATCTGAAAGCAGCCCTTCAGGAGTCAGTTCAGCCTTGCTGTCTCTCCAAACCCACATATCCTGCACCCTTAGCCTTAAAGGGCCTCCTTCAGCAGCAAGTCTGCCCCTTGAAGCTCTGCAGGAAAGGATCCTGGGATGTGGTAATGGTGGAGGTAGACGTTTCCTCAGGGCTGAGGTGCTGAAGACATTGTGCTGAAGTTCATCTGCCCCAGTGAAGCCTCACAGATTAAACTACTTTGAGAGCATGGCTTCTGGAAGGAGACAGAGGACCAGGAGACCAGAGAGCTTGTCTCAGGCCACTGCTGAGACACATGCCATCAGCACCCAGGGGACAGGGGCTGAGAAGGAAGTCATCTCAGTGCTGCTTTGCAACAGGGCAAGTCATGACAGCTTTCTGAGAGGCAGCAGAAGAGAAGTTGGGAGACTCACACGCCAAGTTTCAAGTCCCAAATGAAGTAGCTTTCCAGCTCAGAAATGTACATTGCTAATGAGTCAGAGGCACAGCTGATACAGTAATAGTTCCATCCCATGTTCCCAGGAACAATGCTCACTCATGGGGAACAACAGTCTGATCAGATTGGTAACTTTATCTCAAATATCATCTTCAAATTTTCATATCCTTATAAATTAAGAAATACTGGAATGAAGTGACCAGATGTTCAAGTCTCCTCTGCAGCACACTCATTAGCAGGCACACATTTAAGATGCATGCAAGTCTGCTTAGAGCTCTTCTCTGAAGAGCTTCACCCCTCTAAGTGTCATCTGCTTCTGCCAGCACAATGTCTTCAGCACCTCAGCCCTCAGCAAACTTCTCCCTCCACCATTACCACATCCCAGGATCCTTTCCTGCAGAGCTTCAAGGGGCTCATCAAAGACAAAACACTTTATCTTTTTAAGCCAGAACTGGAGGAAAACAGAGAGGCTGGAGAAAGCTCTTGCTCCAAGCCGAAGAGTCGCTGGTTTCCTCACAGTCTCCTTGTCTTCCTCACAGCAACATATTCAAAGGGACAAAAGCTCTTCAACCTTCATTTTCCATCGAATGCACAGGTTTTTCCACATTAGCCAAGCTCCTCATCTCCTCAGGGACTGCCAGTCCTGGCTGTTGGGCCTTGAATGTCTCTCCTCACAACGCTGACAATGACACCTCTGCCTTCCAGCACTGCCAGCCACAGCAGGCCAAGCTGCAGTGCTATGACACTTAGGGCAGGGAAATCTCTGTGGACACACAGACAGATTCCCTTGGATAGCTTACTGTAGTTCCTCAGCTATCCAGAATGCAACTCTAACATCATTCTAATGAACCAGAAAGAGAAGAATAAACGTGTGAGCCCATGTGAGTGAGAAATGCTGAGGACTGGCCTAGAGAGCACCTTAAACCACTCACTGCTCCTTTCCTGGGAGCTTCTAGTGCCAAGAGAACAACATCATCTCTTCAAATTTTGTACAAGGAAAACTATAAACCAAACAGGCTGTTCTCTGGCTGAGACCTTGGATTCTTTGGCACCTCATATGACAACAAAGAAATTCATTTCACATCATACTGGCAACAGGTCCTATTAAAATAGCATTCTTGCTGCTCTGACATGACTGTACATGGATCTTTTTGTTCTACACAAGTACTCAGCAGTGGGGCTTTTCTGAACTAGCTTGTATCACCTCTGACAACAAACTAGTTGTTGGCTTTGCTGCCACAGCAGACACCAAAAGCATTCCCTGCTCACACAGTTGGGCTTTGTCAGTGTCTGATCCACTCTTGGTTTGCCTTTTCTCCTGGGAGTGGGTGGACAGTCTCTTCTTTACAACACTAGTAAGATAATATTTACTGAAAATGGCACTGTCATTTTCAAGTATCATTTATGTGCTGCCTCCATGCATTCCACAATGGGACTAGAATTTGGGAAAGCAAAAAACTGATGTGAAAGGGTCATGTCCTCAAAAGACGGGAAAGAGGAAGGGGGGAAAAATCTCCCCCAATAGAGAAACCAGCTTTTAACTCCTCTCTCTTGGATCCTGTTCCTGTGTTAGTAAATAAAGCAGTGGGAGGGAGTGGGGGTGAGCCATAGGAATCATTTACTCAGCTGAACTAAGGAGATGAAAGCATCTGGCCAGGCCAAAGGGGTTTGTGGTTTTGCACAATCAGGGCTGCCACTTCAGGAGAGCACCAAGTTTTTACTGGAAATTTTGTTGACCAGTATGTTTTTTGTGGTCTTCAAAACTGAAACATTGCAAGGCAGAACTTCTGCACCTTGATGTGGTAAATCAGCCAAGAAAATTGAGACTTGAGGAGAAAGCAGTATCAAACCAAACCAAAGAGATGACAATGGCCAGAGTCCCTGCAGTTCTTTCCTCAGGATCAGTAAGTCATCCCAGCATAAGAGCAGTTGTCTCCCTTTGGAGGAGCACACGTGGCTGAGGCCAGGATGCTGTCGGATCACCCAGCAAAGACAGCCACCTCCAAGCCCTGTCCTCAGCCCAGGACTCTGAGTCTCCTAAACTAGGTGCTGGAAAAAGCAAACACAATTGTCCTCAAGCTTTTTCTAAGATTAGCTCTGACCTAGAGGGCAATGCAAGTTCAGGAAATCATTGCCATTTCACAGAGAGGAAAAGCCATTTGAAAATGCCTTCTGTATCACAGCAGCTCCTCTGAGCCCAGCATCTGCTGCCACGGAGTGTCTGCACTCCAGGCACATGTGAAGTGGCACTATACTGGCCAGTACCATCTGGGAGAAGGCTGTCCCAGCTCTGGTACCTCAGCACAGGCATGTTCTGAACACGTTCAGTTTCTCCTTCAGGAGACCCTGACTTGGACACAAATGGTGCTTCTGTGTGGTTTGGAGCACAAGGAAAGAGAAGGAAAAAGCTTGCTGATTAGGATGCCTGGGCCATTAGATACCCTGAAGGTTAAAGTCACTGCCTTGAACCCAACACAAGCCCATAACCAAATATACCAAGGGACAGACAGGCTGTGCTTCCTGGAGCAAGCTGAGCTCCTGGGCTGAGCTGCAAACGCACAGCAACAACCTGGTGCCCATGGAAGAAGGGGACAAGCACAGCTCAGACACTCAGCAGAACAGCAGGCAGCCTGGCTAACAGACACAGGAGGTCCTTGCAGCTTGCAGAGCATCGCTTCTGCAGACAGCTGGCAATTGCACAACCAGCAGACCAAAGAACCAGAGCTACAGACTGCGTCCAGGATGAGGTGAAACACTGCCTGACCTGCAGCTCACTGCTGACAGCTTTGACCTTGGGGTGTCTTTGAAAGAAAGAAGGGACAGTGGGAGTATTTAAAGCTAAAACCCAGATTGATTCAGTACTTTTCTCACCCTCCTTGATTATCCCAGGAGATCATCATATAAAACACCTTTCCAGAAGAATCCAAGGAAGGGCAAAAGCTCAGAGTCACACTGGTAAAACCCAGAGGAGAACAAGGAGAGGACCTGCCTGCAGAGAAACAGCTCCTGAGGAAGCTGAAGAGACTATTCTACAATAATAGCCATCCTAAATTTACTGGAAAATAGGCTTCACCATCACCTCACTTTGCACACAGACATCCCAAGGACCAGCTTTATGCATCCTGTCACTCTGCACAGAGGAGGAAACCACTTTCCCATTCCAAGAGGAGATGCTCTCTGCTCCTGCTTTCAGGAGGTAGCAGCAGCTCAGATGGGAAGTGCTGCATGCATACATACTCCTCAGCAGCAAATTGCACACAATTATATATTTTCTTAAGGTGTCTTGCATTATTAAAGCCTCTTTAAAGACAACAAAACTGAACACAGTTTAAGTACATGACTGCATAGCAGAAGAGAAATGGACAATGACTCTGCTCCTTTGCTCATCCCATGTTAAGCAGCACTGGAGATACAGGAACAAGAGCAAAGCATCTGCAGACACATTTGTCACCACCTTTCAGCTCCATTTCCCCAATGAACTAGCAGCACGACACAAGTCACAGGCCTTACAACGCTTTGTGTCTGATAACCTTCTAGACAAAGCATTCCCAATCCAAATCTGGACAGGACAACAATCCCTCTGTCACTCCCTTGGGGTTTTGCTTTAAAAAAAGCCACGGAGATGAAAAGATACATGAGATGTTCAGCTGATGCAAGAGAAAGCAGTCCCACCCACTGAAGCCTGGGCCACATGTTTTCCTTAAAACAGACCACAAATTACTTAGTACAATCAATTATCCACATCTAACAGGGCAGATTAATGTTGCTGTTTGATTATAACCCTGAGAGTTTGTTCCTGAAATACAAACTCTGACTGTCAGGGAATACAAGAACATAATAGACTTTTGGCTTTGTTTTAACAATAAGGTTCCTGAAGGGGAATAGTGTGATGTGTGCTCACCACACTGCAGAGAGCCTGGAACATGCCCAAGTCTATTTTAGGCTTTTGCCTCAGGGGACATCTCTGAGGAAACAGGAAACTTTGGTTTAGTACCAAAGCTAAACCTAGAATCGAGTTCCCAAATTGTTTTCCTCCCCCTCTTCTTTCTCTGAGTTTTCTCCCTGAACTTCAGCACCCCAGTGCATCTTTGAGCTTGCTGCCCTTTTCACTGACAGGTACTCTCAACACCCCAAGCATCCTGCTACCACCTCCTCCAGGAGCCCCTGGCCTGGCTGTCACATCCCCAAAGCTCCAGACAGCCCAGGACAGAGTTCCTGACAAACCTTGCTGGGATGATTTCTCTTGAGGCCATCCCCACCCACCAGCCCCTCCACCTGAGGCCAGCTCCAGAGGCTCCAGCCATCTCTCCCAATCCATCTGGTCCACAACCCTGATGTCAAGGCTTTCAGTAGCCACAGGAAGAGTAAGCAGCTGCCCTGAGGAGCACAGGCTGCTTCAGCTCTCCCTGTCACAGAACAAACATCAATCTGAACGCACTGAGCTCTGGGCCCTATACAAGCAAGATCTTCAAAGTGCTTTTTCCCAGTTTCTCAGTCCCCATGCACTATTCCTCTTCCTTAGGCAACAGAGGTCTAGAGATCAGGTTAAAGGTGGCAGGGAGACAGATGACTGCTATAGCACAGCTGATCCAGCCCTGAGGTGAGCTTGATGCCTCAGTTCTTCACACACACCCCTCCCAAGCCCAGAGCTATCAGTGTGCAGCCCCAGATCTGCACAGGGCTACATTAATGCTTATAATATGTTAAGGGTGAGTGTGAGGAGGAGAGAGCCAGGCTCTGCTCAATGGCATCCAATGGTAGGACAAGAGGGAATGGGAGCAAGTTGGACCACAGGAGGTTTAGTATTAACACGAGGAGGAACTTTTTTGCAGTGATGGTGCCAGAGCACTGGACCAGGCTGCCCAGGAGCCTGTGGAGTCTCCTTGTCTGGAGCCATTGCAGAGCTGCCTGGACACATTGCTGTGTGAGCTGGTCTAGGTGCTCCTGCTCTGGCAGGGGGGTTGCACTAGATGATCTTTCTAGGGCCCTTCCAACCTCTGACATACTGGGATACCACAACTCCTCAAAAAACAGGACCCCAGCTGCTCTCTGTGCCATTCTTGCCTCACCAGGAGCATCTAAATCCAACAAGTGTAGGTCTTACAGACCTCAGAGACTAAACTAGCCATGCATGAGACTGACTTAAGGCCCATCTGGGAAATAGGTCCCTAGAGTCCTAAGGGACAACCTGGAAAAGCAGCAGACAAGCCAGTTGTCCCCCCCTACCCCACCAGCTAGCTAAAGATGCCTTTCCTACTCTTAATGGCCAGATGCAAGGCTGTGAAGGGGCTTTCTCCTGGAAGGTGATCTAGAAACTAGACTTTGACTGGCTCCAGTGGCAACTGTGCGTTTAGTAGTCACTCAGTCCAACCCTCACCTGCTTGGTTATTCGTGTAGATTATTAACTATCGGATGGTACAACCTTCTGGAGCACATCTACCATTTTCAGATGTGCCACATGCACCTACAGAGTATTTGAGCTGACTTTAAACAAATCTGCAGCTGCAACGGGGGGGAAAAGTATGAATTATTGAAAGCTTAGGAGAAATGTTAATTACTTCCAAGCAAGGTCCAAAAGATTTAGCTAAATACTCCTTAGAGGATATATAGCAGAGTCAAGAATACTGGCTATTCTCCAAAGGTTTGTATCTGCTAAGCTTAAAAATTCATGCAAGTCTTCAAAATGAATGCTGCATAACCATGTGTATCCTCTAGAAGCACAGCAATTACAAGAGAAGTGCTTTAATTTGTTATTAAGTGATTTCCATCACAATGTGACACTACCAAAGCAGTTAATAATTATCCCTTTAGCAGAAAGTATTAGCAATATTTCCAAATATTTACACTAGAAGGTAGCTTTCAGCTCTCCCTTCTCTTACAAACACAAATGGTTTTGAGAGGTTCTTGAAACAGGTCACATCCTAAGAGTTCTCTGGCAGCTGCTTCAGAGCAGAACAAGAAAAGACAACAACTGCAAAGTCTTCTCTAATTCCTAGCAATGGGACAGGAAGACAGCATCCTCTTCCCAGGGCAAGTCCCCAGCCTTAAAGCCTTGCACAGATGCTGAACTTTGAATTTAGCTGCCTGACTCATGCATCAAATCA
>VWZO01003003.1:845268-917768 GCA_013396975.1 Bucco capensis | reverse complement strand
GTTAGTGCTAGGCAGCTGAAAAGAAACAGAACAACACCTGCATCTGCTCTACCCAGCACACTGAAGCTCTTTTTTCTGCTTCACTTGCAAGTCTGATTCCAGCAGAGAGCAAACCAGAGGCCTGGTCCACAGCTTCCCTAGTTCATACCTGGTTTCATCTCTTCTACAGGCTCACAGAACACTGTGAAGAGGCAGCACAAAAAAAGGCTTGCATCTCTTCCACATAGGACTCAATCCTCCTCCTGCATGCAATGAACCATCCTATGTCCAAATCACTACCCCTATTTTTCTGCAAAAGGAGCCCTTCTCACATCACACACATGTAAAGCTCTTGGCAGTTTCCTCTCCAATACAGCACAGCCTTCCAGGTTCTCCAACCTCATCCAGAGCAGAAAACCCCCCAGACTTCTCCTCTCCTTCCAGAAGGAGCACTACTGGGATCCAGAATACACAATGAACACAACAACTGAGCAAGCAACCCCAAAAAGAACAGCCAGAGCAAAGCCAAAGGTCTTACCTGAGGCACGCAAACGGGTACTGCTGTGCCATGCCGTGCTCCAAGCAGGATGCTTCTCCTCTGCCTCCCCTCAGGCTCCAGCCAGCCCATTAGCAGCCAACTTAAAAGTTCACAGGTACTGAGATGATAAGGAGCAGAGTATTCTGGGTATCCTGGGGTGGCAAAACCCTGCAGAGCAGAAAGAGGGTCCAGGTCAGGCACAAGGGCTGAAATGCTTTCATCAAACCAAGTGGAATAAAACCCTTACTAGCTCAAAAATCTTCATTTTTCTTGGGCAAACTTTTAGACATTTGAAGCCATGGCTAGTTTGCATCCATTCCCCCTCTCAGCTCACTAGTACCTTCTAGTCATTTCTTTCTGTATTTGACCTTCATTTCCCCTGAGAAGTTGTCTGGAACAACAGTCTACAGAGAAACTCTTCACACACCTGTTTCTTATGTGGTACAGAATATTTCCAGCTAGAGTTTGACATCAGCAAGACATGGGCACAGAAAAGACAGCTTCACCCTCTTGCCTGAGCTCAGTGGTGATACTAAAGCAGCTCCACCGTCCTTTGGTAGCTCACACTCCCCTGTGCTCCTCTCACTGCTCCAGTTGGATGAAGCCCCACTGAACTGGGAAATGCTCCCTTCCTGAGATGCTCTATCTGCCCTTGTGCCAAAAGGACACAGATCAGAGAGGGGAACTCCTCAGTGAGAGGCCCATAGGTGCTGGGGAGCTCTGGACCAGGCTGAGCCCAGAGGAAGCAGCTTGCCTCTCTGTGCAGTGAGACACAAACCCCTCCTCTAAACCAGGACAGGAACAGTCAGGAGATGAGTGGGGGGGGTGTGTTCCAGCCCCAGGAGGGGAATTATGGGGAAAAAAAGAAAAGAAAGGCTAAAATAAGAATCATTCTAAGGGATCCCAGATGAATTTCTCTGTCACACAGGCTGACAGTGTCCCCAGGCCAGGGTGACCAGAATGGACACAGAGCACACCTCATTCTCCAGACCCTTGCCCAAAGCACACAGGTCCCAGGAGGAGGGGTGGGCACTGCTGGAGGTCACCAGGAGCAGCTGTGTCTGCCAGGCTGGCTGGTTCCTTCCCACAAATCTGCTGCATCAGAATTACCAAGCAACAACAACAACATCATCATCATGCTGGGTAATGGCATGGCACAGCTCATCAGAGGGAGGGCTGCTCATCACTCCCAGGGCACACACTGGTGCCACAGGACACGGGATGTGACTTGGCCCTCAGCCCCTGCTCTACACCTGGGGAGCTAGCCCAGCAACACTTCAGCCGTGGGATAACACCAATGCCTGCACAGAGAGAATGTGGGCACAGATCCCACCAGCTCTGCCTGCACAAGAGCTGCTTATGGATGCCAAGTTTTGCCCGTGTGTAAATTTACAGTTGGTGGCATTTCCACTGTAAGTGCCATTGTCAAGATTTTGGGATTGGATTGAAAAAAAAAAAGCAAGCATTTGACTGAAACTTGCCATTCAACTTCTCCTCATCAGAGTAAAATACCATACTGTACCAAGAATGAAAAGAGAGACAGAAAACAACAACATTTAGCAGGTTTTAAAATTATGCAGATATTTTTAATGGCTTTGGAGTATTCAGACACTCACTCATATGTCAGAAAACAGATTTGATTTATAGGAATGACATTTGGCAGAGCAATTAATCCATACTATGTTCTAATCGTGTTTGGTACAAGGAGAGGGAAGGGGAAGGAAAAAAAAAAAAGTCAAGCTTAGGTTTAAAGCTGACTGTGCCAGGAATTCTTTTCAAAGGAGGCTCAGAAGGGTTTTTTGTAAGCTCAAGGACAAAATCTGGTCTTTATTGCTTCCCCACCCCACCACCCAGCACGAGATGAAGACTGCAGCCCATTTCCCAGCTGAAACTCAACAATTACATCTCCAGCCTGCACTGGAGGTGAGGTGGGAGCCTGGGCCTCTCTGGCTGCTAAGCACATAAACCCTCTTTCCCATGTTATTCCTCAGACCCAAGGAGGCTGTCTAAAGGAATCCTGAGGGGGAAACTATGGGGATATAGTACATCTAAAAACCTCAGGGTTTCCTCGGGCAGAGCAGGAATTTGCCTTTGCATGAGTGCCCTTTGGTCTGTTTTTTTCTCTCTCCAGGAAAGGAAGTTTCACTGGTCTCCATTTTGTCCATCTCAGAAATGAACTGACACAGCAAGGTTCTGCTCCCCACCTGGCACTGCCTGCATCTCCACTGCCAGAGCACTTACACTTGCCTATGGGGCTCCAGTGCCACCCAGAGCAGTGCTGCTGCTCAGGCCCTGCAGGAACATCCACTAGCACAGAGGCCCAGTCTGCAACCTCCCTGCTGGCTGCAGATTGGGACCTTCTTGTCTGAGACCCTGTGTCCCAAAAAGGGGTGTTCTGCTCAGCTGGAGGGCACGGCCAGACTCCTCACTTGTCCAACAGCTCTCCTTGCTCCTCTAGCTATGCCTGTGGCTGCTGACACCTTCCTCATGCTGTGCCCATTCTGTGCAAGCATCAGCCTCTGGCCCTTCTACTCCCTGTTGAATTCTGCAGAGGAAAACCAACCCTGTGCTTGTCCTCCAGTGGGACAGACAGGACCACGAAGCAAAGCCTCTCTGGCAAATCCATTCTCAGCCACAAGAGCAAGCACTCCCTGGTAGTTTTGAGGCAGGCCTCAGCAGGAGCTGTGAGTGGGCTCACACAGTACCTGCAGGGTGGCTAACACAGCTCTGGTGCCAGCGTGCCAGGAGATCACAGATCAAAACAGATTCCCCTACACCACTTCCATGAGAGCTTTACAAAGCCAAGGGTACACTTTTAAGAGAAATAAACAATTATTTTAGCAGACTGGGTTTAACACCTGCTGTGAAGATTGCAAAACCATTCACATCCTACCTATAACTCCATTTTCTCACACTCATAACTCAGAAAATATTTGCCTCGGGGTTTAATTGCTCCCATACTCTTCTCTGTCTGAAGATGGATTGTTAAATGTTATTACTACTGGAGGTAGTTTGGGCCATGTCTTTCAGCCATATTTGAATTAAAAAGGGAGAGAGCAGAGAAATTCTGACCAGATGCACTATTTTGGGGAAGTGAGTACAAAACCCCAAGTGGCCAGAGCTAGCTCCTATGGAAATGGTACCTCTAGGGCAGAGGGCTGTTCAAAGCCCCTGAGGAGGGACTGTGGAGCCTGCTGGAGGAGCCACTGGTTCTTTCCCTTGCATCCAAGCAAGGATTTGCCCCTCTGCAGGATTGTGCCAGCTCCATCACCCAGCTGCTCTGGCAGGGAGAGGGCTAGACCCCAGCACAGTAACACACAACACAGCAAAATATCAACATTAGGAACTGGAGGAGAGAAGCTAACAGACAAAGCCCTTGCTCTGATCTCCTCTCTTGTCATCCCCACCACAAACACAACCACACTCTGGGATGGTTTTCCTTGCTGGCATACACAAGTCTCTGGCACAACTGCTGCTGGACCAGCTGAAGCCAAATGGAGTTGAGAGAGGGGAACCTCTCCACCTTCTAACTCAGCACAGCCCTCTCTCTCAAGGGAACTCTATGCAGGCAAACCTCCTGCCTACAGGGACTCCCACGGGAGTTCATGGAGGGTTTATCTCTGTTTTCTCCCTGTGTGAGCCTCCTCACTGCCACACCTGAGCAACTTGTACATTTGGCTGTGATTATCTACCCCCGAAACTCTCCCATGCTGTCTTGTGCCTGCTGGAGAGGGAAGAAGGGGTTGGGGCAGGGGATGCTCCTCAGGCCTCCCAGGCTCTGCCCACAGCAACTGGGGGCAAAAGCACCCACCCAAGCACCCCAAGGCTGCCACCCTTGGGTCACCAGCCTGGAGTGGAGCTGCTGCCTCCATGGTGCAGAGTGATGGTTGTGTCCAGTCTTTCCATCCCCTTTCTGCTGGAAGAACTGGTGCCTGCCCAGATGTTGCCCCCAGAGCACCAGGGGCAGCTGTGGGCTTGCTTTGCCCCTTCCCACAGGCAGCCTTCCTTCCAGCACTGACTGGGCTCTCAGCACGGTGCTGTGAGCTGCTCCACGGGGACACAGCTGCAAGATGGGATAGGCAAGGTAGGATTTTACAGATGACTTTTAGCACAAATAGTCTGGCACAAAACAAAAACCCCAACACCAAATCAAATTATGGAATAATAACCAAACGTGGCATTTCAAGTCCCCTGCCTTTTCCAGGGGAGCGTCTCAGGCTGTTACACTCCCACACAAGTTACTGAGATAAAATTGGAACAGATAGAGATCCCAAACCAAGCAATACTTCCTGTGAAAGCACGAGGCCTGATCCAGAGCTCAGCTGAGTCATCAGAAAGACACCTATTTGCTTCCCTAGGCCATTGTGAGCATGCTTTGGCCACAGCACTGAGTCGGATTTACATGTTTTCACGTTTAACCATGGTGTTTGGTACAAAAACTTTCCATTATACCTGCCTGAAGCTTTATCTCCTAGATTTACTCCTAATCAGAGCTCTTCCCATCAGTGACAGCAGCAGTCACTGTCTGAGGAGTCATTATTTCTCCTACAAGCACACTAAAGTGCTAAGTGTTTCAGGTTTGATGTTACAACTGCTCCCTGTCACCTCGCTCTCTGCTGCTGCCAGTCACTCCCTCCACAAACTCTTTGTCAGAGTGCTTACAGCTCTGCTGCAAGGCTTTCAAGTTCTCTTTGTGCCTTGCAAGCCACCTCACACACAGGCATGCACACATCCTGCTTTACATCTCCTCAACAAACGCTGCCACAAGCCTTGTCAAAGCAGCTTCCAGAGCTCTCCTCTTGCACACGACAACTGAGGATGCTTTACACATTGGGTTTTGGTTGGTTTTGTTTTAAGTAATAGCAGAGAGGTGTTTCCTCAGTGCCTGAATTTGCAGTGTGGAGGGTGGGTTCCTCAGGATGTGGGTATTCTCTCCTGGTTTTAGAGCCTAAGCTGCTGTAACAACCCATGGCATCTGTTCAACCCACTACCTGTGCCCTCTCCCCGCTTTTCCTTTCCTTTCCGTTCTGCTGAAGTCAAGTGCTTTGCTTTGATTGTTATTTAAGAAGGTAGCTCATGTTCCAATGCCTATATGCAGAATGAGCTGAAAGAAGGCAAAATCTGCCCTGAAAAGATCCATTTTTGGGGTGTGTCTAGCTGAGTGGGATGAGTTCACGGCTGGGCCCTGTTCCTGCTGCAGGGAAGACTCAGTGGTTTGTGCTGAGAGCCTGAAACTCACTGCCACAGCTTCTGAAAGTGGGGCTCTCTCTGCTGAATGACAGACAAGTGATGGGCACTGCCAGGCAGGAGGAACCAACAATCTGCAGAACTGGCTCTGTGGAATTATCCTATTTCTTCCTTATCAAACACTCCCTTTTCTTCTGGAGGGAATGTTAATTACAATGGATTCCACCCCCCCCCCGCTCACGGGGGGAGGTAAAAATAAGAATGACAAGATTTTTTCCCATTCATCTCAGAGCAGTGTGGCACTGGGCTTTGGATATCCACTCTCCTCCCCGGGTTAGCTGCCCTGGATTCATGCTTCCCCATACAGCAGTGCCTGTGAAAGAGAGGAGCTTGGCACTGCTAGAGTACCTGGGCTGCAGTGTGCTGGGGAAGCTGTGGAGCAGTTACCCAGTCCTACACACAGCACTCAACAGGAACCTGGCTGGAGTTCCCACTGGCTTCCATAGGAATATTGCTGGTGTAGGATGAAACATTTTATCAGGGAGTTCCCTAGAAGTTTTGTTTCAATGAAAGTGGTTTATAGTGATCCTGAGTGCTCCACAAACCCTTCTCGCAACAGTATTTGCATTTTCTCATCAGCCCAGCTCCAAAATGCCACTGCTGGGGATGCAACGCTGGCAGCAGCCAGGGCTGTCCAGCCCCACAGCAATGATGTGCTAGAGGCATGCACTGGCTCACTCCCCAGCCCTTGCACAGCACATACTGCAGCAGGAGCTCACAGCAGCCAGGGCTGAGCCACACAGGGAGGAGAGCAGCTCCTGGATCACAAGGAGGACAGCAGTTTGCTCAGAGCCATCCCATGGAAGGCCTCCAGAGAGGTCTACCCTGTCACAGCCTTTCCTTTCTGCTGTGACACCACTGGACCTACTCTTAATCTTCACGTGCACCTAGACAGAGAGCAATAGCCTTACCTACCAAGGAAAGCCAGACATCCAGGCAGTGTGTCCACCTCACACAAGAGCTTTCAGGGCTAACCACAAGCAATCCAGTGCCACAAAAGCTCCCATGAGGGGCAAGCAACCTGGCTTCCAATTTGTCTCAGGAAGCACGAGATCATTTTCTCTGAAATCACACCTTTCTCCTTCGAAGCTTCTGTATCTATTTGGTAACTTCTACATATGTCATTTCTGTACCACAGCCACAGCTCCCACCTGGAGTTTTGCAACATTGTCCACATGTTACCTTTCCTGCAGGATATAAACGTGTGACTGATACTATTTTTGCACTCCAGAGAGAGAATGAGATTATAAGAAAGCAGAAGGAATGAAGCAGCTTCTGAAAGTGGGGCTTTCTCTCCTCTTTGCTTTCTGTAGTCTGAAGGCAAAGAACTTGTGGGCATCCTCAGTGGGATTCTAGCAGGATCCCTGCCTGTATGTGTAATCAGCATGGAGCTGAGTGATTCCTCTGCAGCCCACAAGGTGAAGGTAAGAAGAGATTGTTCCTTGGGCAGATTGGGACCAAAGGCAGCCCAAGAGCTGTTTCAAAGTATTTTCATTAGACAGCATTTCCAGCTGTACCACTAACACTGTTCAGAATGGAAAGCAATTCTCTTCCTGGCACCATTTCAGAAGATCTAAAATGCATCATTCTAATTACTGCCTGACAAACAACCCTGGAATGCTAGCTGGGAAGTTTGCAGTGCAGACAACAGATACGTTATCATCACACTGGTAGATTGAACTTTTTATGGTGTCTAATATCTCTGGGTTATAAACGAGTGAGAGCATCCTTTGCCACTGGCAGAGCACAGCCCTCCAGCACACAAACTGCAGGTTCACACCTTTCTGTGACTCAGCTAGAAAGCCAAGGTCATTTTGTGGTGAAACAGTCGAGAAGAGTTGCCAAATCTAACTAACTTTGGACTACTTTCCATCCTTTTGCATAGTGATTTCCTTTAGTCTTTCCAGAAATTCACAGAATTCCTCCCCATTAAGTTAACTCTTTGCAGTTCTGATTCGGTTACAGTGGCTGCCTAATCTCAGGAAGATCAGAGTTTCCTTTAGCAAGCCCACACATAGATCTGTATCTGCTTCTAGCAGCAGAGCTCAATCCAAACTTCTTCAGAGGTCTGAATAATTCATTCTTTTCCCCCTCCCCAGGTTCCTGGCAGGGTCTGGGATCTCCACCTTCCAAAAAAGCAAAGGGAACTTTCTCCTGCTCATGGCCAGTTCAGGGGATGCAGAGACCTCCCAGGGCTGTGGCTATGCCTGCTTTGGCTGTTGTTTGAGGAAGAGTCCATGCCAACTCTTCCAAGCATTGCCTGTGCCTTGTATGAGGTGCACTCCTCCTGCAGAGTTGATCTGAAGCCAAAGCCTGAGTGAGTCCAAGTGAACAAGTGTGATTCACATGGCAAGAGAGCAAAAGGAGTTCCAAGGGGGAAAACCAAGGTAAGAAAGGAAAGAGAGATTCAAGTTCCACCCCCCCCCCAGTGCCTACATAATCATGAACTGAACTGCCTCATGGAACTGAGAATTCTGCTAGCTGCTATCTGTAAACACCTCTGGCAGTAACTGCTTATCACCCAGGCTAGCAATGTGGGCTGATTTCATGGTATTTGATTAATTTAAGCCCCCTCCTCTCATTTGGTGTGGTTTGTTGTTTTGTTGGGTTTTTTTCTTCTTCTTCTAAGAAATAGCTATTTGACATAAACATCTTTGTTTGGCATATCACTAGATCTGCTGCTAATTATAATGCTGAACCCAGATGCTGGTGGAGGAAATTAATCTACGTCCTGCATAGTTTGTTGGGCTTGTTTGAGCAGGACTGCCAAATATTTAGTGAAACCCTCATATGACTTTTATTATCTGGAGATAGCTATTAAAGGGCCAAATACTATTCTTATTCTCACTAGTGTAAACCTAGACAGCTCCAAGGAGGGAAATAAACATAGTTCCATTACTAAGGATTTACATGACGTTAGTCTAGATTTACAGTACTGTGAAGCCTCAGCAGTGCAACTAGGAACCTAAACCACAAACACTCCATCATCTAAGCCTGGGCTCTTCTCCTAGCTGAAAAGCAGTTTTGATCCTGAGCAAAAGGCCAGTATTCCAACATTTGTTCTGCTACATGGGTATATAGAAATCACTTTTCTTCTGCAAGCTGGCCTGCAGCAAACGCCTCTCAGATAACTGGCATCAAAATGTCTCTGCTCAAAACAACAAACATCTTTCCTTACAGAACAGTCCAAGCTAGGAGCTGCTCCAGGGGCCAAAGAGCCTCCTGAGCCTGTTGGTCCCACCAGAGTTTCCCACAAGCCCCTGCAGCACATCCCCAGGGGAGGAAGCTCTTTGTGTGGCCAGGGCAACCTCTGGCCTCAGGCACACAGACTGCAGACCTGGGGTCCCAGGAGGCACCAGGAGCCCACCTGGGGGCAAGGGAACTTGCACTTTCCCAAAGGAAAACATTTCAGTTCCACTGGAAAAAGTGGCCCAACCCAAGAAAACAGACATTTCAGCTGCAGAAAAAAAAAAAGACTGCTTCTCTGTAGAAAGCATTGGGTTTTGTTAATTTCCCCTTTTCCCACCCATTTCTACAACACAATATTTTTCAGTTGCAAAGCTCAGGGGAGGTGGGGAACCATCAAAATAACTGGTGTTTCCCACACAGAGACAAATTGAAGCTTTCAGCCCGCAGCTTTAAACTAGCTAAGAAACAAACAAACAAACAAAAACCCCAACAACTTGAAACCAAAATTCCCCAAAGTCAGCATTCCTCAAACAGAAGCAAACCTATGCTGTGAAAAGTGTATCTTCCATGAGAAACAAAACTGACAGAGAATTTCCCACCCTGCTCACAGACAACAGTGAGTAAGCCAGAAGAGCATCCCTGTGTGCCAGCTGACATTTAAGGCAGTAGTATCATTTAAGCAACACAGACCTTAAGACAGGAAATTTCCTGGGGAAAAGAATAAAACCCCTGCTGAGAGATGGTAACCTCTGGTACAATAAATGGCTACTAACTCCAGCTGCCATCCTTGGCAGGAAATGCCACAGCCCTCAACTGGGGTGAAGATTTTAGACAGAAAACAGATACTTAGAAAGTCATAACATAAATGTCGAATCTAAATGGATGCTGTGGTTTTGTCCATGGCATTTCAAGTGCATCCTTAAGCTGTAGCAGCCACTTTCCAGAGAAGCACCAGGTGCTGTGCTGAGTGTGCACAGGCTGCTGCTATCCAAGCAGGCAGCAGGACCCCTGTCAGTAGGACACGACTTCCCATGTTGTGGAACAGGCTGTGGAGCCCCGCTCACAGATTAAGAGATCCTCAGGGATCCACGGAGATCAAAGTCATTTACAGGAGCCTGAGGCTAGCTGTACAAACTGAGCAAAGTCCAGTTCTCAGCCTGACAGTAATTGAGTGGGACAGGCTTTAGGCAAAACAAGTTGCTGCTCTGTGCAGGACTTGGAAGGCTCCATGGTTTGCTCCTCCACAGCCACAGGCAGCACCAGCAGAGCAAGTTGAGGGGATCCTCTCTTACTGCACATTTGCAGGCACTGCTGCCAAATGAAACGCTTCAGAACATTTACTGTCTCCCTTCAATCCTTTTGCTCTGATATCCTCTGTGGACCTGTTTGCTACTCGAGTTTCCAGGCTACACAGGTTTAAAGTGTCTTTTCCAAGCCAAGAGGGGCAGAAGTAATTTGCTACATCAGGAGGCAGGTTCAGTAGCTTTCCACGCAGCAGCAAATGCTTATCCTTTTTGACAGACATGTCTGGAGCAGCAGAGAGGATGTTCACCTTTGGTGTGGGGTTTGGAGAGCTCCAGTGCTTTGTGTACTCTTTTAGGCTAAAGCAAACACAACATATTTTGCCTTTCTGCAGCGTGGTTCCAACTCAAGCTAGAATTTGGCAAAGCAAAACAACGCTAAGTGAAGAAAATCCAAATATTCATTATCCACATGGCAGTATCTTCTACACTCCTTTGGGCACCAGAGGAAAAATGGGACCTTAGATTTGCATCTTTTTGCCAGAAGCTCAGCTACTCATCACAGCTCCCCATAAGCCAGAGAGAGCTCAACCTCGCTTTCTGGAGGAAGGCCTTCAACTCACACCTCGTGCTGCAGCTAGCTGATCCTTTTCCCCTGGGAAAGGGATCTGAGGGACAGGGGTTTTGTCCAGAACACTTCCGAGGACAGTGGTAAGAGCACAGAAGCCCCAGGCTATTCTAATGTACACCTCATACATTCATGAATGGAGTCAGGCTACAGAGGATGCAGTTTACAAACCAGTCCAATGGGAAAGGAAGAGCTGTAGACGGTACAACCTCTCCCTTCTAAGAAGGTTTCCAGAATCACACAGATCCCAGCAGAAATGTGGTTGCCACACGCTGAAGAGACTGACTTCAGGTGGGCAACCTGCTCTGACAGATTTTGCAGTGCCATGCCAAACTGTACTTGCTAACACTTCCCATCCCAAAGCAGGTGCACGGCGTACCCGCACAAGCAGGAGAGCGGGACTCCGAGCCCTGATCCAGTTGGAGCTCTATCCATGAAGCATGGGACACTGCCAGAGTTCCAACATGAGCCTTGGCTCCAGAAGGGATGGGAACCACTAGACGACACACTTCTTTGGCACAGGTGGAGCCTAGCCCCAGAGAGCTGGAAGACAACCAAGCACAGGCAAGCCACTCCAGCCGGCATTCAACACAGCTTCACACAGGCGTCCTCCTGTAACCTCCCAGCTCTGCCATCGCTTGCACAGGGAGAAGGCAGCAGCAAGCTGCAACGTGCAGCACAGCAGTACTTTCAGCAACCAGAGTGCTACACAGCCCTGTAGAAGAATGCCTCATACAGGTAAATGCTGTCCAATTACTCCTGCTATGCAGCCCACAATCAATGCTATCAGTGTAGTAAGCTAATAGAATTGAAGTGTTAGCTCAGATTATCAATAGTGCTCTGTATCTGGTCCATTATAATCTCTGCCTAGAGACTCAGGAGTTCATAATAGCTAGCAATAAAATATTTTTGTCTACAAAGAAGGAAGATAACCACCACGTGTACACTTTGCTTAAAAGTACTCAATGACTTCATTTTTAAATACACACTGCTTGTTCCAGCTAACATGGTACTGTTGTTTCATAAAGAGCTCCTCACACTCTCCTTTTAGTTACAAACTCTGCTTTATCAAGGACAGCCTAAGGCAGAGTCATTTCAATTGCTGGTATTTGTATCTCTAATGAACTGTAATCCAATAATCAGGGACTATAAAGGATTTTTTTTTTCTCTGACATTATCAGAGAGCAGCCATAAAAGTACAAAATCCACAGAACCATCGTGTACCCAGTCCCAGTGACAAACACAGGGCTTCATCCTCCTGGCCTCAGCAAAACCCAACAGACTGGGCCTCTCAATGAAAGGACTGAAATGGCTGTTCCCCTCCAATATTTATTCATACTTCCTCCTTTCTCCACGCAGATGCCAGGCTCCTGCTGCCTCTTCAGTGTCAGGAGCACTTGGCTCTCTGCTTTGGCTCCGGTGGTGCTGTGTGAGCAGAAGGGGCTGGGGCAGCTCGCACATGCTGTCACACTGACACCGGGCAGGGGCTGGGACAGGAGCTGCTGCCTCTGGGCCACAGCAGTGCTTTGGGCCTTGGCATCTAGGTACTCCAAGTGGATGGCTTCATTCCTCCTTCAGACATATTTTATTGACTTATTTATGATGCCTTCATTTGACCTAAGTGGACAGAAATACCCTGTTCAGATCCACTTGCATCCAGACAGGCAGCAGCAGCAGCAGGGGAGCTACAGCTCCCTGTGCTAACACGACAAGGTGACAAGGACAGCCTCACTGAGCTCACCCTGTGCCCTAGCCAGACCAGGGATCCTTCTCCAAACACTCCTTTAAATGCCATAAATCCTGCATTAAGCAGATTAAACCCTACTTGTGACATTTTCTTTACCCTGAGTGCTAGCCATCAACACCATTTCCCCTGGATCTTTACAAGCTTCTCTTGTCTCATCCCTTCCTTGGATGCCCTTTCCCCCTTCACTTTCTGTTGGCTAAATTCAAGCTGTAGGATGACTTTATGAGGGGAGGAAAACACACCATGGGCCAAAATGAAGCCAGGGCAGGTCTGCCAGCTATCAAGGCACATCCTCACCTTGGGCCAGGCACATGCTCCTGCTAGTAAGGAGGGAATGGTGCTGCTGGGAGGGCATCTGTGGGGAGCACAGGCTGTCCCCAAGTGCCACCTCCCCAGAGATGGAAAAAGCCTCACTCTGCTCCCAGGTTCTCCTGGCCTTTCCCTTTCTGAAAGGGCAGGGAAAGAAAGGCCCAGGCACAAGTAGGATAAATAAATCCAAACAGAGACATAATTAGTCTGTCTTTGCAACAATACAAAGAGCAGCAAAACCACAAGTCTTTAGTAATAAATGACACTGTGGGTCTTGAACAGATTATAAGTACTATGGAACTGAAAGTCAACATTTTCCTTCCATTCACTAGCTCACATTTCTCTCACAATGGAGCCCCTTTTAAATAGCTAATCACACTCACCACATCCAAGGAAGGGAACAAGCAAACTGGCCTACAAGTCTTCAGCTCTGCAAGGTGTCAGACACATGAAATATCTCAAGGAGAGGCTAGACAGAGCCAAGGCACATCAGGGACACACTGGGGACAGACAGCTGCACTCCTGGGTACTTTTGCTACAAAACACTCTCCAGAACCAAGGGCTCTGGGATCCACAGCCATCTAAGAAACCTGTTCCACGGCAGTTTGTGAGACCAGTGGTTTTATCCTTTCTCCACAGCAGTGCCATCAACATTAGTTTTGTTTCCTCTGTGTGTCATTTGACACAGATGTATCTGTACTGCACTGAGCTTTTCCCTGGCACCCAGAGAGCTAAGCCAAGCTCAGCTCCATGGGCTACGTGCAATCGTTCACAGCAGCACAAAGCAGATGGAAACAGGACCAGGATGGCATTAGGTACCTGCTAGGTGCCCTGTGGGCAGCCACCCCCCCTTTAGCCAGATGCAGAGCAGTGGCCATTCCAGCCTCAGGCCTTCCAAGGCTGCAGCTCTGCTCTTGCCACTGGGGCTCTCTATTAAACTTTTCGGCAAGAGGCTTTTATTGAAGCTCTGAGGGAATCAAGGACTCATTAAATGCCCTATCAGATGTAAAATACATTTTGCATGGTCCTGCACAGGAAATTGCTGCAATAACGGTAAAAGAAGTCACTGCCAAATATTTTGGGGGAATAATGATTATAGATCAATTCCCTTTTCCCTGTTGAAGTTACAGCCACACAGAGTCAGTGTCAGCCAAAGCAGAATCAGGCTCTGGTTAATTCTGAAGTACTGCATTGCTGAACCACTAACTAGGTATGGCAAGCGGGTGGAAAAGCTGTTAGTAGCAAACAAATCATTTTGGCTACCTGGGAGAGTTGGAACCAGGAAAAACAGAGAAGAGACATCAAGCACAAACTATCACATTAAATGGGTCAGGTTTTAGGAATGCAAAAGCTTGTCATATCCTTTTAATTATAAGGGTAAATTTAAGAATAAAAGACAACTCCAGCTGAGAAAACATCTCACTTAAAGACCTAGTGAATAGTTACACATCCTGCATCCTTCCAACAGAAACATTTAGAAGGTGGAATATACACACAAAATACCAGCAGAAACTCAGGAACCATCTTTGTAAAGCTTCTGAGCCACAGAGCAATCTCTTCCTAAGCATGTGCTCTGGGTGCAAAAAGTCACTTTGTAAACACATGATGATTTTTACCAAGGCTGTGTGTTGGAGCAGAAGTGTTCACCACTCAAGAAAAAAAGCCAAACCAATCTGTAGAGCTCTTCAGGTACAGCCATCCTGTCCCCAGACACAGCATCTCTCTCTGTGGGTCTGCAGAGATGGACTCAGCAACATGGCACAATAGGGACTCTGCACTAACACGAGGCTCCTGCTTTAGCCCTCCCCTGTCCAAGCTCTGGCTGCCATGCACAGACACTAATGAAAAGCTCCCTTCTGCTCAGCCTGCCTCCCTCCTTGGCTGGGCCAGCCAGGCAGCCGCTGTGTGCCCAGCTAAGTCGGCAGTGCCTAGCCCTCCTGCCGGCCACTGCAGCTCTGGGTCCCCGCTGCTGCTGGCAGCAGCTTCCAGTGAAGCTGAGAGCTCTGTAGTTGTGGAGTCCTGCCTCAAGAGGGAGATGCCAGAGCTAAGGATCTTCATTGATCAGCATGTGTACGTTCTTCTAGTCTCAAATCCTGGTACTTCCAAATCACATTGACAAGCTAATCCCTCTCCTACAACTTCCCTTTGCCTCTGAGCTGTGCTTTCAGTGACCTCTGCCAGCTGGAACCTGACCATTGCTCCCGAAACACAAATCCCCACCAGTGAGTTTGTCCCAGTCAATTCCACCAGCCAAATCTGAAAGCCATCCCTGCCAATGGGAGCCCAGCACTGATCCTGTTGGCTGGATCAGATCTCTGGTTACAGCAATGCCAAACACCCTGCAGGATCATACCCTTGGTTTCCATGAGTGTGCAGCACATCTTTCCAGACACAGCCGAAGCAGTAATCTGCTCCATTTTCTGCACTTTGGATTTAAGCACAGCTATTTGGTATCCTGCTCCCAGCAGCAAGGACATCAACACAAACCCATCTCAGCTACATTGACCTAAACTCTCCCACTGCACAGTTGGCTTTCTTACTAGGATAAGCTCAGTACCATGCACTTCATGTCCCCTAGCCTGCAGGGCAACATATTCACACAGTTTCCAAAACAGAAAATACATGCAGCTTTCATTTCATCAGGGCATTTACACACATCACTAATGACAGATCATGCAGCAGCAGGCTGCTCTGAGGAGCCTCAGAGAACATGGAAGAGCTTTGGCTCAAGCTGAGGTCAAAAACCTACAAATAGCTTTCAGGTAAGTTCACCAGAGTGACTTGTTAGGTCAGCAATACCCTGAGAACACTACTGCACATAGTTTTGTTACTGAATGTCAGAAGGAACACAGACACTTGTAGCTTCTGGCCATGCAGGTGATGAACCAAGGTGCATCAGGGGGAAACAAAGCCTTACATGTATGCAGGAGCTCTGATCCAAGTACAACATCCCTGAATCACAAAAATACAGGCAAGAGACAAGACAGGCTGCTGACAGACCCAGCAGTGCCCATCTCAGAACACATGGCACTTAGGTGAGGTTCAGGGACAGAACATGCTGACAGTTGAGCCTGAGTTTGGTTCATGCCTGCTCTCCTCCTTCTTCATCAGAAGCCAGGCTTTATCCTGTCCAGTTATTATGGCAAAGACATACTCCTTCCCTTCAAGCTACAGCCACATGGAAAGACCAGCTGTTAGATGTCCTTTCCAAGGGAAGAGAGGGTTCTTCTCAAAGTTATGGGCAAATGTACTCCCTCCTGCACACAAGTTCCCTTCCCTTAAACATCAATCCGTACTGTGACCACGACTCCTATTCTCACACAGCTTTTCCCAGCTATCCACAAGCAAACACTCAAAACATCTGTCTGTGCTCTAAGCCCCATCTGACTTGCCTTGGTCTAACCTCAGACAAAGCGCTGAGCATTGCTCCTGGCTCTGGTGGAACACACCAACGTGTTGGGCAGGAGGCTGGCAGGCAGATAGGGGCTTCAGAGCCTGGTGCTTTTCCAGCAGCCCCCTGCAGAAGAGACAGGCACTTTTCCAAAGCAAGCCAAAAGGGCAGCAGCAGAGGCTGCTGGAGACAGCAGTGGGAAGGTGTCCTGTGCCCAGCTGGTCCTGGGCAGCTCCTGGACCTGTGTGCTGCCTCTCCTGGCATCCAATATGCGTGCTGAGGGCTGGGAGAGCAGCAGAGCAAAGGCAAGTGTCAGCAGAGTGTCACTTGTCCATTCAAGCCCTCCACAGATATTAATGGGACAGATGGCATAAGTGATTGGGCTCTAAGTGATCCAGCTTTTACTGGCTCAAACTGGAGCTTGAGGATAACAGGCACAGACAATGAACTCCCTACCTCTAAAGGAGATTCACAAAGCAACACACAATCTGGTTGAACTAAGCCAAGCTATCAGACAATTGCAATGCCCAAATCTCACCTAAAGGCACAAAGAACTCAAGAAAGTATCAAAAAAAAGTTAGATAGGGAAAGAAAGAGAATAAAATAAATTCCCCTAATGTACCACAAATATCAGCTACCACACACTACCTACAAACCATATGTTTTTACCATCTGTTCTGTTATCTTCAACTAAATTTATAGTATTTGGGCTATCAGAAGAATTGTCAAGCCTGAGCTGGGCAGGATTATAAAACCTAGGTGTTATTACACTTTAAAAGACATTTTCCCCTCCCCCAATATTTCTCTTGCTGCCTCCTGGCTCTGGTACTACAGAGGATGCTCTGCTTGTTCTCAGCTACAGTAAGCAGTAGGAGATCCCCAGCCCCCTCCTCACCCCACACAAGAACATTTGAACCTGCCTTTCTGATTTTCCTCTCCCTTCCCTCTAGGTAGGTCCAAGAGAGAGGTGCTGAGGCTGCAGGGCTGCTTCCTGAACCAGTGAAGCCCACTGAAGCCAGCAAGCAGCTGCTAGTTCAGCCCCAGCCAAGTACCAGCTCTCTGGGGCAGGGCTTTAGGAGAACCACTTGACTTCTCCAGCTGCTGAGCCAAAGTTTCCAATTTGAACCAGTGGAGGTTGTAGAGCAAGGCTATGTCCATGCAACGGTAGTGCAGGGAAAGGACAAGAGCAAGAACAGTGGTTTGCTTCAAGAAGTGGAGGTCTCCTTGGGAAGGAAACAGTGAGGCTCCATAAATGACCACGAGCATCACGAAATGCAAAAGGGCATCTTTCCTACTGTCCAGCTGCACCATAAGCCAGAGAGCACTGTCAGCTGCTTTCACCCTAGCATGGAGCATCCTTCCACAGACTGCACACCACCACCACTAAGGAAGACAAGAGCTTTCAGTTGGGATGAAACACAGCCTGGATAGCTCAGTCTACCCCTTCACTGCTAATCCTACAGCCAGTCTCTTGGGAAGAGCTCAGCATGCTGGATATTAGAGTGCCTCAACCCAGCCCTAGTCTCAGGAGCCACACCTCTATGAGGTGTTCTCCACTGTGTGCTTCCATCCATGGCACGGGCGGTGACAGTGCTCTTAGGAGTGTGCAGGCAGAGTGAAAGCCCTTGGAAAAGGCCAGCCCTGCCTGTCAGGTCAAACACCAGCCCTTCACACTGAGCCCTACCCCTTCTCCTGTTGGTGCACTGCTGGCAGTGGCTGTCTACCTCTCGGCGGCAGGAATCAGAGCTCCCAGAAGGTCACCAATGGCTCCAGCAGGGAGGTTCTGCTTGGCCCTTCCCTTGCAGAGATTCCAGTAAATGTAACGATTTTCCGCACAGCAGCTCTTTCAGGAGCCTGCAGAATTCCAAGAGGTGTCTCATTAATGCCAAAGCATGGAGCAAATGGTGCTGCACTCCTGCTGGCTGCTCCACCTGCCCCTTGCCAAGTGCTTCTCTCCTCAACCTGCCCACTGCCAGGTGATGGTCTCCTGCTGCCCCCACCCCTGCTGCTGAGCCCATGCTGCCTCCTTTCCTTAGAGGGCTGATTCCTGACACATACTACATCCATCCCTGGGAGAGTCCAGCTCCCCCTCTGCCCTTAAGCTGTGTGTTGGGAGGGCCATCTCCCTTCTGGTTTCCAGGGTGGAGGGCAGATTGTAATGCCATTTTCCTCCTGGTCCCTCTGTATTCATGACTTTCCCCTGGCAGTCATTTCCCAGTCTGTCACTGTCACAGAAGAGGCAGATGAGTTCAGCAAGGAACAAGAAATGCTGTCTCATTCTTACAAATGTTGAGGCACAGAACAGCACTCTAGGTGTCAATTCAAACTGTGCCTTAACCCCAGCCAGTCCCCAAGCCACAGTGAGCCCTGGCCAACTCCCCCAGTCTATATACCAGGCAGGATGCCATAAGGTATGGAACAGCCTTTTTGGCTCAGCTGTCCTGGCTCTGTCCCGTCCCAGCCTCCGCTAGCAGGGCAGGATAAGAAGCTGAACAGTCCCCGACTTAGTATAAACACTGCTTAGCAACAAATCAAACACCAGCCTGTTATCAACACTATTCTCAGCCTAAATGCAAAATACATCACTGCAACAGCTACCAGGAAGAGAATTAACTTTACTCCAGTCAAAACCAGGAAAACAGTTAATCCAGGGTTTTTTAGGCAAGTTGTTTGTCTTGCAATAGCTTTGTACTGGATGTTGCATTCAATGCTGTATAACAAACATACTAAGTGTACAAAAAAATGTTCCATTCTTCAAATCTTCCTAAAAATCCCTCTAGCAGGGCTGGGTCCTTTCCCCCCCCCAGACATATCCCCTGCCATAACTCTGAGTCCAAACTCCATCTATGCCTCCAGGTCTGTGCAGGATGGTGAAAGGTAACGAGTGACACAGCCAACAGAAGAGATTCCTAAGAAAGAACTAACTCTGCTCATCTCGATCCAAGGAAGAGTGTAGAGGGTTACCAAACAGTGTCATTTGGACAAAACAATCCCATCTGGGAGCCCTACAATGCCATTTGGGGAGAGTCCCTTTTCAAGTAGAGCAGGCCATGGAAGCCCACCCATGTTTGGAGGAAATCACAACTCTTATTCCAAAGGGAATCCAGGACCTCAGAAGTTATACTGCCTATAAGACATGAAAGAGATCATTGCACAGGAGAAGCAATGATGAACTCTTGCACCAGGGCAGCCGAGCAGGCCTGCCACCCCAGGATTCAGGAGCAGGGCACTGATCTCCATGCCCAGGAGCACACACACACACAAGGTGCCCATGCAGGCAGTGTGCTTGCTCCCTCTCCATCTCACAGCCGCTGCTGTCACAAGGCAGGACAGTGGCTCTGTCACCAAGCAGCCAGCCAGAAAGAACACCACACTGGGGATGCACACTTCTGCCTTTTCCCACATGGAATGGGGCATTAACTTCAAAGTCTATGATCCCTTAAATCTTTAACAATAATTAATAGGAGAAAGATGACTAATATTTGTGCTTGCCCTTAAACCTGCTCTCGGCGGCAAAGAGAAAAGCTCAAAGAAAGTGACTTTTTGTGCAAGCAAAGTCAACAGTATTAGTTATTCCTGAATTGGTTTGTCTTAACTCCAGTGTTAATGCTTTACTTGGCCTTGTGCTCCCAAGTGGATTGCATTTAGCACTTCAGCTCCTAGAGCATGAAATATTGCCCTGCACAGGTCTCCCTGTGCTAACTAGAGCAACCTGATGGCTGCAGCAGTGTCTGCCAGTTGCCATGGGCTACTGCAGCCCTGAGGAGCTGCCACAGCCCACACCATCCAGCCCTGGATGCCAGGCCTTGCCTTGTGGCCTCCACAGTGCCCTCGGAGCTGGGAACACCAACACACCAAGTGGGCTGATGCTTTCTGCACCCGAGGGAAGACTCAGATATATTAGCTTCAACATTGACCTCAGTGAGTCAATATTTCACTCCAGTAGGTTTGTTTTCTTCAGACAGAGTGATGGATTTTTCTTTCCTCCAGTCAAGATCAATGTATCCTTCTATTCTGACAAGTGAATTTACAATATGGTTTTAAGAGAACTCCATGTTCACATCCTCTCCACTGTGCCACCTCAGGGAAAACTGCTAAGGATTAGAAAGCTGTTCTTTCACACCAACCAGAGGGCTGATGAGCAAAGGCAGATCTCTTCCATCTTCCTGGGGGTAACAGCTACACCAAGAGAGGCTGCATAGAGAGAGAACTCAGACAGATGAAACCAGCAGAAAACACAAACTCTCCACAATTTTGAAGCCCACAAATTTGTTCCTTTTACCTTTAGACACCACTTTGTGCCAGGCTGCCATCTAAAAGCTATTTAAATGAGTGAAGGAAAAGAACTATTTCCTGACATTTTGTCTGACTGTTTCAGATTCCTACCAATCAATAAGGGAGCAATAGTGGGATTGAAAATGAATGTCCCTTGTTTCAGGAGAGCTCACTGCAAGGGCCTGATCCTAAAAAGCTAAATGGGAGTCCTTGGATTAGCTGCTTAACAAGTTTCAGATGCTCAGTCATTTCCATCAGTCATTGGCAGAGATGGGAATGAACTTCAAAGGGTTTGATGTCGAACTGAACTTCCAAGACTTTGGATCTGAACATCCTGGGACTTGTAGGTATGTTTCCAATCATCTGCAGATGCAGCCTGCTATGAAAGGAAACAGATCCCTGCAAGTTCTGTATTTTTCAGACAAAAAGGTCAAAAAAAAGTGTTTTGTTTGCAGGAGATGGTCAGTTCATTCTCCCACTGATTCTTATCAAACCCTCCCACAAGCCACTGAGAACCACAAAGACAGGAGCCAAACTACTGGAATTTAATGGCTCCTTCTCCAAAATGTATTGGCTCATAAACATACACTGTGTTCTCATTCAGTGCTAATTGACTTGAACAATAAACTTATTGTGACTTGCATTCCCACTTCAAAGAGTTTTTATGTGGCAGATGGGAGGGGCCTAAGTGGGAGTTTTCCCCCTGGTGAATAAAACAAAGATACAGTAAGGTGAAGAATAAAGCTCAGTAATTACCCTCCACAGGGTGTAAGGCTGTGAAATAGCAGTGCCTCAAATTATTTGCAGACATGTCCACATCGGAGAGAAATAAAATCTCTCCGAGGATAACACACCTGTGCCACGGGTAATTGCTCTCCCTTGCAAATGAGAGCTGGCCCAACAGATGTTTATTCCACCACACACAGACAGCAAAAGCAGTAGGAGAGGCTTTGCACAAGTGGAAAATGATTAAACCCACCATCAAGCACTACAAATGAGCTTTGCCTGTACCTCTTCCTACAGGGGCTGCTTCAGCACACAGCTGATGCTCCCCTGACAGGATATGCCCAGCTGGGAGCCAGCCCAGAGGCTGACTTGAGAAGTGGCCATGGCTCAGAGAGAACAAGCAAACCTGCATCTATGGGAAGGTGTGGAGAGCCAGGGACAGCAGGGAGAACAGCCTGAGGTGCACAGGGCTCCAGCACACCTGTGAGGCTCCAAAGGGGATTGCTGAGGGAGGGGAGGACCAGCCCAGCCAGCAGCCTGAGCTTAGGACAAACTGGCACTTGGGCATTTTGGAACCAGTGTCCAGGGTTTTCCAGCAAGGTTTGCAGCCCTGTCCCAGCATGCTCAGCTAGGCTAGCCCTGCCACAGCTCCACAGGTCTGCTGCACACAGACACACATCCCTACAGGCACTCCCATGGGCTGAGCTCAAAAAAACCAAGACATGAGCATGTGTGAGGAGCTGGCTCTAGCATCAACCCGTTCTCTTGCTCTTCTGTCCCTAACAAAAGCATCTTGCCTTCCTTTCTCTTCCTAAGCAGTCCCAGATTCCTTCCATGGCACCACTTGATTCAATCCAACCCCTCCTCAAGTACACTGTGTCCCCAACATCATACAAGAGTACTCTGGAAGAGCTGTTTGCAGGACATTGGAAGGGCCAAGGTCAGCCTGACTTCCACCCTGGATGTCACAGCTGCCTGGAAAAAGGCTGACTCAAAGAGTTTCTCTTGAAAAGGATCAATAGCATTTTGTCCAAACCAAAATGTTTGGGGAAACATGTCGATTATGATAAAACTGTAATGGGGAAAATAGTCCAAACATTCCATTGCAATCATATCATATAGGGAATGCCACAGTAAATATTTACAGTGACCCTTTGTAGCCATGCATTTCATATCTAGTATGACTATTACATTTCACATTAAACCTAATAGAACAGTTTCTAGGGAAATCACCAACATTTGCCTGAATTTGCTTCATGAAGGATGCGGAGATGTTCACTTTTCACTCCAATTAAAAATGAATTTTAAATTTTTAAACACTGAAGACTTCCTGCCAGTCAGAACTCCAGTTCCTCCTTGCCAATAGTCCAAGGTCACAGAGGTTCACTGAAACTGCTGGTACACCTCCAGCCTCTTGCTCCTGGGAGACAGTCCACCAAACAGGCTCAGCACACCAGAAGAAGACTCAAAGCACTACTGGCCAGAGCTGCTCCTAGTCTGCCCAACAGCATCTCATCATGTCCAGGCAACTGGCAATCTGTTTCCAGCCTGCATGATGGACACACACATCAAGCTGTTTGGTAAGAGGCACTAAAAAGCATGTTTAGAGTACACTTTTGAAGGGCAGTAACTGAAGGCACTCACTATGAACTAGGCTTGTTGTACCATGAGGTGAAAGTTCATTTGCTGCATCTTTAAACTCTGGCCCAGTGCATCAGAAGACACTCCAGCCTACCTGGGTTGCTCCCATCAAGTACACAGCCTCCTAGTTAATAAATCACTTAATAGCTCATCAATTGTCCCAAGGCTCCCCTCAAACTATAACTAATTCCCAGGCAGCAAACCAAGCACTGATCACACATAGAGGTGTTTTTCCTCCCAAGTGTTAGAAAGCAGACTCAATAAACAAATTCTCCCCAGTTTCTTTGTTGGGAAGTAGGGGAAGATGGAGCATCCTGTCTGCAGGTTAGGGGACAGGCCCTTCTAGACTGCTCTTTCATGTGGTCACCAAAATGGGGAGACAATGAAACTGTAATCATCACATATCACTTCAAACCAAGCTTTAGATCAGCATCCTTCCCCCGAGCTAATCCCAGACATTTTCCTGGAGGTCAGGCACAGCCATTGGCAGCTCACACAGGCAAGCAGCAGGAGGCTAGCAGGGCAGAAGCTAAGCTTGGCTTCCTGCAGATCAAAGGGCACAATCCATTGGCACCACAAGCCCAGCTAAAGTGTCTGGATGGACTTTGAAAAATGCCAGAAAAGGTGAAAGTTTGCAAATTAACTTGGATGTTACATCCCACTCAGCTGGTGTGGAGTGCACTGCCTGCTACCACTGAGTGTGTCACAGAGCACATTGGATGGAGAACACTTCATGGTAACAGCTGCACTTACAGGGTCAGTGGCAACAAGTGCTCATCCCAGTCACTCATGACCCAAGCCTCTAGCACAAAGGTTGCTATTTCTTTTCTCTTTGTGGTCATGTCCTACTACTAATACATGTGTTTCTCTACTCATACACAAGACATGTATTAGGACTAGAGAATCTGATCAACAGTGGAATATAGTGCAGTTAGGAAACAAACAAACAAGTGAGAATTTGAAACTATCTAAAGTGCCTTTAGGGAGTTATTCTATCCTAAAGGATTTTATTCCAGGAGAGATTTGGTCTAAATGAGTCTTCTGTGTGTAGTGACTTTCAAATGTGCAATGTATGCCTAAGCTAGTCTAGCAAATAATGAATGAAATCCTAGTAGGGAAGTGCACTTCTTGGAAGAACTCTCAGTTGTCTGGAAAACCTTCAACAGCTACATTACCTTTATAAAATACTTGGAGTCAGCATCTCTTCATGCTGCTTCCTTGCTGGAGCTGACAGACTCAGCACTGCACACAAAGTACACGTTACACGTGCTGCATGCTCGTGGGCAAGGAGCTTCTATGGAAATGTCTGTTCTCTGCACTCATGCACTATACCTGTGCTTGCAGTATTCAATGGTCCTTAGCTTCCTGAGCATCTAGGAGCTGTTTTTACAAGACAATTAAATACCCTTTTTGGTAATAACCTGTCCTTCCCCAAGCTTTCTAGAGAATTTTGCTAAGTTTTTAGATGGTTTTTGCTGCCAAGCCATAAAATGCACACAGTTAAGGCAGTATGAAGGTGGCTTTTGTCTTCTTCCTTTGTTTCCACGAGGACAAGCTACAGTGACCCAAGAAGCAAGCAGCATTTTCACTTCCCCCACCTCAGTATGGCTGGCTGTGCTGCTGGAGCTGCAGAGGCAGCCTCCAGGGCTGGGCATGGTGGTGTGATGCCACCAATGGCATCATCACCCCCCCAGGGATCCTTTAAGCCACGACTGGGCTGAGCAGATGTGGACTAGTGCCAGCACATGGGCAGGCCAAGCTTTCCAAGAGCAGGCAGAATGCTGTCCCAGCACTGGCTCAGGGGAGCACAGCACCCTGGGTCTCTGCCAAAGCCTCAGCACAAGCCCTGGGAGCAGCACGTGCCCTGGGACAGCTTCTGCCTCCTGCAGGGCACTCTTCTAACCCACTTCAGTCCCTTGTCCTCTTGTGGTGACAGGGGAACTGGTTACTTCCTGACCTCTGCTCCCACACCTCTATAGCCAGGCCAAGCCAGGCCAAGCTGTGGCTCTGCAGGCCCCTGGGAAGCTCCAGTCCCAGCAGACTAGAAAGTAACTGAGCTGGAGGATGCCTGCAGAGCCTCACCAGGTAGGGTGGGATTTGCCAAGGAAAGAAGCAGTTGACTTTAAGAGCATCCCAATGCATTTAACCAAGTGGACAGAACGGGAAGAACGAACAAGAAAAACCAACTGAAGGCAAGTTGCATTTGATCTGGAAATTATTAATATTTGAGACAATAAAGACAGACCCCCTGAATACTGTTTGCATAGAATCCCTCCTAGAGCCAAACCACACTTGAAAGGACTTCATCTCCAAAGAGCACTGCTGAATTGAAACAGAACTACTACCATGACTAGAGGGCTGTGGTGCCAAAAGATGTCAGATTGAACACGGAACAGAATTTTCATTCTTTTGTGTAGTTCATAAATATTAACAACTTGACACCCCATAATGAAAGCAAAATGCACTTAAGCACGGGCAGAAAAACCAAACTAGCCAACCATTCTTCTTGTAGAATTACAATTGGAAATTAGTTGTAGAGGTCAGAGTTTTCCAGCATCTCTGTGGACTGGGACTGACTCCATGGACATTGTAAGCACACAAGAGGACAATCAGGCCTTGCATGGTGCAAGGGGATTGCAAACACCATGAAATGGCCACTCCATCCTTCCAGCCCTTCACTGGATGGAGGCAGCTGCCAAAGCCTTGTCAGACAACTGGCCTCACACAGTGCTTGAGGCCAAGGAGCAGCACAAGGCTTACAGAGGAACCCTCCTGAAGCAACCTAATAGCTGCTGTGGCCAAGAGGCACAGCATACCACCAAACACAGACACAGGAGCACCTTCTGCACAAGGCTCAGACCCTCCTGAAGGATACCCCAGCACTGCCTGCAAAGTTCCACCATCTCCTGCTGAGGCAAATTGTATTTCTGTGCTCTGCTAAATGCAAACTGTGGGTGTACCTCCCTCAAGGAAGGGTTAGAGCTCTGCAGTGCTCCTAATCTCTAAATCGTTGAGGTAATCTCATTTGACTCTGCTGATAGGTCAGGAATGTATTTTGCAGAATCATTTACTGATTGCCCATTTCATTGCTTTTAAAGTATTCCCAGAAAGGCGAGGAAAGGACAGGGACATTTTGTTCTACATTGTCTTTCCTCCACCTGCAACCATTAAGGTATTTGGCTTTAGGTCTTGCTCGAATTTCCTCTCCCAGTCAAAGAGGGTAATTTCCCCTCTCTGCCCACCACTGCCCCTGCTACTGCTTTAGGAGGACACTCAAGAGCAGCTGCTGCAGGAGCACAGAGGGGACCAGAGACCCCTGACAGAGCTAACTCACACCAGTGCTTCTAGAAGAGGCACACAAGCCACCCTCTAACACTCCCTGCCACAAAGCTCTCAGCTGCCCAGTTGCCTGTACAACATACTTCCAGAAGGATCAATTCCACAAAGTGCTTCCCCAGGTCAACCTACATTTCAGATCCCAAAAAAATCCAACAACAGCCAGAAAAAGAGCTGTAGAGGATTCTGCCAAGGTTATGCAGGTAGTTTAGTGCCCAGCCAGCAACATGTTCAGGTTAGGACCTTAACCCCAGCAGATGCTAGTAGCCTTCCCAGGGCTCAAAACGACATGATCCAGCTTTCATATGAAGTACATAAGGAGAATATAAACATATTTATATAAGAGACAACTCTGTGTGTTTTTAGATGATCTTGTTCCACAAACACAGGCTCCTGAGCAGCCCCATCTGCACGTGGGGAAGGCAGCACGGGCAGGTGTGTGCGTAGGAGAGGAGAAGGAGGAAGGAACAGGAACAAGCAGCTGAGTGCAACGTGAGGATGCAGGGAGCAAAGAGGACAGAGCCTCTTCATGTGGCTCAGCAGCAAACAGGGCTGACCTGAGACACTGCTGAAGCTAACGTGAAGCAGAAAGGCAATTCCAGTCCTGGGAGTGGAGATCCTGCAATCCCACCATCACCAACCTTCATTCCAGTTAGCTACCTAGGCTGTGGCTGCCATGGCATTTCAGTGGGAATGAACAGGGGCCTGGAAGAGCAGAAGGAGGAAGAGGCAGCCTGTTGCCCTTGTGAAGGAAAACCAACCCATCCTGGTCCACCTCACTGCCATCTGCTGACACGCACATGACCTACCTGGAGAAGGGTAAGGGTTTATAGCAGTCCTGAGAGTGGCCAGGACCCTAAATGTGTTGGGGAGCATCAGCTGGGAGGCAGCATCCCCAGCACCACTTCATGAGATGAGCTCAATTTGGCTTTGAAAGAGGCTTTTTGAATCATGCTAAGCCCAAGCTGAAAGTTTAGAGCTCCTCAGGTGACATCCTTGGCTCTGACCAGGAGGCTGAGATGGCAGGTGCATCTTCACCTTTATGCATCTGCTTCAAGTGACCCAAAACCACTAGACTGCATGATGAGTATCTCCAAAACCAACATGTTAGATATGCTGCCCCAGAGCCAGCCCAGACCATCCCAGTGTTTTACCAGAGGAAATGTGAGTGAATCAAGTCTTAAACAATTACAAACCCTTTTAAATAGCCATACAAACTATTCTGCTGAACCTTTTGATTTGTACTAAACCCACATTTTAAAATAAAATACAACACAATTTTGCTAATTTAATTTAAACCAGACACAAAGCCAAAGGATTTAACTGCAGTGCAGTTAATGACTCCAATAAAAATCCCAAGCTGTTTACATGTTGGACACGGAGACTTTTCCTGGCCCCTTTCAGCTGTCCATACAATACATTGTTAACACTTAATAACACCACATTAATAGAGAACACTGCAGCCTCATTTGCTCTGTTTAGTAAGTTCTATTAAATGCTGTTTTTTTCCCCTCAGAAGATCATAAATATACCAATGCTTACCTCTGAGAATGCAAGTCTAAAGCACAATGTACTATCAGCAAACCACCTGGCAAGCCATTTGTGAGTGTCAATTTGAAACCACATGAGAAGTACCTCTCATTCCTCCACTGAGGAAAGTCATCTCCACTTTCCTATACACACAACACTTACCCTGAGCTCTAGGTTGCTAGAAATTATAATGCATAGCACATCATTTAACAGGGAGGCTGTAGATTGAACTGATTACACACAACTGCAGAACACAACCAACTCTAATATTGATATAAGGTGCTTACAGTATAAATGCACCAAGAGCCTCTACATTCTGGCCAGCGCACATTTGGAGATATCTGGGTTTAGATTTCAGTAGTTTTAGAACAAAGTTAATCTCAAATGAGGCTAAAGAATTAATATAAGCAAGACTTTCCTATCAGAAATCCTTCATGTGTTTGTTATTACATGAATCCTTCAGAATCTTTTCTAGCTGAAATATTTGGCACAGTGAAAAGCTCCAATGTATTTGTTCAGTTAAAACAATAACATCAAATGAAGTGAAGATGGCAAGGCTGGTGATGCAGTCACACCCCCCAATATAACCCAGGGCTCAGACAAACCAGTAGTGGGAGGACCATTTATACTTAGTGACTAGCTTGTCAGCATGAAACCTCAAGTGGGCTGTAAGTGTAGGGTTGACTGTCCCTGGGTTTCTTCTATTTGCTGATTCAGCTCTGACGAGCAAGGGATGTTGTTCAGTTTGACTAAGCAGACTAAATCAACTGATTTCATATTTACTTCAGTTTTGTTTGCCTTATCTCAAGCCATTTGGCTGGTAACTAAGCCTGGCAAGAAGCACTGGCATTTTTCTCAATGATCATCTTCTCCAAGTAAGATCTCGCTCATCTTCCACACCCCTAAAACCAGACACACACAAAAGAGCCCCCAACTACTTCCATTAAAAGTTACAAATCCTCTGTGTGCCATGCAAAGGCAGCACTCAAGGCACTTGGCCCACAGCAGGGACTTGTGTGCTAGTGCCATTTGCCAAAGAGATCAATAATTTGGGGTTGCTTTGTTTTCTAGGGGTATTTTCAAGTGCCCGTTAAAGGACAAAACACTCACACCTTCAAGCCTGGCTGCATGTCACACATTGACCTTGCCCACAGTCATGGTCACTATTAATAAGAAACAGCTCCATTTCTCCCTTCCTTCAGGAAACCTTGCCCTTCAGTGGTTTTGGTGCCATTTTCAGAGGGCCAGGTCAAGAAGCTAAGGACTGGATTTTTTTGTTTGTTTGTTTTTTTTAACAGTCCAGTGCTATTTTGAAAGTTCCTAAGCAGTCAGCAGTGACATCACTTTTCTAACATATGTTCCTAACCAAAAGTGGTGGTCATTTCAAAGCACACTCAGCACTGATCTTTCTTTTTTTTTTTTTCCACTCTACCAATTGAATTTAAGTACTGTGAAAGCTTCACTCAAAGTAGAGCAATTAAGGAGTTAGATGAAATCAGCAGAGTCTCCTAGATTAAAAGCAACACAATCTTGCTCCTCTTTCCCTATTCATGATCAGCATAGCCTGGACTGCTCAGACAGCATCTGCCTGTGCAGAGCAAACAGAGAAACTTCAGGCTATAGAAGTCAGACTGCCTGCCTGAGCCCTCCTGCTTTCCAAAGGCTCCCTCACCTTCCTACACAGTATGAAAAAATAATAAGGCCCTGTTTTGATAGAGACAAAATGGTTGTTCAAATAGTTCTGCTAATTTCACAAAGATGCGTGATAATGTCTCACATATGCTTCCCTGCCTTTTAATAACAGAAATTGAACACACATTGCAAGGCACAAGTTTTGCTGATATGCTGCTGATAGTCCAGGGTAACTGCTTGCCTTGTGGTTTTAATTACTCTAAAGACAGCCCAGGGATCATTTAGCCAGAGCTAATGGGTTTATGGGCTCTTTAAGAAGCATGATAAGCCCACAGATGTGGCAGTGAGTGGCACGGGGGGTCAGAGCTACCACAGGGGCCTAGACTCTGGAGGATGAGAAGGTTGTAGGGAAGGGTTTATCCTGCAGCCCCAGGCCTCTTTATTATCACATGGCCATTAGGGTAGTTGTGCTCTGTGTAAACATCCCTGTTTTCCCTGCAGGGGAACTCTGATCTGGAGAGCACAGTCCACAGCCCCAAGAGCTGCTTCCTGGCCTCACGGCAGCACTCCCAAGGATAGGGCTGGACCACTCGTGCCAGAGAGCAGGCCTCTAGGGTCAATCTCCCTGCTCCCTCCCCACAGACCTTGGTACTTGTCTACAGCACTCACCCCCCCTTGCTCTAGCCACCCACTCCTACAGCCAAAAGACATCAGGAGACCACAGCTGCTCTGCTGTCCCCACACAAGTGCCTACCTTGCCAACACCTCACACCAGCCCTGGGCCTGTTTGATCTGGCATGGTTTGAAATGCACCAGGACATCCAAGGCCCAACTCTCACTTAACACACAAGTCACTGGTGCTGTTTCTGGACCATACCAGTACAAGGTAGGTGGGAGTCTGGCTCCTTCTACACAGCTGCACTATACAGTGGATCCTAGAACACTACCTATTAATCATTCTAGACAATGACTCATAGGTTTGGGATTAAACACAACCAACTTATTGTACAAAACCTAGAAACATCTTGAAGGCAGAAGATGATTTTATCCAGAACATAAAAAGTACAGACAGAGGATGCAGGAAGTCCTAGAAGGTAGAAACCAACAGTATCTTAGGTTTCAGAGTCAACAACAGATTTAAAGTGCATGAAAATGCCACAGGTTGATTCCCCCTGCACTGGGAGAGAGCAGGAGGCCAGCAGCTTCACAGACACCAACACAACCACCCCTCTTTCCAGGGCCAGAAGGACCAGGCCTCCCAGCTGCAAAGACATCTTTGCAGTTCATGCAGACCTGAGAAAGATCAGGCCTGCCACATTAGAAGTTTCTCCTTCTCTGTGAGAGACCCTATCAATTTTGCAGAGGTTTTCAGCCCATTATCACATTACAGGTAGACAGTTGTCATAAAGCATTAGATCTAAGCAAGGCTGACAGCATAACTGCAGGCTAGCTCCAGGCTTGGCAGTCTGTGCAGCACCTGCAGGAGCAGGGCCAGAGTGTGCTCCATCAAGAGACAGGCTGGTGTAATCTGCTGTGAATCACTTGGAATTGCTGCCCTTAATTGACAGGGCACTCCAGACCTGGCCTGCTACCTAGACAAAAGCCTCAAAGTACTATTGCATACATTCTCACCAGGAACCTGCTTGCCCTCAGATGAGCAATGGCTGGAGACCCACCCTTTTTTACTAGAGGAAGCGCTCTGCCTCTTCCTCTGCTCCTTGCTTTCTGCAGACTCACCATCCTCACAAGAATAAACAAGAAGCATGTTCCTCCTGAGGAGGTTTTACAGGTTGGGGGAAAGGGGAGGGGCAGCAGTCTACGTGCTGCTGCATGGGGAAAGGGCACACACATTGGGACAGGGCTATGAATCCAGCCCCTGCAGAAGTGCACAGCCAGTATCAAAGTGCTATGGGACCAGGCTCTTGGGCCAAGATGGCAACTGCTTCTCTGTCTGGGGGTACCAGCACCCTGATGCATCATTCCAGTTTGTCAGCATCTTTTCTGATGGAGTACACGGGGGAAAAGGCATCCAGGTGGTACAGACAGCAGAGGATTATTAGTCATTGCCATCCTTGCACTCCTCCATGAGCCTAACTCTGCTCCCTCCAAGCCAGGCAAGCATTTGCTTGAGATTCAAACAGGTCCCAAAACTTCCCTGGCCAGGTGAAGAGGATTCCTCTTTCACCACTACAACATCAAGTCACCTCCTAAACAATCTCACTGCCTTGCGTCCTAAGCTGAGCTGTAATCCTTTGGCTCCAAGCTTGGTTATTCTCACTGATGTCAGAATTTTAACAGGCTAAAGACCCAAATTCCAATGCTGCGCTGGGAGCATCACGAAACTGAAACTAAAAGTGCTTCAGTGCCTAGTCCCTGTGCTGCCAACAGAGCCAGTGTGGTTTTAGAGCCAACAGGAGTACTACAGACATGGTACTGCAAGACAAATGTAGGGAACAACAGAGGATATAAAGAGGCCAGAAAACACAGGGGATTCAGGCCTTAGAGGCCCGTTAGCAACCTCAGTTTTTTAATTAAAGTTCCCAAAACATTTGCTGAAAAGATCAGGGAGCAACATCAAGAGCATGCTGAGGTGGGGGGAACGGGATGGGGCATCCTGGCTGTTGAGCCAAGTCTCTTCTCTTGGCCACAGATGCAGTTGTTTGCTTCCTGGTGAGAAGCCAGCTGAAAGAAAAGCCATAAAGAGATCACATGGCTGGAGGAGCAGTTTCCATGACTAGACAAACCCTTCTTTTTAGTCTTTTAAAGCCTGCAGGGCCCAGACTACAGGACCTGAGTGGAGTGACAGCAGCTTGCTCAGAGCCACAGGATCTCCCCAGGGCTGCATGCTGCAGCAGGCACCAGCTCTGCCTCCCTCAGCATCCCCAGGGACCAGCCCAAGCTCTCTGGTGTTTGTTTAACCCAGCATGTTCATTTCAAGGGCCGATTTGTAAGAAGGACCACCAGCAACAACTGTCTGATCTGGTTTAGGACTTGGTTTGAAGGCATTTAGATAGAAGAATAATTGCACAGGGATGTGGTTTGCTCTGGAGAAGTAAAGGCTGTATTTGAATGTCTGAAATTCCTGGTGACTCTAATAATTGCAACCTCTGCCTCAATAAAATGCACAAATAATGTTATTGAAACATTTCCAATCAAGAGCTATTATTTTTGGTTTAAAGCAGACGCAGTAGTCAGTATTTAAAAGGAAGACGTCTGGGCGGGCTCACCTCTATTTCAAGGGAAGAGAAACCTACCAGAACATTGCTTTAGTCTCTCTTTCTCTGTTTTCATAGACTTCTTATTACAACATTAGAACCTTCATACAGTTCCTCTGTTGCTTTTTCTAACCAACTGGAGAGCAGCTCTCCAATCTTGCACAGAGGAGTTTGGATTATGTTAAGGTGAGCTTGACTTGGTAAACCACCCCATCCCTAGAGCAGCACTCTCCCTGCAGCAGCTGAGCATCCTCAGTGTCCTCCTGAGCCAGCCTGACAGGCACCAGCACTGCTCCAAGCATGGCTTCTGTACCAGTCCAGCGGGCAGCAAATGCATTCAAGAGCTGGAGAGCCTCCTGACAACTTGAACTTGGACGATCACAGGGCTACATGACAATGGCTTGTAGGTTCAAGACTCTATTGTCAGTGGCATCTTGACACTCCCAAGGTGCATCCAGGCACTGAGGTGCAAGCCTCACAAGGTGTGAAGTGGTGAAGTGCCCACCCACCTGCAGCTTTAAGTGTTTAAATATCAAGTGCCTGTATCTCTTCTGATAAGAGAGCTCAGGATCCCCAGCACTCTTGGAGTTCTGCCTCGAGCTCTCTGCTGACCTGCACTGCTGCCAAGAGCAAAGTGAGACACACATCTCTCAGAAGCTGGTAGAAACAGGGCCAGAGTTTCCTCATTCACCTGCCTATAGCATTAGCTCCAATTAGCATCTTCAAGTAAGACAATAACTGTAACATGCCATTTCACTCCATGGATGCAGGATCAGCACATATGGAAGACACAGATTACTATAAATATTCGGGCACTTGAGGGTTAGCCAAAAATACAAAATCAGGTGAATCATTCTATCCTACACTCCCTGGCATGAAATCTGAACTCAGGTTTTTCTGGCTCAGCTTAAGGTTTTACATATATGATCAGTTCTGCCAGCTGGCAGCACTAACATCTTAGGCTGAAGCAGTTCTCCAGCAGCCAAATCTATCTGCACAGTAACATCAGAGCTTAGCTTTTTGCAAGCCATCTACAACCTAAAGATACCTTGCTGTTGCACAGAGCTAGGAGAGCATAGGTAGGACAGGTAGAAGAAATACTCTGCAGAGTTAATCATTAACAACTCTCAGGGAAGTAAACAACTGAGGTTACTGTCTTATTTCCAAAGGTTGCCCTGGGGGAAGTGAAATACCAATTTCATCTGCCCCACAGTACATAAGACAAGGGCAGCTATACTGTCCCCACATACACACGGGTAAAACTGTTTCCAAAAATAAGTTGGAAGAGGAAATCTCAAGAATGCATTGCTACCCATGAGATCAAAGGCACAGGAGAACAAACCAACACACTTGCCTTTTAAAAAAAAACACTCAGCAACATCAGCATCAGTGGTTATCCCACTTCCAGTAACACTGCACACCACCCTTGGACTCATCAAATCTCCCATCCCACAAATGCAGTAAAACTCTATGGCCACTTTACAATCTCCTGTTAGGTGCCACTAAAGCCATGAGATCCCTGTATTCCTCCACAGCCCTGCTCTTCAAGGGAAACTACTGGGGTTTCAGGGCATGCAGGTCCATCATTTGTGAAGTTACTGGGAAGACAGGCCCCCTCCTCAGCTCCTGGAGCTGGGTCAGCCCACCAGCACTACACGTGTAAGCTGAAGATGCCTCCCAGAGAGCAAACGTTCCAAGGCCTGGCCATGGCTCGTGAGCCCAGTCCCAGCTCTGAGGGCAGGACAGCTACTTTCACAGGATGCAGAGTGAGAACCAAAAGCAGTGCTGATGGAGCAGTGCCAGCCCAGTACAGAGACAGCCTGGGCACCCCTGCAGGGAGCTTCTGCAACTGGGAAGCTGGCCCTGAGCCAGCGCAGGGCTCCGCAGGACCCGCACGCAGCTAAAGGCTCCCGCAGGAGCCAAGCTGGCTCTCTGCAGAGGCTCTGCGACACAGCTGTGCCCCAGCCTTCCATGCAGCCCAGAGTGGACCTACTACCCACGTTATTGCATCACCCAGCAGCTTAAACTGGTGGGATCTTGTTACAAAAGGAGATTTCAAACCAGGATGGCAACTAGTAGCACAGAGTGCTGGTGTCTCTCTGCGATGGGAATTCCCCCAGTCACACAGAGCTCCTCAAGTGTTTGGCTTTAAAACAGAATTCCTTCTTTTTCCTGAGCGATTTCAACCTGACATCCCTGAGGAACAAAACTTCCCTGTACCACCCACAGTACAGGTGCCAAGCAAATAAAACACCTAATTTTTGAGCCATGTGCAAAAAGGCTGAAGCAGCTAGAGCATGAACAAGGCTCCTGCAGTACCTAAGGTCTCATATTCTGTCTCTTCACTGGCTAACCTCAAGCAGCTCAAATAACTTCTTCAAGGAGGTTCAAGTTTTCCCTTCCCAGCTTTCATTTACTCCCTCACCACAACCTCACAGACTTGCTCAGGAAGCACTCAGGCTCCTCCTCCTTACCTTAGCTGCTTCCAGGATGAACCCACCAGCATGCTCTTCTTCTGCAGCCACTCTGCTGCTACAGATAGCCCACTCTCCCCTGCTTGCTGTGCCAGGTCAGCCAGAGTGCAGAGCTCCTTGCTCATGGGCACACTTCCTCCTTTCCCCTCGTCTCCTGCAGAGCTCTTCATCACCTGCTAATTAGAAGAGAGCCCTTTTAAGGCCTGGCAGCAAGGCAGTGGGCTGGGCTAGCCAAGCCCCTTCACAACTACACCTGGAGGCATTTAAGCAAGTGGCCCAATCCCCCACACCCACCTGGGTCAGGTCCCAGAGATGAGGGAAGCCCTCTCTGGGCTGGAGGCTGCTGCCCTAAAATACCTTCACCTGACAGTTCAAGCAGCGTGCCTCTCCCTGTGCACTTTACCACGGTATTTTGGGTAGGACAAACAAAATAACTATGGCAGTACACTCCAAGTTCCTCAGCTCACTTTGGAAGGCTGGATCACCCACTGGATATTGCAGTGGCTGATGTATTTGTTTACATGGCCATATCTGCAGTAATACACCACATTTCACCCCATACAGGCACTGGAAAGACAATAGGCTCTATTTATCCACAGAACCTTAACTAAGGCTCCATCATTACAAAAGAAACAATTTGCAGAGGGTGAGTGCCTGTTAATCATAAGCTAAAGGGGAAAGGAAAAATTTTAAGTGAGATATAAAGGGAGGAAGTGACTCAGTGGGTGGGAGGGAGGGGACAAGCGTTCCAGACAGATGGGACATGAATAACTTTTCCATCTCCCCCTCTCTCTTCTCTCCCAAGTCTTGCAGGAACTGCTGTGTTGAAACAGTCAGTCATTAACTATTTGATGAGGTTTTAAAATCTGAACTGAATTCTCTGAATGTAACCAACTCTTATTACAGGGTCTGCATCACAGCAATGCAAGTGCTGGAGCCCTCTGGCAAGCCATAGCCATGAAGGCAGGACAGAACACTGGAGGAAAAGCCACTAATGGGTGCCAGCCTCTTAGCTCTGCACAGCCCTGGTAATGCTGAAGGAGGCAGAGCAGTAGTGAGCCTGCACACTAACTGGGACCAAGGAGCAGGGCATCCACCCTTGCAGCTGGCAAAGCAGCCAGGATTCCAGCACTGCCCAGCCTGTGGAGAGCTTTGTCTCTCCTCCTGCACTGCCCTCCCTGGCACAGATTCTTCCACATAACAGCATCCACCTTTTCAGAGGGCTGGGGCACAGGCAAAATGCCCTTTGGTGACAGCTCAAGGGCAGGATTCAGACCATGAGTGCCAATAAGTTCGCCTGCTACCCACGGGGAACCTCTCCTGCTCAGTCCACCTTATGCTACACAAACAGGCTCTGAGAAAACCTGAATGAAGCATTTCCCTGCCCCGATGCCAAAGGCTAATTGACCAGCATGAGACCTGCTGAACTTGGTGGAACCAGGGTGGATATAATCACTCAAGAGAGCCAATAACCAATTAACTGAATGGCTTCAGCAGTGTCGAGGCCTGCCTCTTTATTCAAGAGCAAAACAAAGATCAATTTCCTAATAAGCTTTGTAATATCTGCTATTTCTTCCTTCTCATTATTATTATTAGCAGTGCAGCAGTGTTTTGTGCATGTAATGAAAGAGTAAGACAAGGGCTGGAATGGCCCAAGTGGCAGAGGAGTGAGCAAAGTCTCAAGCCAAAAAACCATATATACATACACACACATACATAACACAGGAGGGTTGCACAAGTCCCCCACAGCACAGACCCAGCAGGTCATAAGGGGATTCTTAACACAAACTAAGGGCCTACCCTGCTGATGGCTGTTACCTGTTTCTCTTGATTGCAGTCACCTCGTGTGCCAGCAGGAGCCAGTGGGTGATTGGGCCTGGCAGCCCAAAGGCCAGCTGCTCCCTGGCCCTGCCATGGTGACAGCATGTGGCAGGCAGGGCACAAGCACACACTCCCTTCCCCTGAGGACACTGACCTCTGGCAGAGAGCTGGGCCAGGTAATACCTTCCTTTGCCACCACCACAGCCCCAAGAGATGGGCTCCTCAAATCCCATCATTGCATTGCCCTGCAGTTCCCCTATGTGTTTTGCATTTGAAATTGCAAGTTCCTACTCTCTCTGCAGCTACATCAGCAGCTGAAATCATGTTCCCTTTGACAGAAAGCTTCCAGCACTCCTTGCAGCCTTCTCTGAAGAAGAAACAGCAGAGCAATGCACCAATTCCTTGCCACCTCCCAATTCCTCCTCTTCTCCCTTGAAATCAGGGCCACTTGGAGATAATGATGTCACTCCTGAAGACACAAACAGCACGTCTAGGTTTTTCAGCATCTCCCACCTACACCATCACGTGCCAGCCGGCAGCCTCCTGCTGGAAGTGCAGGTTTCCCTTTTGGATGCATGGCTCTGCATGGCCCTCAGAAAGCCCTCACCACAACAGCAGCAGCAGCAGCATGACTGCCTTCATTTCACTCCTGTCAGGTTTAGCTGAGAATGTTTCACCAGCCTGCACAACAACCAAAACACTGCACAAGAAATCTCTGAAACCAAGCATGCTGGAAGCCCTTTTTTCCACCCACAAAGAGCTGTAGCTGGATAATTGTCCAAGACAGACTGGCTTGTTGACTTCCTCTCAACAAAAGGCACAGGGCTGTTTAATTGATTTTAAACTGTAACTAAACATATACTTCTTTCAATATAATGAACAGCAATGCTACAATACTGCTCTCCTAATGTAAATTGATCCATTACAGATGAGTGTTTAGATCGATGTGTGATGTCCTGATTGGAAATAAAACTGTTTGCTCAAGATCACTATAAAGACAACGGGCACTGATAGATGATACTTATTGTGACAAGGAATGGCTCTTAAAAGGGAGATTGCCAAGACCACGTCCATCAATTATGAAACCAAGACTCACCCAGCAGCCGCACACGCATCTTTCAAGACAACAAGACAGAGGAAAAGATCCCAAGACCTCTGAGATAAAACATACCAGGCAGCAGAACAGCAGGTCTGGTCACTAAGAAAGCTTCGTGGTCATACACAGTGACAGAAGTCAGAGGAACAAAAGCACCCACTAACATGTCATGGGCCAAATCCTTTGTGGCTTTAAATGGACACGAGGCCTAAAGAAGCCTATGAAGCCTTGTGGGTTTATAGCAGCAGATACTTCGTAGGTCTTAGAATGGCCAGGTTGGAAGGGACCTTAAAGATCATAGAGTCTTCATGCAGCCCAGTGCAGTATGGTGGGCAACGGCCTGTGAAGGAAAAACCCTTAATAAAAAAGGCCTACTTACTGCCTCTCCCTCCTTTCAGTGCCAGCCAGGGCAAAGTGGAGATCTCAGCAGCCTGGCACAGGTGGGCTTACCTCTCTCAGCCTCCCAGTCCTGCTCGTTTTCCAGCATGGAAATTTATCCTCAGCTCCAGGCATGCTGGCATGAGGGTCATGGCTGCCTAGTAGGGTTGCCAGCACCTGTGGGGCTGTATGATGCTGTTTATCTGCCCACATTACACTGAGGTTCACTTTCAGCAGAGAGTAGCTGGCCTGCACTGGGTAACTGTACCACAGCTTGCATCCCCTATTTTGTCATCTCTGTGCACTGAGAGACAAGTCAGTGACTCCAGCTACCTTCCAAGTCAGTTGTGACTAATACCGGTGCCTCTCTTGCTGGCAGCCATTCGCTGTGCTCTCCTGCATGGGGCATTTTTGTTTCCTCCTTGTGTGCTGCAGAAGTTCTCCAAGAGCTGGGGCAGGGGCTTGCCTTTGCGCTGGGCTGTGTCCCAGCCGTTCATCGCCGGGGCTGCTGCAAGCGCTTCTCGTTCTTCTCGGGCCGAGCCTGGCCTTTGCAGCACGCTGCCGGAGCCCGCGGGGTGCTCGCTGGGACGGGGCGACGCCTGCAGCGCCGCGCGCGGCCGCGACCTCAGCCGGGGGCAGCCCCAGCTCCGCAGACAGGAGACCCGGCCGGGGCGGACCCCGGCCCGCCCGAGACACCCTCTCCCGGGCAGGCAGGAACCCGGGAGCCAGCAGACATGCTCTTCCCGGCCGGGAGGGTCCAGCAGCAAGGCCTGCCTGGGGGCACACAGCAATGTCCACCACGGCCGCTAGCATGGCTGCCGCAGGGAACGCCACAACACCTCGGCAGAGAGCAAGCCCCGCCCGTCCGGTCTCTTCCCCGCCCCATTGGCTGGGCTACCAGCAGCGCCGCTCTCGATTGGCTGTGCCTGCCTTCCATCCCAGCTACAGACGGGTGCGAGCGCACGCGGGCCAGGTTAGCGCTGCCAGGCGCCATGTTGGTGGTGGAGCGGGCCCTGGAAGGCCTGGGCTTGTCCTCCAATAACAAGAGCAGGAGAACAAGAATAAGGTGTATGTGGATAGCCCCAGTAGCTCCAGAGGTGAGTGGACTTCCTGAGGCATGAGGAGGCCCTGGATGGCTGAGGCCTGTGGTGACAGGGTGAGTCGGCACAGTCAGGGCCTGCAGACCTGTGCTGGGAGCCACAGGCCTGACTCTCCTGCCAGTGCATCCTGTGGTGCCCACAGATGCCCATGAAATAACACTGACAGTGACACTGAGCTTGCAGGAGGTGCAGTTGTTGTCTATGAATATACTGGGTGTCCCTGGAGGGGGCACGGGGTGGGGGAAGCTAAATGAAAGGATGATGTTGACAAAGAACAAATGATGCTAAATGGCTTGTGAAAATAGATCCATTAAGGGAATAATATTCTGCAACAGCCTTTAAATACAAATAGAGGAGAAAAATAATCTTTAAATACAAACAGAGGAGGTTTGTGAAACTGATGGCTGAGCCCTGTGGTAAAGGACTGCATTTGCTAGTTATGTACTACACTTCCCTTGCAAGAGTTCCCTTCACATCCGTGAGACCAATCTGCTATGTCTTGCCCTCCCCTGAGGTGTAACACATGCCAAACACTTCTTCTGTTCATCTCTGATCATTAGTAGCTGAGACTGTGATGAGTGCCCAAAGAAGGGCAGCAAAGCTGCTGAAGGGAGCAGCTGAGGGAACTGGGTTTAGTCTGGAGAAGAGGAGGTTTAGGAGAGACCTTCTCAGTCTCTCCAGCTACCTGAAAGGAGGTTGGAGTGAGGTGGGGGTTGGTCTCTTTTCCTATGTGACTAGGACAAGAGGAAATGGCCTTAAGTTGTGCCAAGGGAGGTTCAGGTTGGATATGAGGAAAAATTTCTTCCGTGAAAGTGTTCATGGTTCAGTGGATGGTTGGAGTTGGTGATCTTAGAAGTCTTTTCCATCCTGAATGATTCTCTGGTTCTGTGACTGGGACATGTACTTTGATCACATGGTAGAGCTGGACCAAGGCTGTGCAAGCAAGGAACAGTTCATTCAGGCAAGAGCTGGTCCCTCTTGAAACTGAGGGCACGTGCTCTTACTGACCTGGTCAGACTTGGGGTGTGGGGAGGCCACCTCTTAAGTCTGTGTGTGAGGAAGGTGTTTGGGGACATCGTGGTAGTTGTTGCTGCTCAGGCACCACACCTTGCCTCCCACTGCCTTTATTCCCCCTGCTCCTAGTGAACCACAGCTGCTGGTTGAGCAAGGCCAGCAGCTAGCCACCGGCAACCAAACCTTTTGCAAGGAGGGGAAACCTGTGAGATCTGTTCCTGAACTCCTGTCCCCTATCCCTCACCCCTGTGCCATTTTTGCCCGAGGTAGGGCTGACTCACGCAGCAAGCTCCCTGCGCAACAGCTGAGTGAACACACTCAGGTTCCTGCCGTCGCAGTGAGCTCAGGCTTTTGCACTCTGAAAATGTTTGCATGTGAGGAAGAAGAAGGGATCTTGGCAGTGATGCCAGAGCCACCTCTTTCTGTCCTTGCTTCTCTGGAGGTTTCAAGGGTGGCCTGCATTTGCTGTTCCCTGTTGGCTTTGTCACACTGCCTGCTCCCCAAGTCTCAGGCTGCCAGCATCTCTCCCCTGGATGACTTGGCTGGTGTTATTTTGTGTTAAAACCGGTATGTTTTTTTAATGGCTATAAATAAGTTAAACCCACATCTTTAATTAATCACTGCACTTCATAGTGTAAGTGGAGATTTTTTGTAATGACTCGTTTATGATTTTAAGATGCCATTTGCTCGCTGTCAGATGTATCCAACTTTTATCCCTCTATGTTTAACAGGTTCAGCACAAACAGAATTTCATCAATGAAGGATTCAAATCCCTTTAGTCTAGAGTAAATATTTGGTTACTAAGTAAGTGGAAAGAGATTGAGTGGATACTTTTGTCTAAGCAACTGTGAACTTAAGGCAATACACAGTATGTTTATGATCTTAAAACCATTTTAAACTCATCTTAAAATGTTTATTTTTCAGTCGCACAGGTTTGAAATTGGAAATACATATGTCTGGATGACTAAAAAATGAACAACAAATAGGAGCAGCAGCATGTAAAGTATAGAGAAGTAGAAGCATTAATAGAAATATTTCTGCATAGCAGCTTTTAACTGATTTTTTTTACTCATACGTTTATAGGATTTTTTTCCCCCATCAGTTAGAATACCTGTATGTGTGTGTTTGTGTGTCTGTCTCTAAATATTCCTTGGCTACTCACACACAAAGCACACGTATAAAATTGCCTATCAGTGAAGCGAGTGCTGCTTCTCCTTTTGTTTCTTGTCCCAGTGGCAGGCAGCAAAGGACACACAGCTCAACACCATCAGCATTCTCATGGCACCATCCTGGCACCTCACCAGTGCCAGGCTCCAGATGCTCCCAGTTTCAGCCTTGCTTGATACTAGCAGGAAACTCAAGTGACGAGCAGGTGCCTGGATACCCAAAAATGTGGTTATTCCCCCTGCCATTTTCTTCACAAGGGAGTGCACACATTTTATATCAGATGTGAAAAAGGCATGAAAAGAACAATTATTGCATTGGAACTATAACAAAAAAGGGGGGGGGGGGAAGCTTTTAAACAGTGCTCTACCCTCAGTTCCTAGACACCTCAGGTCTGGCTTGCAGTATGTGCTCTGTGTGCCAGGACTGAATCCAGGCACTCACCACTCTGTCAGCTTCAGGATTTTGCGCCGTTGTTTCCATGTCTCTGTATTCTCCCCAACTCATTTCACACATTTCTCAGATACACCAATCCTTCCGGCGTTCCTCTAGACACTCAGTAGGATGCCCTGCTATAAATACAGCAAGTCCTTTTATTATGTCCATTAACCATGGACATGTGTGCTCCAAAAGTTTCCTGACACGCAGTCATTTGTGGCTTTTTAATTACAAACAGAAAAAAAACCCGAGCAGCAGACTGGAAGTGGATCTTTCTGTGTGTGTTGTGTGTTCTCTGATGGGCTGATGACACCCACAGCCTCCTCCTGATCCCCCTGGAGACTCTGCGTGTGCTCACATGTGTACCTAGGCAGCCAGGAACCCACTGCTCAAACCCCTCAGCTGACCCAGTCATGAGTGAGGCTGTGCCAACCCCGGGGGCTCCTGTACACAGGTTTTCAAACCTCAGGAGCACTGACCAGCTCCTTCTTTTTGTCAGGATGCAGATGGGCCTGTCTGTTTAGCAAACCTTGTTCCACTTGAAAAAAAAGGATGCAGTAAATTAACTTGACAAATTAAGTCATATTTATTGAATGCCTTTTATTTCAACAACCAAAAAATTCTAACAGCCTAACAATGCACATAAGTTAAAAATTAATTATCACTTAGTGATAACAAAGATAAAGTTGATTTACATGGAAAAAAAAGAACATTTACAATATGTTAATCCTTATTCACATTGTTGATACCGCAATAAAACACAATTTGTTTATTTTTTCTTTATTTCACAAAAAAGGCGGAAAATTGTGCTTTGTTAAGAGGCACTACAAGAAAAGTTTCTTTCTCCAAATAGATATTATATGATGGATATTGAATAAATAGACATATATGCATTGTAATTCGCAAAGTTCTGGCAAGACCACAGGCTAAAATGCCCACAGATTCACTTAGAACCACTGCAGAATCGGCAGTGAAATTAAACATAAAAAGGCAAGACTCAGCGTTGAAAAAATACCTAATAAAATTTTTGGTTGAAGTGTAAAAGATACCAAATGTTGATGCCATCATCAGATGAACAGCCTGACAGAGCTTGGCAAAATCCAGTTTTCCTTTCAGATGCATGGAGTGATTTGGGCTACAGGATAAGAAGACAGTTTCCAAAGAGTCGCTCCGAGAGAAACAGAAAGCAGCAACCACTGAGATTCTGATCAAAGCTGCAGCATACTACAGAAATAAAGGATGAAGAGCAGAAGGGGCATTAGGTAAGCAGCCCACCATCATTTTGCAAAGGCATATGAAATTTATGCAGAGATACTCTCGTGTTTCAATCATTACTTCTGAAAAATTCCCTTAAAAACTCCAGAGGTTACTGAGCAGCTAGAATTAGCTTGTATTGCAACGTCTTCTCCCTGTATAGTGTCTGGTCTGAGTCAGTATCTACACGTCGAGGTTTGTTTGCTGTTTTCAACTCCTACCTTTATCCCTTTCAAATATATAAATAGTATTAACAGTTATATTACATCGCCTGGTGTAGGAAACGGAAAGGAGCTTTCCAAGGGATATTGCATGAGGTCTTTGTCAAAGCCCACGTGATAAAAGGAAGAAAACCCCCGAAGCCTTGTGGGTGCAGTTAGTGTGAGCAGGTGTCTGAGATCAATCCAGCTGCAGGCGTAGCAGAGGTGAGGGCTTGTCTCGAGAATCACTGCGTGGAAGTGAGCAGGAACTGCTACTTGGTGTCCTTTCCAGCAGGATGCCTCGGAGCGGGGACGCCGGAGCCGAGGACAGCTTGAGAGCTCCTGCCATCGGAGAGTCAGTCAGCCTTGGCTCTGCTCTACGTGACACAGCTGCCAGCGAGGTCACTGCAGAAGCCTCGGAGAAGGAGGTGGGTGGGTGTGAAGGGCCTCGGGCAGCAGGGAGGCAGGACCCTGTGCACCCGATGGGGCTGCAGCCTGGCTGAAAACACTTCATGTCACTGGCACGGAGAGAGCCTGGCTAAGCAGAAACATGGGGGGCTGGCAAGGAGGGAGGGAGGGCAGGCAGTCAGCCACACCCCCCCTCCAGCACCAGTGTTCACCTGGACAGGGCTGGTGAGAGCGTGCCACTGGGGGACCCAACATAACTGTATGCCCCTGTGTGTGTTTCACCTCAGTATAAACAAAAAGCAACAAGAAGGAAGCTTATAAATTTTTCAGATCTGAAACAGAGAACAGGTAAATAAAATCCACAGTCAAATGTGGTTCATAGTATGAATTCCATACATCAAATCTCAACACGTTTTCTTTCTTCTCTTTCTCTAAAGACTTTGTTAACAGACAAGTCTTGTAAGCACTGAATTTCAGGTTTAGGCATTCTGAATCCCATGAAAATTCATCTGTTAGCTACAGAAAGGACTGTCTGGAGAGTGGAACATGCTGTATCCTTTTAAGTGTGCATCGTGTTTAAAGTACTTTCACTTACTAGTTTTCTTTTTAAGGTGCCCTGATTTGTTTTTCCATTTTCTCTCTTTTTTTTTTTTCCCCTTTCTTTCTTTTTTTGGCAGTGTTGATTTACCTCTTTATATACATACCTCAAAAATTACCCATCAAGTTGCCAGATAGGAAGCCATATAATAATGAACAACAACAACAAAAAAAAGAAATCAGGGATAAACATAGAAAATAAATAGAAATTCAAAAATAGTCACCACACCCTGAGAGCAGGAGGCAGTTTATCGAAGAGCCAGAGCAACTCATTGTGAAGTGGTTTTAACACATAAATCTCCTCTGTAAAGGACTCATTTCACAGTCTGTACTCTCAGGTGGTAAAGTTCTGTCCCATGCAATTTTAAGAGAGAGATATATATATTTTTTATGTAAATATATATATACAGAGTTGGAAATTTTCCTTCATGGATTTCATAGGACTTTCTCTTCCCATGGACTTGCTAGCTGTCCCTTTCCTAAGTGCAAGGTTATGAAGGTGTAATCCTGTGTGATCACAAGGATGGCTTCAGTCAGATGGGGGAAGTGTAACACTCGAGTGTCTGATGGGGCAATGCTGGACTGGGTTGGTTTGCACATGCACCATGTGCAACGGAAACAAACAGAACAAAAGAGAAAAAGAAACAAAGGAAAACTAAACCCAGGAAATCCTTGGACGGGTGTATTGCTTTCTGTGCCCCTGCCTCACATTATCTCTGGTCGATGTCTGCTGAAGCTGCCTTGCTTTTGTCGGGGTTCTCCTCCTCGGGCTCCACCTTGTACATCTCGTCGGAGCCCTCCTCGCTGTCGTTCTCCTCCGACTCGGTCAGCAGCTCCTCATCCTTGTACTCGGCCACGTCAACCACCGTGCCCAAGTGCTCCTTTAGCTTCCCGTGGTGCTTGACGTGGTAACGCTGGTTCTGGAAGAATTTGATGATGGTGTGCTTGGGGAGATCCAGCTGAGCAGAGAGGGTGTGGATGGCTTCCTGGTCAGGGTAGAGACCCACATCGTGGATAAAGCTTTGGAGAATGCCTAGAGCTTCCAAGGAGATCTTGGTACGGGATCTTGGCTTTTTGGCACAACTGTCCTCAGCGGGTGGAGCGGGAGCCTCTTCTCTAGGTGGGGAATTCTCCTTCGCAGGCTGGGACTGCTGTCTGTGCAGCACCTACAAGGTCAAACAGACACAGGCTTCATGTACATGCAGACCCCCTCGGTGCATGAGACAAGGGCACTGGTCCTGCCCTTCACCCAGGCTCTGCTGGAAGAAAAGTACTCGGGGATTTTCCACCACCCTTCTCACCTGTGAGACAGCTGCACCACTAACTACAGGATGAAAAGAGAGCCAGAGGAAAGGTAAAACCATTTAAAACAAACAGAAACCCACTAAATAAATACAAGTAAATTCAAAATACAACTCATAAGAAGAAACAGAAAATAGCCAAAATGAAAATGAAGTGAAAGGGTATTGAGTCTTGTGGTCACGATGGCTGGCCAGTTGTCCCCTCTCACACAAATCATTCTCGTCTTCTCCCCACTCTGTTTCATCTTTCCAGGCTAGAAACTCACCATTGCTGCAGGATGCCAAGTATCACAACAGCCTAGCCACACATGGGACTGTCAGGTGTTATTTTGTAACAAAAGATTTGGCATAAAATCCATCACAGCTGCTTTATAAAAGAAAAAAAAAATTACTAATGAAAGTGCAGACATTGGTTAAAATTTCCCTTCTATGAAGAGTGACATCGTAGTCACTTCAGCTGCCTCACAGAGCTGATTTCATGTGTCTCACAGATTTCTCTGTATTACATCTTTAGTATAATTTCACTAGATGAGGAGTTCTGAGTTCAAATAATCAGAGCCCTCTGCTCTCAGAAAGCCTCTGGGCTAAGATGCTTCTCACTCCTGGAACAGACTTTCACCAGTGGCATCTCCTTTTTGGCAAATCCTTCAAGCTCTTCATCCTCCTAACAGCCACTTAAGTAACTAAGAAAGGGCCTTGTGCAGCCCCTATTCCAGGGGAAAAACACCTGCTCTGGGTTGTTACAAACACAGAGGACCTCCATCAGCTTTCTTTAAAGCCAAATCTATCCAGGACAGATCACTGAGGAGAAATCCCCGTGGGACTGAGGGCTAGATTTGCCCAGAGGTTTCTTCAGTGCAGGGAAATAATGATTAGAACTCAGTGCTACAGAGCTAACAAAATCAATATGGAGAAATACTTCCTTCCACAGATTATAGGGAATTCTGGCTCTTCTTCCCAACGTGAAGAAGTCTCTGCCGCAAACTGTTAACATCCAGAAAATCAAACCTACATTAAAAACTCTCCAAAGGCAAAACAAAAGGCAATGAATTGCTCAGCTGCTTTCTGAGGATTTCTGATGGATTGTTTGCAGAGAGAGGGGTGGCAGGTGAGGGCCAGGTGCAGACCTGCATCGCCAGGAAAGGACCCAGCCCCACCAGTGTCACACAGCCCCTACCTCCAGGATCTCCTCTGCTGTGCCCTCGGCTCCTGTCCCTGACACTGTAAGGCCCAGAGCAGAAAAAAACCCAACAAAACAAACAAAAAACACCAAACAAACCCCCAAAACTAAACAAACACCAAAACAAAACCAATTTAACACCACAAATAAACTGTGAGGGAATTTACAGACAGTGTCATATGAAAAGCCTGAAGCAACATTGCTAATCCAAAGCTGAATTCCAGTAGCAGCTAACAGAGATAGAAACACATCCAGAATGAGTGGGAATTGCTCAGCTCATTCTTGCTGGGGTTGGAAGGGAGCTTTGTTCCCTTCTCAGCTGACAAATAGCATGAGAAATGATCCAGCCTGGGAAGTGTTACAAGGCTTCCCATCACAGCTAACCATGGAAAACTCTGACAATACAGCATCGGCAGCAGTAAAATCTTTCATTTGAAGGAGATGAAGAGATGCCTACAGCATCCATAAAGCAATCAACCAAAGAGAGGGCTGGGAGCAGGAGGCAAAGAAGAATTCCACTTAACCCTTCCTTTTCTGGAGTGACCTCTCCATCCTGTCCAGAACAGAGAACACACGACCCAGGGGTCGTCAGGGTCAAATATTGGGAAAAGGTTCTTTCACTTCACTTACTGTTAATTCCTAAGTAACACAAAACCCTAGAGTTTTCTTACAACAGGTCAATCTCTTTATCTCGCTAACTTCAGGAGGCTTGCTCTGGATTTCCAGTGGCATTAACAGAGGATTTCAGTGACACAACATCCCCCATGTCGGGAGAGATGTATAAATGCACAGAATTTCCTTCAGGGTTAGGCTGTGATCAGTTTTGTCTTTTGGGGGCTATTTAATACAAAAGAATGTGCTTCCTGCAGGAAACAGATCAGCTCTTGAGGCACATGATACAATCAGACCTAAATTACCTTTTTGCTCAATATTTGCTTTGACCTACATGTGTAAAATCCACTGGTCAGTTTGGGCAATTTGCTTACTTCACCTCCAGCTCTGCATGCTGCAGCCTCAGAGAGGAAATGAACCATTTCTGGCACTTCCAGGTTAGCAGATTTTGAGTCATTATGATGCTCTGAAATCTGCAGCTAAACTTTCTACTGCCTTCACACACTTGCTCTTGCCTCCCTCCCCTTCCCCACTGCTCCCAGGCCACAGGTGGGGCAGCCTCCTCCACAGCCACCACCATCTGGAGCTGACTTCCCTTCTACTTTCAAATCAAATGTAAAGATACAGCTTTCCTTCCATGCCCACAGGACTTCATATTTTCTCCATCCCTTCAAGAGATTCCATTGTTCAACTCCACAGAGCAGAGCAGCTTTGGAAGGTGCTGCTTTAGCAAGGCTCATGCAGGTAGACTTGAACCTCTCAGATAAACTCCTTTCTTCCCACAAGTGAACCAGCTCTAGTAGAGAACTGGCACGAAAAATGCAGATGATGGAAGTTTACTTCAAAAGATAAAGTGACTGCTCTTAAATCACACTGTACTGAAATGGGATTTGAAGGCCACAATGAAAACCAGCTGGAAGCCATGTGTAAAATATAATAGTACATGCCTGCAGGGAAGGAAGTGAGATATTGAATGATTAAGTTTAGGAGAGTATATAATGCAGTGTATCATTACAGGAGTGATCAGGATTACTTGTAATAAGCTAAGGGTTTGTGGTCTTTCTAAAATCCAAAGCCAAGAACGACTGGGAGGGGGAGGGATCACTGCACTGTTTTACATGGATCCACTCCCCACCTCTCACAGAGTCACTAGGGTTGGAAGAGACCTCTAAGATCATCGAGTCCAACCATCCCTATCACTAACAGGAGAAACCTGGCTTGGGCAGAGCAGGACACCACGTTCCCCAGGAGGGAGAGGTGAGCAAACCCAAAGTGAGTGGGGAATGTCATGGAATTGCAGTCTGTGTCTGCACTGTGTTTGATTTTGGCTGGGTGCACTATCCCACTGATGTTTGTTTCCATTCCCACCCACTTTCTAGCTAGAACTAGACACAGGAAGATGGTGCCAAGGGGAGCCAAGCAGGATGCCTGAGCAGGGCAGGTACACACACTGGAGCACTGGCTGACAGCACTGCTCCAAGTGCCACCTTTTGGTGCAGCAGACAGGATTAGGCAGCTGAGCATCCTCCAGAAGGGTTCTGCTGCAAGGATAAGGTGCTCTTACTAGGAGAACATTCTGGGAAGGCTAGAAGGTGCCCGGACCCCAGAACTTTCTCTTGCTCAACAGCCACCACCTTCCTCTGTGCATACTCAGAGCCAGCACTGCCAAGGGCTCTGTGCTGGCCACTACCAATCCTCACCCAAACCCACAAGGAGGAAAGCTGAATGGATTTCCCCTCGCCTCACCAGGGGAGCTTTAGAGTGAATATCAGGAACAATTCCTTCCCCAAAAGGGTTGTCAAGGCCTGGCCCGGGCTGCCCAGGGAAGTGGTGGAGTCACCATCCCTGGAGGGGTTGAAAAGGTGTGCAGAGGTGGTTCTGTGCTTTAGTGGTGAGTCCACGAGTGGCAGCGCTGGGTTGATGATCTTAAAGGCCTTTTCCAACCTAAGTGATTCCATGATTCTTTTCTCCACAGGGGGAAGGGGCGTCACCTTTCAGCTTTCCTTCACGTTTACACTGCTGTCATAGCTAGCCAGATCACTGCATCACACCAAGGACTTTCACACCAAAGAGAGCCAGTTTTTAGGCTCCTGCCTTAAGGATTCACTTAGCACTATGTGAGCAAGCCCCTTGGAAAAGCTCACAATCAGCTGAAGCCAAAGGCAGGGCAGAGGACAAGATGTCCAGCTGCAGTTTGCAGCCCTTCACCTCTGCAAGCCAAGAGCTGCCACATTAAGAGACCACCTGACAGACAGCCTCCGTCCCCTTGCAAAGGAATCCTGTGCCTAGCAGATCCCTGTGCCGCTCTCCTACAGGAATAACCTGTGGCAGAGGATCTATTTAAGCCAGCAGCCTCACAGTCCCCAGCCCCAGCCTCTCTTTCTTCACCCAGGAAAGGTGCACGGAGAGAACGGAGCGCTGCTGCCCTGAGGAGCCTTGCACCCTGACAGCTCCCAGGCCCACGGGGTCCCAGCATTCATCAGACACAACCACTGTGCCAAGACACTTTACAGGCTTCTGAGGAATGTCTGCTCAAGGGACTGCAGCAGAAGTTACAATTTGCACCTGTGCTCATTTCTTTCCTCTTAAAAATATGCTTGTTTGACTAATCTTTTTTTTTTCCCCCTTGCAAAAATACCTTCGTTTGGGTAAACACTGCAGCACCAGTCCCAGCTCCAAAGGAAGTGTTTTCTTTGGGCTCCTTCTCACAGTGGTGACTTCACACTTTGACACCATAAAGCTGTGTTAAAGACTGTGGTTTAGTTTCCTTGCTTTTCTTGGATTATACAGTATCCTAAGGTCAAAACTCAGGAAAATCCCAAACTGTTATTAAAAAAGAAAAAGTATCTATGAAGTGATGACAAATTGCAGACTACAGGTGTTAGATTACATTTTGACTCCAGGCAGGTTTAATATACTTGAGTTTCCCTTTACAATTGCCCTCAGCAGGTACTGTTATCAGGAAGGGATTTCAAGGGATCTATGGTACTCAATAAAAGCAGAGCGTGTCCACAGAAATCAATAGGAGCCTGCAAAGTGGCTGGGAGCCTAACATGGAGAAATATGTTCCCTTGCATCTAACTTCAGCCTCAGCTTCTTTTCATTGTGCAGCTCAAACACTAGCTGCATACCCCGTGCCTTCTCCAGTGCAGCTTTAGTAATTGCTTCAGGAGAGTAAACACCATGATTAGAGATAATTATAACCCATGTCTGTGATATGATGTGCCCTGTCTTGTGCCAGCCAGACCAAATCAGCAAACCAGAGCTGGTGGCTACAACAACTCCTAACCCAGCACTCCTGGGTCCTATTCAGCTGCAAAGACAAAGCAGCCACACAGCAACAAAACCCCCAAAAGTCCCAATTATTCAGGGCTTTCCTATCACCTTTCCTCTGCTGCTGAGCACCACTGGAGCCAGAGTGCTCGCAGACCAACCCTGCATCCTGAATCCCACAGCTCACTCCCTGAGCCACGCAGAAAGGGAGTCAGAGAGGAGAGAAACGAGCTCCACAGGGAACTCCAAGTTGAAGGCAAGTTTGGTTTGCAGGCTGGAATGTGAGCTGGTTGAAGTGATTCATTTCCACATCTTTGGAGCACGCTCGCCACATGCTTCCCTGCCTCTGCGGCCTCGCCTCGCTCAAGGGCAGGAAACAGGCAGGGATCTGAGAACATGGCAAGACAGCCACCAGACAGCCTGCCTCGGAGAGACTGGCCCCAGCCTGCAGCTCTGCTCCGGGACCAGGCTGCCAACAACGCTCAGAAAGGTGACCAGCACACAACAGGAAGGAAAAAAACCCCAAACCCCACACACACCTAAACTTTGAGTTGTGCATTGCTTCTCCATTCCCTCCAAGCACTAGGCACCAGCATTAGCCAAACCTAAGGCCTCCTGACTGCAGGGCAGGGGGAAGGTGTCCCCCCCCACCCCAGCACACACTGCTCCCATTCATGCTAACAGGAGCTCAGCATGCATCAAAGAGCAACTACAGCACACAACATTTTCGAGAGCTATCATCACTGGAGATAAAATATAAATTACAGCCTGATTACACGGCACTGCTGAGAGGCTCCATGTGCTGGGGAGCTCCTCAGGACCACTGCAGATGACCAGATAACTTCTGGACGAGGTCTAAGGTTCCTGTAAAACATCTGTGCTGAGGAATCCTTCCCTGCCTTGGCTCTCCTCTCCACCAGCCCTGGTGGCACTGCTGTCTGCACAGTTGTTTGAAGAATGTTTACAAATCAGCCTGACAAAGAGAAGAAGAAAAAAACCCCTCTGCCATCACTTGACCACAATCATGATCTTATTCTTCAGTAATGCGCGGTTTATTTCCCTTTCCTGATCTCTGCTAATAGACAGCACGTGCCTGCACAATAGCCACGATTTTGTCTGTATGATGTTAACAAAATAAATCACAAACCCCTGAGACTGCAGAGCAGGGTCCTGGTGTTTCCTGGGCTAACTGCTGCTCTCCCTCAGCTCTTGCCACAACAGCTCAGGCACAGTTTTCCTTGCTGCCCCAGTGCCTGAGAACTGGCTGATTTTATGGGGCAGCACAAATGAGCTCACGCTGATGAACGTCAGTGGCCTGGCTCTGCACTTCCCATCCCGGGCTGGTTTGAGGCAGATCCTTAGGTTCACAGCCCAGTAACTGTGGCCAGCAGCAGATATCCCTTTCCCAAACACCAAGCTGCAGCCTGGGAGGGTTGTCCACAGCTTCTCCTCAGGTGGAGCAGCTGACATGCAACAGGCCGGAGCCCCTCCTGCTCCTGCTGGCACAGAGCAGAGCCCTGGTGACAGAGGAGCCAGTGCCAGCAGGAAGCATTGCACAACCTCCCTGCAGACTCTCTCCTGAAGGCACTGGTGATGGATGGCTCCATTGTCTGGGGATGGGGCATGGCCAGCACAGCTGGCACGGGGCTGCCTTGCTGCATCCCCAGGCAGGCAGGCAGGCAGGCCTCTGCTGGCCTCCAAGAAGCCATGCAAGCCTCTCTTGCCTGTAACCTGTGCTTAGAAAGGCAGCCTAGCCCCCAGGGGAAAAAACCCATCAGCCCTGTAAGGGTTCCCATTGCCCTTCTGCATGGTGATGCTAACTGGAGTCCCCCTCACGTGGGACTCTCAACAACTGTGTGTGTGCAGCCAGGGCCACAAAACCTGCCAGTTAACACCCTCCCCAACACCAGACCATGAGCTTTGTAGGCCTCTGAGCTGCCTCTTCCATGCTCTCCTGCAGCCCTAGCAAGGCTCTCGGGGTGCTATGGTGTGCAGAGCCCTCCCTTAGCAGTTTCCAAACACAGCCCAAGCTGGATCATGGCTGGAGGTAGGATCTGTCCAAGATTTTGGGTTGATCCTGAGTTTCCCCATCCTGACCCTGCTAATCCCACCAGGGAGCTGGCAGAATGTCCCAGGAACTAAGGAAGCAACAAAAGGCCTTTTGGTTTGCTTCTCTGCAAACAAAACACTTCTGGTGTCCTCTCCCTTGACTTGTTCAATTAACACCACAGATGTTCTTCTCTTCTGAAACTCAGAGGAGCACTTGTGGGCAGTGTGAGCAAGATCTTCCCTGACAATTCCTTGGGGTCAAGCCCTAACCATGGTGGCATGGCTGGCGCCACTGTAATCATGGAGCTTTCCAGGCCCTCAGACCAGGAGTGGGCACTGCATCATTCCAGCAAGAACATGCTTGGATTAGATACTGGATTCTGCTGGGGGGGGTGGTAATTATTTGTCCTATTCAACTGTTTTAGGTCCTGAGAAATGGCTATTTGGGGTTCCAGGAATAGCCAGCTGTAGTGCTGATTGTTACAATGGGGGCAGTGAGGAGTCAGGAGAACCTGACTGTTATGGTTAGTGAAAATAGCAGATCTGTGCTGATAAAACACTACTCAGCATCTTTTCTGCTCTCTGGACCTAACCACCAGCACTTAATAACAGGACTTGAGCAAACTACACTGTGTGAATCAAACACATAAAAGTATAAATACTCCTTGTTACAGAAAGCAAGGCTCAAAAAGTGCAGGATAATCAACTCCAATAGCCAGCATCCCCACACACCCAACTGGCATCATCTGCTTTACTATAACCTTAGCCTGAGACTGGCTACATACAAACCAAATGACCAAAGGGCAGTCTCCTGCACACATTGGGGCATGGAGGGCAGGAGGCCTCAGGGAATGACATCTGAAGACCTTTGTCTTCCCAGTTAGGTTCTGGAAAAGGTGAGCATGTCCAGAGGAGTGAGCAAGCTGTGCTGGGGTCACTGCTCAGTGCCTCACTAGTCTGACCTGCAGCTATTTTCAAGGTTCTGGGTGCTTTATGGTCAGTAAACAGCAGCTGCAGCTGTGAGCCAGAAAATATGCAGCTGGGGCAAAAAAGAAAGCTATTTTGTGCATTTTTAACGCAATGGTTTAATAGAATAAAAGCAGAGGGTGACACTGTTAGGGCCCTGGGCTCCATCCCAGGTTTGCTGTAGTGAGCTCCATGGACTGCTCCTCCCTGGCTGGCCACACACATCACCCAGGTCACACCTCCCACTAGCCTGCAGCTAGAGCAGGTCTGTGTGCAAGCAGCCCCAGGCCTTGGCTACAAACGCACAGCACCCTGAAGACCAGAATGCTGTGGCATTTTCCAGCCAGAACTCTTCCCTTTGGTCACAAATGTCAACCGAGTGACATCAAAGGATTGCCTAAATGGAGTCTCTTTTGCCAAGCTGCTTGCCCACAGTGGCAGGGGGGTGGCTACTCTGGCAAAGTCCAAGCAGTTCTTTAGCCATTTGTCATTACACAGCATATTCTAGTTGCTTTTCTTCGGAGAAGCTTCTAATCCATCCTATTTACCCATTCTCTTGCTCTGAGGAGCCACAAATCTTTTTTATGATTTTTTTTTCTTTTTTAATTTTAACTAAATATATTCATTTAAAAGCACCAATGTGGTGGGTTTGTTTTTTTCTTTCAGTAATGCTAGCAGCCCCTTCAAGTCAGCTGCAGCACTTGTACAGCTCTAGGCTGTACCACCCAGGGAACAGCAGCTCCCAGCCCTCTCCCCACACCCCCACCTCCTGCACCATTGTGTTTACCAAGGGTTGTGCTGAGGGGAGCTCTGCACCAACCAAATGCAACGCACTGCTTATAAAAGCAGCTGGATGGGAAGCTTTCCTACCTCAAAATCCAATAAAGCTTATGATTTTTATTGCATGTGGGAGTCCTTTGGTCTGTGTAATACTGATTAGCAGCTTGGTCAGTGAGGCTGATAAAGCCACGAAGGGCTCTCAGATCTATCCTGCCAGAGACACCCTGGAGCACAGTGTGTGTGCTGCAGCTGATGGCCCCAGGGGCACACAACCTACCTTGGGCTTTCTTCCTTGGTTCTGCTCCATCCCACCATGCCTTTGTTCTGTTCTCTCCAGAAAGGACTCCCACCCTCCCTTATCCTTCAAGGAGTCACCACCTCAAAATTATCCCTCCTCATCCTTCCAACAGGCACAAACCCAAACCATTTACAGCCTGCTTCAGTCAGGGCTCTGGACTGGAGTGGATGCCTCCCAGAGCAAGGCAGCATTCTTACTCCTGATCTCCTTTACACCAGGAATGGCATCACTCAAAGGCAGCAATACTTCCTTGGTGCTAACCAGGCCATTAAAAAGCCATAAGCAGTTTGTTTGACACAGAGGGACAAAGCCAACCACAGAAACTAATCAGAACCAGGGGAAAATCAGAGCTTAAAAGGAACACTACTCCTTTCAGCAAACCACAGCCTGAATGCAGGGCAAGTGGCTAGAAGACACTATCACTGCAAGATCTGGAGACACAAAAATGTCTCGACATGCAAATTGCTCTCTCTCTGGTACCAGAAGCATTTCCTTCCCAGGGCAGCAGTGGCTGCCAGGGGGAAATGCAGACCTGCTGCCTGCCACTGCCCACCCTCCCTGCTCTCGTGTAAGGAAAACACACATGCTCCAAGTCAACAGTTGGAGGGAGAAGGAAGAAAAACCCAGGGGGGGACCTGCTAGAGGAGATTGCTGTGCAGGTTCCCTCCCCAAAGCAGCAGATGGTTTCCAGTTGGTCAGGGTCAGGGCCTGCCCGGGTGCTTTCCTGCCTGCCTTTGCAGCTTATCTAGATCTCATCGAGATAGGCAGTCCCAAAAAATTAGCATGGCTAAGTACAGAAATTAGGGGAACTAAACACACAAGAGCCTTGGTTTGCACTTGTGCAGAGGAGCAGGGGAAGCCTTGGGGAGCAGCAGAGCAATGCCAGCCCACTGGGATAGCCCAGCTGCTCGGGAAGTGCCCCGGGGCTGGGGCAGAGCCTGCCTGCCTCAGCCCGCATGCTGTGCCCGGAGCAGGGCAGCTCCGGGCTGCTCCCATCCCTGCCGCTGTGCCCGGAGCAGGGCAGCTCCGGGCTGCTCCCATCCCTGTTGCTGTGCCCGGAGCAGGGCAGCTCCAGGCTGCTCCCATCCCTGCCGCTGTGCCCGGAGCAGGGCAGCTCCAGGCTGCTCCCATCCCTCGGCGGCTGGCACACTCCATGGGCTGGGGCAAACTCCCGCAGCAGCATCAGAGCAGGAATGGAGGCACAAGCTCCCACACGGAAAGGGCATTCCCTGATGAAACCCTGGGACCCAGATGAGCTCTGGGCAGAGGACAGTTCCCCTGGCAGGAACTCTGGGAGGTCAAGCAGCAATTAACTGAAAGGTTCTGATTGACTCTGCTATTGACTGTGCTCGCATCAGACAGCTTCCTGTTTATTATCCCTTATGGGCTGTCTAGGTGCCAAGACATTAAACTGTCAATAATCTATTAATACTAAACAGTTCCTCCCTCCCCACTCCTCCATGCAAATACTCTCAGGCGAAGGAAGTGCACTAAAAAGATGGAAATTTTTTAAGTGGGATGGAAATGAGCTTTTTAGGGTGTTTCTTTGCTCCAAGGACAGCAACATCCATAAACAATCTGACACGCAGCCTAGAACGACATGGAAAAAAATCTCTGTTCAATAAAAATCATCAGAGATGATTGAGACCATATCCTGAAATCTGGCTTTCTGTTCCAAGCCATCTTTAAACAGTCTAAGTTAAATTTAATTAACAATTTACAACAAGGAGAGAGAAGTTATTTAAAGAGAGGCCTACAGGTCCTTAACACTCAGTGTCTGGGAAACAGTTGTACATTAAAAAAAAAAAAAAGAGGTTTTAATGAATTTAATAGAGAAAAGCACTTTAATTAAACGCTGTCAAGGAGGATTGTATTAATGACTGCACACAAAGGAATTTGAAGCAAGCCAAGTATATTTAGCAAATAGGAAGTAGGCTTTCAGAGGCTGCAACTATTTATGTCTGTGCCATTGCAATGCATCCAGGAGCTCAGGCTGCCAATGGAGAGCAGTGATGTGATTAGATAGGGTTTTATTTATTATGGATTATTAAAATTTCAAATGCTGCAGGGAATACATTTATTCCACTCCTAAAATGAAAGAACAAAGATATTTCCCTGCTTGTTCGGTAAGAGGAAATAAATAATAAATAATAATAATAACTGAGCACTTAACTAGTGAAGTGCTGTCCAGACAGATCTCTTTACAGGGCTGGCTGAGTCCTGCAATTCCAGGGTCTCTCTCTCTTTCTCTCTCTCCTACAACTGCAAGCACAGCACATCCAATGGGCATGGCCTAGTGAGAGCATCACATGGAGATCCAAACCATAAACTGGAGAAGCAGCAACTGGAGAGAGCTCCAGGGTGTCCACACTGCTTTGTACTGATGGGACAAACAGCACAGAACTACACTTAGTCCAAACTGGAACCCAAGGAATGTTTTTGACACAACATTCCTGAGGAGGCAATGGGTCTGCAAGATGCAGATGTGGCCTGTGATTTACCACATCCTTTTTGCCCTAAGAGGTTGATAAGGATTTCAGAGGTTTCAAACTTCCACCAGAGGCACCTGGTGTGTGCTTCTATTCCTTGCTTTCTGAACACCAAGTCCCTTCTACATTAGGCACCACTCTGTCAGTCCCAAAAGGTATTTCTTTGTACTTAAGTACAAGGCTGAACTAGGAAGAAGTGAGTGGAACTAGGGGAAAAGGACACTGGAAAGGAGCACAAGGGGCTACCTGCTTCCTTTCCTACTGTGAGTGGCATCCCAGATGCTGAAGCTCCATTTTCCACACCCATGATCTGATTTTTGTGGAAGACTTTAATAAAAGTCATGTGTGATGTGTGCTGAGAGTGTAGCCTTTGTTGTTCCACAGCTAGGGATCTTGCAAACAGCTTCACTTGCTCTGTGCCAAGATATTTTGGAATAGTCTTTGAAACACTGTAAGCAGAGATGACTGTGAGAAAAAAATATGTGCTACTGTACTTCTGGATACTTGATGTGTGAGAACAGTGCACACACACACACACAAATATCTCCTACTGCAAGCTGCAATCCCTGGAAAGGCCTTGCAAACACAGAACAGCATGCTCACCCTCAAACAAAACCCAGCCCTGCATGGATTGCAGTCTCTGAAGACAGAGATTGTCTTCAGCTTTAATACTGCACACAAACAGGGACTCTAGAGTTTGAGGGGTTTTTTTTCAGTGGGTTTTGAAGAATTTAGGGTGAAAGGAGACCCTGACATTGTCTGTTAATTTTGGTAAGGGAGAGGATGGAACTCCCAGGAGCCTAACAACTGAGGAAGACACATTCTCCACTCACAAACCTCAGGGCTCTCATCCTGACGTGCATTCCTCCCTGGAGTTCCAAATCAAAGACCATGTTCCCCTGTGGAAGCACAGGGTTTTGCTGCACTCATCATCTCTGATTGCCTGCCTATGACTAATTAATATTATTTGGGAAGAAGTGTTCAGTCTCCCTGTTTTCTCCAGCTGCAGACTATGCACTGTGTGACCCATGAACTCCAAGATGCTGTTTGGAATCAGCTATTTCATTAGGAAGCCCTACTGTGGTGTTGCTTCCCCTCTTTATCCCTTCTAGAAAGAGAATAGGAAATGAGTTCCACTGGACTGCCACCACCACTTGCCTTGACCCATTTTCACAAGGGCTCCATCTTGTGCTGCTTGGATTTCACTGCCATTTCTTTCCAAAGGGTTCGTTCCTTCCCAGCCCTTTCAGTGACAAAATGAGGAATTTCATTGACTTGTGTGGTATGTTATTTTCCTCAGATTTAAAGAGAAACCACAATGTTTGCAGTGAACACACAACACAAAAGAGCCTTCCTACAGCTTTCTGCCATGCCTTCTTTTATTTAGTGATGTTCCTCCCTGATCTACGATTACAAATTGCCAGATTGGTCCAAATCAAAGCTTCTGAGGGAAAAAAAGGGCCAGAGGGTCATCACTTGAACCAAGTGACAAAAGCAGCAGTGAAAACCAGTCAACATCTGCCTGCTCTCAACTCAACAGCTGCCTAGCAGCTCCAGCAGATCTGCCTGTCTGATGCAGAAAGAGAAGCTTTCCCTGCTCTCTGAAGCAGGCACTGTGCTGCACTGGTGGCTCTCTGCTCCAGAGAACTTGCTTTCCCCCACCCCAGCACTCAGGAGACAACAGCTTGATTCCTCCTGTTCACAAGTGAGCCAGGTTTCTCTGCCCCAGCAATTAACAATGAATTAGCACTACACTACAGTGCCAGGCAGGATGGTTAGTCTCTGGAGCAGTCCCCTTGGACACAGCAGCCCAAGAGTGGGAGAAGGGGAGGAAGAGCCACAGTGGTGAGCTCAGCCTGCATGGAGAGCAGCATGGATGCTCTGCAAGCAGCCTGGGAAGGGAAAATGCACACTGCAGCTTGTCCCTGTGGTCACACCCAGCCTGCCAGGGCACACAGCTCGACAGGCCTCACATTTTATGGCTCCCCAGCACAATAACAAATAAATCAAGTGTGCAGGGAGGAATTTCTCGTGCACTGAGCTTCCACTATGGACATGTTTCATTTCAGAAAATGTTGGATGAAAGGGATTAATACAGGGCTGATGGGAACAGTCTAATCGAGGAGAGAACCTAAAGGCAAACAGCAAGGGTACAGGCTGGTAAGAGCACAGAGAGGGCAAGGACCTGCCACAGAAGAACCAAGTATCCCTTAGACACCAAGAGCCAAGTTGGGTCCAGCTGATCTACAACAGCAAAGCAACTACACACGAGCCATTACAATTCAATCTCTGCCATTTCCAAGCAGCAATACCAGGGAAAAGGCTGAAATGTATCTCTCCATTATCTTTGCCCTGGTCATGCCTCTTGTGATGACAGCCAAGTCCTTCAGTGTGACAGAAGAGGGTCCTCAGCCCAGAGAGGACTGGCAGCAGCTTGCTTGCAGGCTCTCCAAACTCACAGCTGGAGAAGCAGGAGACTCAAGCATCGGAGACAAGTTACTGTACACATGTCAAAGCCATCAGAGCAGACAGAAAGATGGGGTGGGTGGAGAGACAGCAGAGCTACGAGCCTCCTGCCTGCTTTGCTGTGAGAGCACTGTGCCTGCTGCTGTTCACAGAGCTGCCACTGGCACCTTTGGCAAAGGACTGTCACCTAGACAGCAAAGCTGCAGCTAAGGCCTTGACTGACAGGGCACTTTGCAGCAGCAGCAGCAAAGGCAAGTCGGTCAGAGAGTGCAGCTCTTGGCTGTTTGCAGCCCCTGCTCCAGTGCAGCCAGGTGCTCTGGAAGCTGTGCTGCAGCCAGCACAGCTCCGAGCAGGAGATGAGAGCTGCTTCCCCCCTTGGCACTACAGGGGGAACTGCAGATAGGCAGAATGTAATTACTTGGCCTGGAGCTGGGCCAGGAGTGAGGCCCAAGACCCCTACCCTTATGTAAAGTGTCACAGCATCTCCAGTGACTGCAAGTGCAAGGACCTCAGTGTCACAGCTCAGGCTGCTGTCATCCATTCTTCATGCCTAATTACCTAATAGTGACCCTTGCAGCAAAGCCAAAACCCAAACCTTGCTGCTTGGAACGATTCAAGTCCCAGACACCAAAAAACAGACAAAAATGGCTTGGTGCAGGCTCTTTTTTGACAGTGGGGAGCAGGTGGACAGCAAGCCTCCTGTGTCTTGCACTGGTAACGTGCCACTTGGAAACCCACTGGGCTTTTTGGATGGGCAAGCAGAGCTTCAGGATGCAGCACCCCCAGAACACAAGCCTACTGTATCAAGTGCACAGGAGGGTCTCCAGAGTTTCGCTGTATGGAGTCGCCAGCTGGTTCCATTTATTTTTCTTCATTTTTCACATTTTGGCTGTAATAAATAATTAACCCAGGGCTTTGTAACTTGCTGACAAACACAAACGCAGCGGTGTAACCTGTCACTCACAGGACTCAGCCTGCAAGCTTTGGAAAGTAGGCTAATCATCAAGGTCACCCACAGGAGCTCAGGGAAACTTCTCCCTCACGTTTGTCCCTTGGAGGATATTCCTATCTGCTGTGGGCACCAGAGCTGGGTTAATGCCTTCAACATCTACACAGGTCTAGTTGCCTTCCCACACGTCACCAGCTCAGCCTCTCACCCTAGTGTAACTCCCTGCCTCCAAGATCCCACAAACTTGCAGGAACACGGAAGACAAAAACTTGCAATGTTCATTCCTTAGAGCACTTATCCTACTTGACAGCTCTGAGAATCTGAACACCAGGAAAAGCAGGCAAAGACTGAATGGGAAGCAAAGAGGAAGCTGACAGCAGCACAAAGAGTGAACTAGGCAATAATTAATCTGGGTGAGACTGGTGTGCTTCAGAAGGGGCAGGGCTACAGGACAGAGCAGCCTCTGGAAGAAGGTGACTAGCTAGCTGGCAGCACTGTTAGCAGCAGCAAAGAAGAGAGGCTGAATGCCAAGGTTCACAGCAAAGCAGTGCAAGGTGCCATCAAACACCAATGAGGAGAGCAAAGGTGGGAGGAGGAGCTGTGAGATGATCAGGATGAAGGGCAGGATGGACAAGTCTCTGAGAGGGGTCACCCAGCACCAGTGGCCAGCCAAAAGCATTGTCTGCTGTGCAAGGTGTCATCTCAGCTTTGTAGTTTGAAAAAGCATCTCCTGAGCCTCTCTTGACCATCAGCAGGGGTCTGGGTTTGTGACATGCATCACTAGTTATGAGGAACACACACAGGGCTGATTCTGCCTTCTGACCCAAGCTGGGGCTGCAAAGGTGAACAACCTTGTCACATTTTTCATGTCACTTCCCCTGTGCACAGCAGAACCTATTTATTGCTCATTCTCTTAAGGCCTGAGACAAGGACAGAAGGAAGGTGCCAAGAACTCATTCTAGTCACAAGGAGCTAAACAACCCTCAGGATGCTGTACAAGGAAAGCCTCTTCCCTGCAAAATACTCATGGTGGTCCTTTCAGAAGTACTTGTGAGTAATTAACAAACACACTGCTACCTTTCTCTCCTCCAAACCCTTGTGTTACCCACTCATGGGCTAACTTGCCCTGCCACCCTCCTACTTTGTCACCTGGCTCCTTTCAACAGAAGCCAAAGCTTGGCTGCAGTTGCCTGTTGGCCACTGGTGTGAGAGTGTGCATCAGGGGTGTTCAGCTTCTGTGAGAAGGGCTAAGGCCACACTCCTGCTTCCTCAACAACCACACAGGAACGGGTCTGCACTCCCCAAAATGCCAGCAGCTTTACACAGCTACATTGTTTCAGCCACAGCATGGCTGCTGACACCAAGAGAGCTCCACAGCATCACCAGTGCTGACCTTGCTGGCATGAAGTGCCACATCCCTTCTCTTCAGCCACCAGCAGAACCCTGCACACGCTTGCATTCCTGCTGCAACACACAGAATCACCGAGGCTGGAAATGACCTCCAGGATCACCAAGTCCAGCCTAGGACCCAAGGATATGGCATCAGCTAAACCATGCCACTAAGTGCCACGTCCAATCTCTTCCTGAACACCTGCAGGGATGGTGACTCCACACCTCCCTGGGCAGTGCATTCACAGTATCACCCTCTGCATGAGGAAGTGCTTCCTAATGTCCAGCCTGAACCTGCCTTGTTGCTGTTTGAGGCTGTGTCCTCTTGTTCTGTCACTAGTTGCCAGGGAGAAGAGCCTGACCCCTACCTGACTACAACTTCCTTTCAGGTAGTTGTAGAGAGGGGTACTAAGATGCTTGTCTAGTGAGACTGGCTGAAAGGCAAGGTTATTTTCCATTCTATTTCTATGGACAGGCTGACTGATACTTGGAGTCTACCAACTCACTTTGTTACCTGGGGGTATAGACATCCTTTTCCAAACTTTGCACAAAGAGCCCTCAATTCCAATCCTGATAAGGCTCCCCCTGAGTCTCCTCTTCTCCAGGCTGAACAGCCCCAGCTCCCTAAGCCTCTCCTCATACCCCTTTCCCTCCAGTCTCATTGCTCTTCTCTGGACCTGCTCCAGCCCCTCAACATCCTTCCTGAAGTGAGGGACCCAAAACTGCACACAGTGCTCGAGGTGAGGCCTCACCAGTGCAGAGTACAGGGGGAGGATCACATCCCTAGTCCTGCTGGCCACACTATCCTTGATCCAGGCCAAGATGCCTTGTGTGCCCACTGCTGGTTGACACAGTTGTCACCCAGCCCTCCCAGCACACAACCAGCCAGCGCTGTGGCTTGCCTGGAGCCCTACGGGTGGATGCAAAGAGCACGCCTCAAGCTGCAAAGCAGCAAGAAGCTCAAGCAGTTGCTTGTGCCTGCTGGCCCAGCCCCGGGGAGGAAGGATGTGGCTGACCTGCACGGGCTCCGGGGTGAGCTGTACGACGTGCTGCATGCGCTCGCTGTGGTGGTGCCGCGACTCCTCCTCGTAGATGACATCCCTCTCGTGCTGGGGCAGGCTGAGGAAGCGCCGGATGGTGCACAGGTTCTCCCAGAGCGTGCGGTTCTCCGGGCTGGGGCTCTCCTTCCAGCGCAGCAGCTCACACAGCCAGCCCTGCGGGGGAACCGTCAGCATGGTTACTGCACTGAGGGACCAGCCCAGCTCACACAACACCCTCAGCTGCCCCTGGGGCTCACAAAGTCCCTCAGATGCTGGGGAAACTGAGGCAACCAGCAGTGCTCAACAGGAGCCTATGCATAACCATACCACGTTCAAAATGCTTAGACAGAACTATTTGTCCTGGAGAAAGCCAGAGTTGAGATAAAGGTCCATTTCCACTTCTATTTCAGAGCCACTTTATGTCTTCATCCAAGCAAGAGAAGGGGGGAGGTAACCCCTGAGACTCACTAAGTCTTTTGGTCTCTAAGACCCAAAGTTCAACCACTCTGAAAATGTTTACAAGGTAACATCCAGTAAAGATCTCTGATCTGCTCTCATCTCTGTTGCTTGGACTCCCCCAACTCTGAACCCCACGGAAATTCCCAAGGAGGAACTTCTTTCCAGTGAGGGTGCCAGAGCACTGGAGCAGGCTGTGGAGTCTCCTTGTCTGGAGCCATTGCAGAGCTGCCTGGACACATTGCTGTGTGAGCTGGTCTAGGTGATCCTGCTCTGGCAGGGGGGTTGCACTAGATGATCTTTCTAGGGCCCTTCCAACCCCTGACATACTGGGATACTGTGAAATTTGATGGCTTTAAATCATCCAATGGCCACTTAGAAGATGTAACCTCACAGAGAGGGAATCCTCTAGTATTTAGTACAGAGCCCTCCAGAAGTTCCTAAAGAGACCAAGATACTACATAGAGATAATTCCAAACCCACCTACAGCTTGGAGCAGTAGCAGGTTTTATTCCTGCTATATAGTTTTAAGGTTACTTGGAAATGTCTTCAAAAGGTCAACACTCTATGAAGTCTTGTGGGACCTCTCCCCAGGAGCAGGGAGCTCAGAGCCCTGGGGCAGGCAGAGGAATCCCCTCTGAAGCAAAGGGGACAGCTGTGTGTGTGAGGACAGCCCCACAGGTGTGTGCTGGTGGCCTGGTATCCCCAGCAGGTCATCCAGGGATGGTGTGGCTGTCACTGCTCCTGCCCAGGGGAGACACGGCCACCCCCACCCCCTCTGAGCCTGTGTGCAGGAGACAGCACGCAAATGACAGGGAGTATGAGGAGATAATGCTGAGGATGCTGTCAACACGCCTTCCTGACTCCTGTCAAAATATTTTACCTCCTAGCTTTGTAACCCATCATTTTCCACGACAACTCCGTGCTCTGACACCCTTCTGACAGGCCCCTTACAATACCTCCAAGAGAGCTCCACCAGCATGAGCAATGTTGAGCACAAGTGGCCAGATCTGTGTCACTGCTGGGGTGGCTCACCCGGGGCTCCTCTGCTGTGGCTTTTTGGTGGAACAACTTGTAAGCCACACACCACTTCCACCACGCGCTCTAAGCCCGGCATACAACGTCCTAAGCTCTTGTTTGTCTTGCTCTCCACTGTGTCTTCTGCCTTCACAATCCCCCCCCCCAAAAAAGGCAAGATTTGATTATCTGTGCTGCATCAGCCAAGACAGCAACACCAGCTGTTGTCATTGTGCAGCCTCTTCCTCACGGCCTACATGTTAATAACCTGATCATTCCATTTTCTCCTTCAAGTGCCGGCTGCAGCGCAGCGAGCAGACAAAAAGCCAGGCCCATCTGCAGCAGCTGTAGGCACTGAACTGTGAAGCCACCAGGGATTTATAAACTAATCTGTAACACAACGCTGCCTTGTTTTTACAAGTGAGAGGCCACATTTGTGCAGACCTGATCTTTTCTTGCAATAAACTAGGAGAGGTGTGTGTGTGGTGGGGGGGAAGGGATGAAAAGAAGATACTGCATCGTTCACTTTGGGAAGGAGGAAAAAAAAAGATGTGTGTTCTATTTTCCAAGTGTTCCGAGTGGTATTTGGGTAATCTCTCAGCCAGGTGATGTCTGCATTTTAACAGGGTTTGGCCACATCCCTTGCCTTCACCTCTGCTCAGAAATCCCCCCAAACTTTCTGTCTCTTAGAGAGCAGACAGAAGACAATCTCCCAGCTCCACTCTCTGTTTTCTCAGAGGTTCCTCTGTACAAAGGAAATCATTTTTTGAAACAGAACATAAACCATCTGTGGAAAAAATAAGCTCCTGTTTCTGCTTGTTTGAGCAAGTCTCCCACTGAACTCTTTCCAAGGTTCCAAGCAGGTATGTTTAACATCTCCCTAGGGATGCTGCAGCACAAAGACCAACTAGAAAACACACACAGGGCTGGTGCAGGCCAGGAGGGCTTCCAGGGGCTGGTGCCAGGCCCCAGAGGAGCCCAAGGCCAGCTCAGTGAGGCCACCTCCCTTAGCAGAGCTAGCTGCATCTTGATTTATCTGTCCCCTTATAATCAGCAGCCATTACCATCACTTAGCCCAACACTCCAGGCCTCATTATGGGCTAGGCACTCGCTGCCATTAGCCTGAAGAAGGACAGTGCTCAATTTGCCTGGCAACATGCAAGGTCCTGACCTTGGAGCTATTAGGGAAAAGATTAGACTGCAGTGTGACCATGTGTGCAGACATGAGCAAACCAAATTAATTCCTGGCCAAGGGAAGGCACCAGGCAAAGACCTGCCATCCTGAGGACACCTGAGAACTTCTCCATTCCCCCAGGGAGATCAGCTAATGGCACGTTGAAAGGAGCCTGGTTCTGAAGGTGAAGCACATCCCTGGTATTTAGAGAGCTATTAATCCAGTTTCCCCCCCCAAGTCTCTGCTTGGCTGATCAGATTAAGGGATCTAGCCTTCAGCAGCACACCCCCGCCACAGCAGGCCCCCAGAAATCTGTGATACTTCACAGCCTCAGACATATTGCACCATGTGTACCCAGCTGCTGCAATAATTAGCTTATGAATGTATCAGCTGGTTCTGTGATTTTTATAAATAATAACTAACCTACAGAGCAGAAAGATTTTTCATGAGCCTAATATTAGGCAGGAGCTGCAAGGAGTGCCTGACTCGGAGCTGTCATTGTGCTAAACACCCTGCCTTCTCCTCTCCTTGCTCTCCAGGACTGGATCTTGCCCTCCCCCAGCTATAAATAGTTATTTTTCCCATCACCAAAAGCAGTGTATTTGTGGCAGCTCCCTTCACAACAGCCATTATTCACTCACCTTGTGCCCATGTGGACACATATCCCCACCAAATCTGTCCTCTCAATGCTCTTTCCCTTCCCTTTATCTCAGCACCCATTCTCTCATCCATCCCATCCCATCCCAGACCCAGCCTATCCCTGGGGGGATAGAAGTAGCTAGCAGAGGAGAACACACAGCACACTGCAGCTTCCTCCCACATCCTCCACGACTGCAAGTCCCTGCCTTCCCCAGGCTCCATGGGATTTTGTTCATTCTTTATTTCACTCAGCATGCCATCCAAGAAAGTTTTGCAGTACCAGGCAAGAAGGAAAAAAAGAGAGAGAGAGAGAGAAGTGTAAATGTCAAATAAAACAGTGACAGATGACAGTATTCTCTATTGAATAGCACCGTTCCTGCGTGCATCTTCAATGAGAACTCATGAATTATTAATAGCCAAAGCTCCTTTTGCTGTTAAAAATCTCAACTTGGGGTGGTTTGTTGGGTTTGGGTGGTTTTTTTTTTTTTCCCTCTCCCCTTTTCCTTCCTTCCTTTTATTTATTTCTTTGGGAGTGTGTCTATGACACAGAGCTTTCCAGGAGGGTTATTTCATCTCAGAAATGCTAACACACAGAAATACTTGGAGCTACCCAGCTATTCACAGTCAGTTTTCATGCAGAGCTCCATTTCTTGGCAGGGAGGAGGAGACACTATCTCACCACCTTTCCCCCCCCCACTCATCCACCACATCTGAGCTCACAAGTAAACCCAACTGCTGGGAATGCATCCCAAAACCCTAACAGCTCCCTCCCCAGCTCTGGGGTACCCTGAGTGCCACACTCAGCCCCAGAGCTTGACACGTGCCAGGATCAGCATGGCTGGCAGGACCTGCCCCCTCATGCCAGCCTCTCAGGGTCTCCCCTGGCAGTGTCTCCCATTAAGGAAAAACAGCACAATCCAAGGATGCTTTTGGCTCTACAGCTGGGCACACCCAGAGCAGGAATTCTGCTCACAACTTCCATTTCCCCCCAAAACTTCTGGAGGCATCCAGAAGGCAGCTCATGGAAGGGAGCTGCAGAGAAGTGCTGGCCTTAGTGGTGTTGTCCTCCTGAGACAGGATAAACATTTTCTAAGCTTTTTATTTGATAAAACAAGTAATATCATATTAATGTCCTATTTTTAACCTCTCTCTCTGTCTGCTAATCAAATACATTTCCACATAGCTAGGCAAACAACAGCACAAATCTGCAGGAAGCCAGCCCTTCCCCTTGTGCTGTCCTGCTGTTGCAGAAGCAGCAGGCTCCCTCCACCAAAGCCTTGGCATGCTCAGAGCCCTGTGAGGGTCAATCCTGAGCCCTGTTCCCTGTCACTTAGCCCTGATTAGCTGCTTGACCCTTTCACTTTTGCTGGGCTAACCCTGGAGCAGGGGAGGCTCCTCCAGCAGCCACAGTAAGGTCACTTTGCCCAGCTCTCACCTGAAGGCATCCACAAACACCCTGACCCCCAAAACTGCTTCCTGCAGGTCTGTGCCTTGCAGCAGCTGTCCTTCTCATGAAGGACAAGGTGTGTGGGAAGAGCTGAGGCTCAGTTCTCCTGGGAATACAGGCCTGTGCTTACCCCTCCAGCAGCATCTCTGCCAAAAGCTACCATGGGAGGTGGCAGTTGGGTGCCCACAGTGACTTAGTCACCAGTAGCCTGCCTGCTTGGGCTGGGCCACGAGGCACTTGGAGCCAGGATCAACGTGCACAGCTCCACTGACCCTGTGCTTCCACTGAAATCAGGAATCATGATCCCTCCGTGCTGACATTTCCTAGGGTCTCCAGTGAAAAGCATGAGTAGGCAAAGGAAGAGATTTTAGTAAGAGTGATTCAGGAATAAATTCCAGACAGAAATGTAAAAGGCCATTTCCTCACCCACATCATCAGTGCAGAAAATGTCAGCATATGTGACAAAAGAGGGGAAAAGCTGGGATGATTGACGCAAGCCTTGAAGGATGAGGAAGGAGAGGCTGCATTCCCCAGGGGAAAAAACCTTCTCTGCATGGGCTAACACCAGCCCTCTGGACAAACTTCCTCAGCCTCTCCTCCCTCTGCTCAGTTTGGGACTCTCTGCAGTGTGAAATGAGCCAGATAATATTCAGCTCTTGTTCCTTGGTCGCCAAACTCTCTTTCCATGAATCCAATAAGTGTCTATTAAAATAAATAAAGCCCCTAATGATTCCAGATAACCTAATCAAGAAAGCTGAAATGGAGAAAAGACTAACTGTAATGGAGAGTTCTGCCATGGCTTTGGTGAATCCTTGATGAGGGCAGGGGGAGGGGGACTCAACCTCAGCAGCTTCCCTTGGAGCATCTGGGTACAGTTCAAGGTTAAGGGCTCAGGAGCCTGGATCTCCTGAAACACTCAGTGCTTGTGCTCTGCTAGAAATTCAAGGCAGCATGCAAAGCACTTTCACCAGGGCCAGATTCTCACTAGCCTTATAAAACAGTGAATAATTCAAGCAAATGTAAGGTGCACGAGTCGTGGTGCATCTCAGACTCCTGGGAACAGCACAGCCTGCTGACAGCTCTTGACCTCAGACAGAAGGATGCTGTACCCTGAGGGCATCTCCGGTGGGCCAAGAGCAAAGTAGCTGGAGAGGGGAAGTGTGGCCTTGTGCTTAGGGCAAGCAGCCCACCATCAGCTCGCAGGGCTGCCAAGGACTTCCTGAGCTCAGCCCCTGCCCCACTCAGATGCTGTCCTGCATGGGGGTTACACTGTGACTGCACACACAACTCTCTACAAAGGCAGCTCGTGTCCACAGGCACTTCCAAAGAAAGGTTGGGCTCACTCCAGGGGAGAAATGTCTGTCTGTATTTCTTGCAGAGCTAACAAGAACATCAGAAGCCCAGTACGAGCTATGCCCCAGCTCTAAGTGCACCACAAAGGCACCAAGATGCTGCAGCAGCCAGCAGCACCCTGCATGCACACACTCTGCACCCCATGCATCCTCACCACCAGCTGTCATTTCTCATCACGGGCAGCTAATTAGTGTAAGGGCACAGAAAATACCTATTAGAAGCTAAATGGGGGAAAGAGGGCAACCCATGCTCTCAAAGGAACATGAGGGCATACAGTTTGGGGAGGAAAGAGAGGGGTTCCTCCAGCTAGCCCACCTCCCCTGCCCCAAGTGATGCTGTTCATGCAGAGAAGAGGCTCCCAGACAACCCTGGCAACACAGCAGGGATCTCAACAGGACAAGGAGCAGCCAGAGGAGAGGTGAGGAGCTGTTGCAGTGATTCCCACCCACGGCCCTAGCTTTCTCTTAACCTGACAGGCCTCAGAGGAATGGCTTCTCTGCCCCAAGTGCATTCCCTAGAACAAGTTTCTCTTTAGTTTGTTCCTTTTTCAAGAGGGCAAAGATAAAAAGCACAGACTGAGCTTTGCCAACTTAATGCTTGTTGTTCCCCCCACCCCCCCAATGTTGCTCCATGGGGTCTCTCTTTGCCTTCAGACATTCAGAGGGATGCACAGCACTTCACCAACAAGACAAAAACCATCTAGATACAAGGTGCAAGGAGTAAAAGGCACATTAAGGCCAGTCAGTCAATGTGTCAGGTGCATGCCCTGAGCTCTCTGTGAAGCTCAGCCCCACCATACCACCTTGGTATCTCTGCAGGACCCTGGCTTTGGCATTTAGGTTGGACTTGAGAGCTCTGTGACTCTTCCCAGGAGCTGTCCTTCCCTTCAGCTGCTGAGCTGAGACTCTGCCATGACTTCTAAAGATGGCTCCTCGTTAAATTAGAGGTCAATTAACTCTACCAGGAGATGATGCCACTTGCAATAACTGCTCTCAGTGGGTACCACTCTTCCTATATGAAGAGAGAAGATGACACGAAGCCTCTGTTGGCTCTGGATGCTCTCTTGGGTACACAACACAGAGCCCTGTGTATAAAATGTCACAAGAGCTCTGCCAGAGATTCACTGGCTGCTAAAGCTGTGAAGATCTCAGGGCACCACGGATTGCTGTTGACAGAACAGCAGCCACCAACATGACACATGCCTTGTTAGCAAACTGCAAGCCTCTCAGTAGTCTGGGGTGAGGGAAGAATAGAGGGAGCCAAGGCAAGGCAAGCCAGGCCTGCAGAGAACAGCAAGTGAACGATCCCTGGCCCAGAGGCCAAGCAAAGCCTCAGACCAGCTCTCTTTTCCCCCTCCTCTGCAAACATGGGCAGCTCCCACCAAGTGCTTCCCACCACGGGACTCAGCTGCTGACATCTCTTCACTAGAGATGCCCAGGTGGCCTGCACCACACAGCAGGAAAGCACCACTGCTACTTCTGAGCCCAGCTGCACCTAAGGGGACACACTACTGACCACATCCCCATGCCAGTGGCTGTATCCTTGCCTTCTGGCACACCTCCTGGACACCAGGGCCATGCAGGTGGGCTTTGGGGCAGGCTCTGCAGTGCTATGGTTCTTGGCTACAGCTCCTCTGCCTGCCAGGGCTCCCAGCAAGCGGTTTGATGCTCCAGCAGAGCTCTGACATCTCAGCATGGCAAAGGCTGGCTCATCCCAGGGAGCCAGCACTGCTTTGGCAGGGCTGTGGAACAAAGGAAACATCAGCCTCTGAAATGTTGCTGCTGAAGGAACAAAACCTTGAGGAGTTTGGCATTTGTGGATGCTATTGCTAACTTTTAGCATCTGCCTCTCCCCAGTCCTCCCTCTTCCTTTTGCACAGGAAAGGCTAGGGAGCTTAGCTTTGTTTTGGTGCTCCCTCAAGCTGGCAGAGCCCAAAGCTGGTGAGGCACCCTCCTCTATTTCCAGAAGCCTCTGGCTCTAATGACAGGAAGCTTGCAGGCAATTTGAAGCCAAACCTCAGCGAGAGGCTAGCATTCAGTCCTGTGTGGAAACACTGCCTATTAAAAGCTGTCCAGCCTGGATCCTGGGTGGAACTGTTGCTATCTGCATGGAGCCAGGAGCAAGGGGCACGTTTGCAGCACCAATTGTGCAGTTTGGATATTTCCTGCACGTTCCCCACATATGTCAGTTATTACACAGTGGAAAACCGTTAAATGCACAGTAGTTGTGCCAAGTGGCATTATGCTTTTAACAGCTTTATTCCTTTAACAGCTCCAGCTCTCATTATATTTTGCCATGTGCTCCATGAGATTTTTATGCATTTAACAGTTTAAGAGGGTTCTATGGTATTTTATGTCTTTCAGGCTCTGCCTGGGATTCTGTCAGGGGGCAGAGAGGGGTTGTGGGCTGTAACCCCTGCACCCTGACCAGAGAAAGCAAAAGGCAAGGAAAAGGAGGGATGAAATGAGGAAGGAAAAAGGGATCAGACCTGCATATGTCAAGGCACAGATACCTGTGACAAGGACAAGGCCCTCCCATGTGCTTTGATAGCCTTTGATGCATTGTTTACACATCTTTCAACCTCTTCCTTCACATATGCTTTAAAGAGCACAATGCTGCTTCCCTGCACAGATGAGAAGTATGCACATCTTCTGCAGAGCATCTAGATCCTTCTCTCCCACCCTCTCCCTGTCACAGACATGCACATTGTTGTGGCCATGTCAATGCCCTCTCCTTGCACAACAAATTCCTTCTGATGGTCTCCACTCCACTTGCTGCCCTTCCTACACAAAAACCTCTGTCTGTCCTCCTTTCCACAAAAATCCCATCTTTTTTTAAAGAGTTGGATGAAATTTTTAAATTAATGGATTCTCTTCAAAAATGTCACCCTGGCCTAGGTTTGCTTGCATCTATTTTTTACACCCAGGGTGGAAATGAATCCAGGAGAAGTCACTGCAGTGCCCTCCTCCCATCTCTGGCTGTAAAAAGGATTGGATCTGATGTCAATTATTCACATGGCAAGACTGTAGCAGCACATCCAACATGCAAAATAAA